>ML663030.1:964866-1435089 GCA_007570785.1 Antilocapra americana
ACGGGGAAAATAAAAGTTCCCAGTGGAAGAATGGAGAGTTAGAAGTGAGAGCTGGGCAAAAGGAAACACTGAGGGAGAGAGAGGAGGTGGTAAATTGGGAAAGAGAGACCCTCTCATGCCCAGAGGGAGCTCACTGGGTCACTGCTCGGTGAGCCCCTGGGGCTGCTCGTGTGCGACTAAATTGAGGCACACTGCCCTGACCCAGGTTGCACAGCCGGCAAGCCAAGTGCCAGCTGCAGTTCAACACCCTCCTCTCCCTGTCACCCGCTGAGCCCAAGGCCCTTGCCCAGTGAGCAGCCTTCACAACCTTACAGGCAGCCAGGGAGCCTCTCCCCTGTTCCGAGTCTCAGCTGCCGCACATGTGAAATAAGGACGTGGAACGTGATAATGCATGCAGCACCCACACCACTAAGCTCTCAACTGCCTTGTTCTCAGCGTCTGAATTACAGACTTTAAGGAAATTGCTGTTTTATTGCTTCCAAATACATAGCGTGATTAGAACTAATTGCACGAAGCTGCCAAGCAGCCGTCCTTAGGAGCTCTGCTTTGACAATGGATGAGAATGATTTGAATTAGCAGATCAGTTACCAGAAATGTCAATGGGTGTTTCTACTGTGCCTGATCGTGTTTGGATGCAGCTTGTCCTCTTAAGTAGTGTAAATATCCCCCTCCTGTAATCTTTGTTTATACTATTAGTGCACCCAGCAAATCTTTTCTTTTTTCATATCACAAATCCCACCAGATTGAGCTGGCATTAATGAGGTTTTACTCTGCTTGACTCTGGAATGTTGTCAGAGACGCCCTCCCATTGTCTCCAGAATGGTCTCCCGCTGGCACTCATTGCCATGAGACTCATCAACTGACAGAGCGAAAGGGAGCCACAGTCTGCACACCAGGACACTAATTTGGCCAGTGGCCCGGGGAGCTGAGCACCTTGAGAGTGAGGGTTACGGAAATAACAAGGCAGAGCTCCTACCCACTCGTCTGCTCCTTCACAGAGCTTTGCATTCTTGTAATAATTGTCTTAGTTTTTCATAGTCACTCGTTAGTATGCCTTCCTCACCAAACTCCAAAAGCTCCAAAAGTCCAGGAAAGTCTTTGTTTTTGTGCCTCCCTTAGTAAACGCTTATTGTCTCTCTGACTGACGAACCATGTATCAGGGAAACACTGTGACACGCAGAGGGATACGCAGAGTGCTTGGAGGGCTCAGAGCTGCACCTGGAATCTCAGGGAAGGCTTCAGGATCAGAGCAGTGTGTGTCCACACTGGGCCTTGAAGGATGTGTAGGAGTTCTCTAGAAGGATGAGAAACAAAAGGCATATGTGTTCAGCTGAGCCACACGGAAGATATGGAAGAGCATGACACACTTGGAGAACAGGAAATTAATCAAGATGGGTGAGGAGAGGATCAGCAGGAGGTACCGCTGGAAAGGTTGACATCAACTATTTGATGAAGGATGTTAAATATCAGACTTAGGAATTCAGCTTCTGTCCTGTGGGCAGTGGGAGAAAGACAAGGTTTTGGAGCCAGAGAGGCTTAGTCAGAGGCAGCTTCTAGCCCTGCATGGATCCCAGAGCTGGACCTACGGGATCCGCATGCACAACATCCCTTTAACCCATGTCGGCTCTGCTGTTCTTGCCCAGATGTGGTGCCCAGGCCCATGGTCAAAGTGTTCATCGCTGTATCAGGGGATGCTCAGCCCCCCAAGACCTGCCAAGTGTTCCTGTCCTGCTGGGCTCCCAACATCAGCGATATAACCTACAGCTGGCGACGGGAGGGAACTGTGGACCTTGATATGGAGCCAGGTGGCCTCTTCACGGATGGACAGGTGCTGAGTGTGTCACTGGGACCAGGAGACAAAGGCGTGGCCTATTCCTGCATTGTCTCCAACCCCGTCAGCTGGGACCTGGCCACAGTCACCCCCTGGGAGAGCTGCCATCACCAGGCAGGTATGACAAGGGCTGGGGAGCAGTGGTGGAGGGCTGGTGAAGCTTCTGGTCCACCTGTGACCTTGTCTCCTCCATGTCCAGCTCCAGGAAGGGCCTCCTACAAAGATGTGCTGCTTGCGGTGGTGCCCGTCTTGCTGCTCCTGATCCTGGCTGGTCTGTCTGCCTGGCACTGGGGCCCCTGGTCAGGTAAGAGTCCTGTGGGGGCTGGGGATGGGTGGAGGAGGCAGGTCTGCGGAGGAGGAGGGCAGAGTTCGGAGCTCCTCTTATTTAGGCTTCACATGTTCTGCCCTCCTTACCTCTCCCACCTCATCTCTTGGCCCTCTCCATCAAATATTCTGGTCTTCCTTCAGACTGAACTATTTGAAATTCCTTTAGCAGTTTTCAAATGTGCTACTCTCTCAAGTACCTCTGTAGGCATTTGCACATTCTACTCTGTCTGGAAAGCATTTTCCATGATTTCCCGTCCAACTTGCTTTCTTCAGCTCCACCATCCTCAAGGCATGCCACCTCCAGGAAGCCGTCTGGGACTTCTGCACACCCAGCCTGAGTCTGTGCCCCGCCTTGACTCTCCAGTGCTCACCCCAGTCACAGCACCTACTGCCCTCAATCTCCATGAAGTTCTCAGCCCTTGAAAAACAAATTCTGGGTCACCTCCGGGCACCTAGCGAGGGTTCCTGGAACATAGCTGGTATCGATAAAGCTGTGTTGGGTGTAAGTCTAGATGAAATCCCACCCCTTCTTGTCAACCATCCTAGGAAATGCTCCCTGAAAGAAGCACCTCTCTGGCCGGGGGCACATAGGACTTCCTTTCCCAGGAGAAGAGAGAAGGAGGCACTCTGGGTTCTGAGGTCTACACTCAGTCCTGGGATGTGCTGCCCCTGAAAGAACTGTCCTTGCTGACCTGGGCCACATGGACATGTCCATCCTAGGCTCTCTGGGCTGGTCCCAGGATGGAGACAGCGGGCCAGCAAGGAGAAGGAGGCATAAGATCCCGTTACAGTGGATGAGTTCTCAAAGGCAAGAGTCTCGGCCCAGCAGCTGAGCATGCAGCTGGGCCGCCAAGCTGGCTCCAGCATATTCTTTCCACTAGCAAAGGAGAGAGGAGGGGACAGCTGAGGTCACACTCCATCCAGGGGCCCTGTCTCCTCCTGAGACGGTCTGGCCTGGCCCTTTGGCCCAAAGAGTCCCCAAGATTCATGGTAAGAAGGTAGAAGCCAGGAAAAGAGCAGCTTTTTGTTTTAACAGTTTTATTGGACTATAATTCACATATCATATAATTCATACATTTAAAGAGTAAAATTCAATGGGTTTTATTACAGTCACATTGATGATATGCATCCATCACCACACTCAATTTGAGAACATTCTCACTACTCCAAAAAGAAATTCCCAAGCCCCTTAGCCATCTCTCCCTAACCCCCTTTCCCTTCCAGCCCCAGGCAACCACTAATCTCCTTTCTGTCTCTAGACTGTCTGTTTTGGACATTTCATGTAAATGGAATCATAAACTGTGTGGTCCTCTGTGACTGATTTCTTTCACTTAATCTGATGCTTTTGAGGCTCAGAAAAGAGCAGCTTTGTCCACCGAGAGAGAATTCGACTATCTGGGAAAGTGGAAAGGCTCCATTCAGGGCATCTGGAAGACAGCCCTGGCTCTGTCATTGGCTTCTGCCAGTCATTTAACTGGGTCGGTCCCAGCTCTAAGTTTCTATACCTTCTAGAACTAAATGTGTGCTGCAGTTGTAGAAGACTAGACATTAGGAAGAACTTCCTGTCCTTGAAGCATCTCCTTTTCCAGGGTCTTAGAAAACCAGGAGAGATATCCCTTTTCCTGAGATGATCTTGGACCAGGACAGTTAGGATTCAGGGGCCTTGGGTGCAAACACAGGAGTTACCTTCTTTCTGATCTCCTTGCCAGGGAAAAAGAAAAAGGATGTCTGTGCTGACGAAGTGGATCAAGAGACAGACAGCACCCCCGTGTAGGGTCTGCCATGAGCAATGCCTGGATCGTGAGGAATCCCACTGCCCAGCCATGTGATGGTCTGGGATGTAGCTGGTGCCTGGAAACCACCTTGGACCTTGGACCTCCCATGAGACTCCTGTACCACCTCCCAGGAGTGGCCTGGGTAGTTGGCACAGCCTTCCATGCCCTCTCCCTTCTCTCTCTGCTGGTACATGTTCCGGCCCTACTCGGGGCAACATGGGCCTAGCAGGATATCTCTTCAAGAACACCAGCAGTTCTCCAGGATCCATAGACCGGTTATCCATAGCACTCACTGCCCCTCCACTGTTCAGGAAGTATTGTTATGGATTTGTTCCCTTTAAATTACATGTGGAAATCCTAAACCCCACCCCCAATGTTTCAGAATATGACCAAGTTTAGAGATAGGGCCTTTAAAAACATAATTAAGGTTAAAAGAGATCATTGAGATGATCTTAAGCTGACATGACTGATGTCCTTACAAGAAGAAGGAGAGACACCCGGGAAGCATGCATACACAGAAGAAAACCATGGAAGGACTTAGAGAGTAGGAAGCCCCCTGAAAGCCAAGGAGAGAGGCCTCAGGAGAAGCCAAACCTGCTAACACCTCAGTCTTGGACTTCTAGTCTCCAAGAATGAGAAAATAAATTTCTGTTAAGTCATCCATTCTGTGGTATCATGTTTTGGCAGCCCTAGAAGACTAATACAAACTATTAACCAGCCAGCATCAAAGGATTACCTCCAGCCTGGGTCCCAGCCTCTAAAAGACATTAGAAAATCACCCACTTCCAGTCCCAACCTCATCCCCTGTTGTCTGAGACCCTGATGGTTCCCCCAAGCCAAGGAATTATCATAAGAAAAGGTCTAGAACCTGATAAAGAGAAATGGGGTCAAGGGTTTCTCTTTCTGGCCTTGAAGGACTTGCAGGTCATCCAAATTCATGGTCCTCATAGGTAATTTACAGTTCTAGATGATCAAGGAATGGTTGACATCTCTTGCTTGGGATGGGTGACATTTTGTAGGTAACATAGTTTTAACTGACATCTTCACCCTCAAGGCTGACCATCATGCCTCCTGCAGGAGCTGGAGCGGGGAAGGGGGTTGAGATTCTCTCCTCACTGTCTAGCACAGTGATCGGAAAAAGAGAGATTAAATTTGCCCCAGCCATGTGACTTCCCTGGCAGATTTGTGGTTAGGGCTCCATGCTTCCACTGCAGGAAGCACGGGTTCAATCCCTGGTTGGGGAACTGGGATCTCGTAGGCTGAGCACAGTCAAAAAATGTAAAAATTGCCCAGCCAACAGGAAGTTCTTGCACAACTTTAAGAAAAGCAGCTCAGCTCAGAATGAGTGTCCCTGCCTGACACTGAGAGAGGGAGGATCCAGGAAAAGCTAAGCAGAAGGGAAACTATGAGGGAAAGTGTGCTGAGGCATCCTAGTATCTGTCATGTTCATCTTCAGATGCAAGTGCAGACGATCCACTCAAGTTCAAGGGACTCACCACTCAATGGAAAGATGTTCAAGGTCACTTCAAAGGGAGCACATGTAGGATGAAAGGTATTATTGCAGCCATCTTTGCAAAACACAGCCTGCCACTGAGCAGTTCTATCCAGAAAAGCTCTGGAGTACTGTCACTGGGGAAAAAAAGAAGAGCTAAACTTACATGTTGTTGTTCAGTCATCAAGTCACTTCCGACTCTTTGAGACCCCATGGACTGCAGCTCACCAGGCTTCTCTGTCCCTCACCATCTCCTGGAGTTTGCCCAAGTTCATGTCCAGTGGATTGGTAATACTATCCAACCATCTCATCCTCTGTCACCCTCTTTTCCTTTGGCCTTCAATCTTTCCCAGCATCAAGGTCTTTTCCAGTTCGCATCAGGTGGCCAAAGTATTGAAGCTTCAGCGTCAGTCCTTCCAAACAGTATTCAGGGTTGAGTTTCTTTAGGATTGACTGGTTTGATCTCCTTGCTGTCCAAGGGATACTCAAGAGTCTTCTGCAGCAGCACAGTTTGAAAGCATCAGTTCTTCAGTGCTCAGCCTTCTTTATGGTCCACCTCTCACAACTGCACATGACACTTAGGAATTAGTAAATGGTAAGGTTCAGAGTTACTCCCTCCCAGGTGTAATAGGACTTTTTTCTGGGACTTCACTCAAGTCTTGATGATAGAGGAAGGAAGCATTGAAGAAACAGGGATAGATTTTGAAGTATTTTCCCAGGGATGCTTAATCCCACCTCTCAGGATGTCAGTTCTGTGCAAGGAGCTTCCCTCTTCTCCCCAGTTCCTGAGCAGTCACTTCACCTTGGACAAATGGCCAGCTCACCTGGCCTCCAGAGTCACATGACCACTCCTCCACTAGACTGGCTCTACATGCTGCTCAACGGCTTCACCTAGACCTCATGCTTCTTCTGCATCCACTTCTCCCTCATCACCTTCTTCCAAGTCCACATGAACGGTGCACATGGCCACAGCAGCTAATACTGCTCCCACCAGCCCCCCAGGGGCATGCCCCTTTGCCTGGTCAATGAGTCATGCAAAACTGGCTTCGGTCTCTGAAACTGGTGTGAAAGAGAAAGCCCAAGGTCTAGCAATGAACCACGGTGGTTGTATGGGGGAAACGCACACACACCACTCGCCTTCTCTCTTGCCTTCATCTCTGGGGCCTCGCCTCAGATCAGAGCAGCTCTGGATGAGGTGGAACTCACAGTTCTCCCTTCACACGCTAACCCTTGGTGACCTCACGTAGATGGTGGTTTTGTGGCGTGGTGCACCAGAGCCTTTGAACAAATCCATGCTGCTCAACTCAACGGAGCTTCCCATCCCCAGTGACTCACTTGCCCACTAGTGGACTGATTAGCCAGCTACTGAAAACCTCAAAGCGCTTCTGTGAGAAGAGTGTTTGTGTTGATAAGCACTGGGATTGAAGTCACATAAGAACAAATATTGAGGGCACAGCATGTGTGGGGTGTACTTCAAGGCACTGGGGAATCAGTAGTGAATAAAGCAATGTCTTTCCTTCACGGAATTTATATTCTAGATGATATAAGTAAGCACATGTCACATGTGGATAGGCTTTGTTAAGATGGCAGAGTAGATGGCAGAGTAGATGACAATGGTGTGTTGGGGAGAAGGGGACCTCAGAGAACAAATGGTGTGATGTATGAACACAAGTCCAAATGCAGTGGAGAAAGCCACAAAGTGGCTGGGTGAGGAACATTCCAGAAAGCAGAAGCTACAAGGCCCTGAAGTGGGATCATGATTGGGGTTTACGATGAGCAGAGCAGAGGCTAGGGCAACTGGGTCAAAACAAATAGGGTGGGGAAGGAAAAGGGAGGGCCGTAGCAGGGTGCAGGGCCACAGCACTTGGGATTCTGTGGTCTTCTAGGGCTAGGGAAGCCAGAGGGCCCTCTTCTGTTTGAGGGTCAGAGTCCTCCCAGAATGATTTTGACATCATCATCTCTAGTAGGCTCACGGACAAACCAGAATCCTCTCTAAATCTGCATTTGTTTTGCCTTGTTTTCCTTGTATTTCCTGTGAGCAAGAACCTTCTCACCTGTCCTTCTGTGTAAATACAAGAGCCACGAAGGCAAAGGAGTCATGTGTCACAAAGTTAAAGAGAATGAAAGTGGGGAGCAGAAGAGCAAAAGAGAAGGGTCAGAGACACATTTTATCACCAGTGGAGACATGAGCACCCAATGCCTCACTTAAAGAACAACAACCAAAAAAAAAAAAAAATGAGAAGAAGGAAGGAGAGAGGGGCAACATAAAGGTAGAGAATTAAGAAGTACAAACTACTGTGTATAAAATAAATAAGCTATAAGGATATACTGTACAGCATAGGAAAGTATAGTCATTATTTTAGAATAACTTTAAATGAAGTATAGCCTATAAAATATTGAATTTCAGTCTTGTACACTTGAAATATCTAATATTATAAATCAACTATACTTCAATTTTAAAAATTGATCAATTAAAACCAGTCACTGCAAACATTAACAAAATCTCTGACAAATCTTTCTTCTATGTTTATCAAGAAGTAACACATGTTCAGTTTACCAGCACTTGGCTACTTACTGGTCTTAGAAGGAAACACCATCTCCGGTCATATATGACTACATGGCCCCCTGCATCTGTTCTGCAGGCAGCTTGAAGGAGGGCCTCTAAAACATACAGCCCTAGATTCAGGAAGTTTTAGTGAACTGTGCACTGGGCAGCGTGGGTCCCATTGGCCAGGAGCTGAGCACATGGGTAAGGAGTGGGGATATCCCCACTGTACCACTAGCCCAGGTCTAGTTCTGGGAGCCACACCTCCAGGGAGACACTGGAAAACTCATGTCCACAGGAGAATAAATAACCAGAATAGTGAAAAGTCTGGAAACCTCATAATATCAGACATGATTAAAGACACTGGTCATGTTTAGCAAGAACAGAAAACTCAGAAGGCCAATATTTGAAGAGCTGGTTGTGTAAGTGAACCCATAGAACATGTCTCTGCAAGGCAGATATTGACTCATATGAATAATAGGATCTTAAGCCTGGAAGGAAACTTTGTGGTTGCTCAGTTCAAGTTTTTCATTTCTCAGGTGGAAAACCAAGACCCAAAGAGACTGTTACTATCAGCTGAGCCCCTTATCTGCACCATACTCCCAGGGAAGAACTTAATAACAAATGGAGAAATCCAAACATGAAATGATCTGCTCCAATGAACATGCTTAGGCAGAAACCATCTCAGGGTAACATCATAGACCAGAGACTTTTCAGACAAGGTGGGAAGTTGCATTAGATTGGAAATGACAAATACGTGGTACAGATATCCAGACTTCTGCCTTCCATGACCATGTCAAAGCCAGAGAGTTCATCATGACACACTTTTCCCGCTGAGTCCTTAGGCAACACTCATGTAACTGACCAATCAACTGAAGCTGGAAGCCAAGATGCCATTCCTGCCCTAGACAAACCAGAGGATCCTCCCAACAACATTAAGTTCCTCCCAGTCTTAAGAATGAATTCTAAGTTAAAGAATAAATGAGTAAACAGTGGAGAAAATGCACAGTGAAAGGATTCTATCAAGGTGTCAAAAACAAGCCATGCTTCCTATAAAGAGTATTTACTCTAGCTTGCCTGCTTCTGCCATTTTGCTAAATATGTGCTCAGGAAATGTATCAGAACTGAAAAAAAAAGGAGAGATGGGTCAAAAGTAGTAATGCTATTGGCAGGAAAGCACAAAACAACAGAATATCAGCCAAATGAGTGAATGTAATACCTATAGCATTTAAAAAATCACATTTTTCAAAATATTTAAGAACAATGGGATGCTATCTTCAGATACAAGCAGCAGAAACCAACTCTGGTTCTAACTAAGGCAGGAAAAAGAATTTATTAGAAACTTGTGGGCAGCTCAGTGTCATAGTCAGTTTAAGCTGCTATAAAAGAATATGACAGTCTAGGTGGCTTATAAACACCAGAAACTGATTTACGTTTCTGGAGGAGGGGAAGACCAGGATCAAGACACCAGCAGATTCAAGGTCTGGTGAGAGCCAGACTTCCCGGGTCACAAACAGCTGTCTTCTTGCTGTGTCCTCACATGACAGAAGGGGTGAGGGATCTCTCTGGGGTCTCTTTAAAGGGGCACTAATTCTATTCCTGAATGTCAACCCACTTCAGTATTTTTGCCTAGAAAATTCCATGGACAGAGGAGCCTGGGGGGCTACAGTCCATGGTGTCCCAAAGAGTCGAACATGACTGATCACACATGCACAGTTCTATTCCTGAGGGTTCCATCCTCAGGACCTAATCACCTCCCAAAGTTTTCACCTCCAAATATCATCACACAAGGGATTAGATTTCAGCATACGAATTTGGGGGAATATAAACGTTCAGTCTATAGCACTCAGAGAACTAAAGAAAATCCTGACCCGCTGGCCTTGGAAAGGATGAAGCCAGGAGGCCTTGGAGAGTGCAGGCCTCAGGACCCCCTCCGTGGGAGCTACAGTGGAATAAATCTCTCCTGTTCTCTGTTCCCGTGTTACTCGCTGAAGATTAAAACTCCCAAAAAAAGAGTGAGCTGGCCTTGGTTCTGGGGCAAAGGGTCAGTTCTTCTTGTGCTTCCAAGTTCTGGTATGAAACCCCAATAGTCCAAGATTTCTAGTCTTCCAGGCCATTTTGAAGGTATAGGTAGGCGTCAAAGGAAGAAGATAGGACATGTTTTAGGTAACTATGTGTTAGCCGTATTTATCATTATAAAGTTAACAGTGGGCCTGAATATGGGGACCCCTCTCACTGGACTCTTTTGTCTGTTTACTTATTAACTTATTTATTGCTGTGCTGGGTGTTAGTTTCAGCATGCAGGCCCTGGTTCCCTGACCAGGGATTGAACCCTGGCCTCCTGCACTGAAGGAGCCCAGAGTCTTAGCCACTGGACCACAATCATTTTTTTCTGTCATGATTCCCATCCAGCTCCTGAATTGAGACCCTCCGCCTGCCACCCCATGATGGAGAGCAAGTGCCAGCTCACACTCCAGCACAGAATCAAGCTGTTCTGGAATCAAGTGGGAGAACAACAGCCCCTAATTTCCTGCAGGACTGAGCCATGTGTTTCCAGCTCATCACTCAGCACCTCGCTCGTGGGCAGCTACCGCGCTGCCAGAAATGCTGGGAATACAGCTGTGAGTAGGACAGACAGAGTTCTGCATCCAGGAAGCTTGACATCTAATTGGGAGAGAGAGACATGAAACAAACACACACAAATATTTAATTAAAACTCTGCTGAGCTCTAGAGAGGAAAAGAACTGAACACCGTGAGCAAGAATAATGAAGCAGAAGAATAGAGCTTGTAAGGGGCAACCCCCAGGGCTTTGTCTGAGGAGGGACATTCCCTCTGAGACCGGCATGGACAGTACTTAGTGATGCAAAGTAGGGAGGTCCTCCACGCAGAGGTTAAGAGAGCCGGAAGCCCTTCTAGAAAGACCTTGGCATATATGAACGTCTGAAGGACGGAGGGTAATGAGCAAGGGGGACTCTGGGAGAAGACAGCAGAGATCAGAGCATGCAGGGTCTGGTAGGACATGGCAATATTTAAAATTGAATTCTAAAAGTAAAAAGAAGCCACTGAAGAGTTTTAAGAAGGGAAATGATATAATCAGACTTACATTAATCAAACTTACATTTTTAAAAGCTCCCTCTGGGGGCCTTGTGAAGAATGGATTGCAGGGACAAGGTAGGGTGGGGTGGGGGGATTGGGGGGGTTGGGGGGAGGAGGGTGAATGCAGGAAGATGAAGTTAGTGCAGGGATCCCGGCAAGATGCAATGACAGCTTGGAATTGAGGTGCGCAACCACAGGAGGTTGGGTGGAGAAGTGGATGGACTAGAGAAATATCTAGGAGCTAGAAAAGACAAAGTGTGTTTAAAGTGTTAATAGCTCAGTCGTGTCCGACTCTGTGCGACCCCATGGACTGTAGCCCACCAGGCTCCTCTGTCCATGGGATCTCCCAGGCAAGAATCCTGGAGGGGGTAGCCATTCCCTTCTCCAGGGGATCTTCCCGACTCAGGGACTGAACCTGGATTCCCCACATTGCAGGCAGATTCTTTTCTGTCTGAGCCACCACAAGATTTGGGGATATGTGAGGGGTACTCGGGCAGGATGTCTGACCTGAGGAACAAGGCAGGTAGAGGGGCACCTACCCAGGCTGGAAATACAGAAAGAAGGGCAGGTTTTAGGGGGAAGTTAATTGTCCCATAATTATCAAGGAATAGGACTTTAAAAGGAGCAAGATCTTGGAAGGCTGAACAATGTATTGTGTGAAATCATGTGAACATAAAATGCTCAAATGTGGGCAATTTCAAACAATGCAACCTTATAATTTAAATGTAAATCGATTTAAGGAAGAAAAGTCATTGATCCCCCTACCTCAGCTCCGCTCCCTCTCAGGACAGCTGTTTCATGCCTGTAACTAGCAAATTTCTCCATTCAGACCCAGAACTACATTCTAGACCCCAAGACAAACCCGAGGTTGTAGGGACGGTAAGACATCTCAGGCAGACAGGGCCTCCCACAGCGCAGACTGCCCCGGCTGATCCTGCCCTAGTTTGCTTCTCTGCCACCTGACCTGAGTCCTGCCTACTCACCCCAGAAAGCCCTGAAACGTTCGAGACTCAAGGTCGATAATGATGAGGGTGAGCTGGAGATGTCTCACTGGCCATGAGGGGCCACCCTGGACCCCAACACTCTCTGAATGCAACCCACCCCACAGCTTTCAAAGTCCCATCTAGATTGTCAAGTGGGGAGCCCCGTGAGGTCTCAGGAGAGCCTTTCCAAGCAGAGCCAGTGTCCCGGTCAGAGAAGAGCAGCCCCTCACTCACTCCACAGGAGTCACTGCCAGAAACCACGATTGTGCGGCAGAGGTCAGTCTCACCAACCAGCTCAGGGCATCCTTTCGTGGGGGCGGGGCAGGGCAGGGCACAGGAAAGGGGACTTGGAGAGGAGGCCCCTCAGATCAGGTTGGCTGGGGAAAAGGAGAGCTTCCTGGGATGGAGGCCAGTGACTGCCAGCAGGGGGCTCTCGGCCCCAGAGTTGGAGGAAGGTCAAAGCAGAAACCATCTTTGGGCACCTAGTGCTCTGAACCTGAAATAGTCTCATCTTTCCGAAGGGCCAGCGGGTATCTAGGCAAAGGGAGGACGAGGCCAAGAGTCGGGGGCAGCCTGAGTCAGGGCCGTGGGGGCGGCATGCTCTTTGGCCAGGAGAGGTGGGTACTAGTGATCTGCTGTGCGCCGTCCCTTGAAGCTGTGAACATCTGGCCATCACTGACCACAGTAAAAATCCTTCCCCGCACACCGTCTCCTACGAGACTGTCCGAGCACCCAGTCTGAGGGACACACAAACATCTCACCACCAAGTCACCTCTTCTTCTCGGGGACCAGCTGGGCTTTAACGCTGCTGTCAGAGCACAGCCTCATTCCTGGAGAACTGAGTCAGCCAAGTCCTTTAGCTGAAGCTAAGAAGAATGTCAGGGAAGTTTGGGGAAGATGGAGAGGAAGCTGGAGTGTTGGACACATGAGGCTTCATGGTCGTTTTCAGCAGAAGACATTCAGCTCCCTCAGTCTGGAGCACGGAGGAGGACACACCCCTTACTGGGGAGCACACCAGCTGACACACACACCCTACCTCCCCTGTCCCCCAGCCCCACCCTGGGAGTCCTTAAGATGGAGATGACTCATCAATTAGCAGCCGAAGCCCACACCCTCCATGCCAGGCAGGCCCAACCTATTCCTGTCCCTGAATCCTATAAGCTCATGCACTTTGATTATTTTTGCAGGTTCTTCCCCTCCCTCCCAGACTAGAATATGTCCCTTTATCCACCTTGTTCTCCAATCGAAGTTTTGAAGTCCAGCCCTAGGCACTCCTTCTCTAAGAAACCTTCCTTCAAGGGACCTCAGAGCATCACCTCCCCCAGCTTTGCAAGAAACTGAATCAATAAGCATATGCATCACTCTTCAATTGTTCCAAATGGATTAATGATCTCCCTAGGGAGGCTGGGAGATCCTGGAAGGGTCAGGTTTAATGCCCTGGTCCTACCATCGACACACAGTAAGTTGTAATGCACCAAGTGGTTAATGCAGAAGCTGGGGACATCCAGGTGGACAAACAAGTGACCGTGCTTCAGACAGCCCCTCAGCACGGAAGCCAAAAGTGTCCACTTGGAAGATTCTATATCACCCTGGCTCCTCCATTGCAAATAAGTGCAAGTGAAAAAGGGGGGAAGTAGCGGGGATGTGCAGAGCCTCCCTGGGCCCAGTGCCAACTGCGGTAACCCAGGCAAGAGATGATGGTGGCTGGGAGCCGGCAGATAACAGTGGTGGACGAGAGGCTGGTCAGATGTTGGATCCACTCTGAAGGGAGACGGTTCCTAACAGACTGGATGTGTTGCCGAGACAGGTGAGTGTAATAAAGGTTCTAAGGAAAGACACAGTGGCTATCAACTGCAGTGGGCTAGATGCTGGGGGAAGTGGATCAGGGGTAGGGTGTGGGGCATGCTGAGTTTGAGATGCATGTCACATATCTAAGTAGGTAGCGGAGCGTGCAGTGTGGGAGAGAGGCCTGGCCTGGGTGGATAACTTTTGGCTTTATAGGCATATCGATTTTATTTATATATTTGGGGTATACTATTTTTTATTAACATAATTTTTCAAACAATGACCTCAAGTATATACTGGCCATACATTCAGGTTTGATATAAATATAAATGGACAGGCAGTTCTCAAGATACAATAGTCAACAATTAGAGACAATCTAGGGGATGGTATAACTACACATAACTCTATACGCTCAGGAGCACAAGTATAGGGACAAGCTATGCAATTGAAGGAAAGACCCCAGCCATTCAGCACTAAACAGAGGTCACTGGGCATATCCATTTTAGATGGATGGATAGATAGAAAGGTAGGGGCCAACTGGGAGATGATTCTCACTCTCCTTCCTCACTTTTTCTAACTGAGTGATACATTCCTAGAAAGGCTAATGGGTATTGAAAGGAAGGAATCTTATTTCCCCACAGGAACAATGTTATCATTACAGATCAGGCTCCTGCCCAAGAACCTGTTGCTCAATTTTTTAATGGCAGTAATCTATTTCCACAAGTCCTTAATAAACTGAACAGGAAGCCTGCCCGCTGTATAGGAAAGAGCTTCCTAAGGAGCCTGTTAGTCCAAGGAACAGGGGCACCTTGACCTGTTCAGTACAGCCATGCTGAGGTCTACTTGCCCTGGTCCAGGGAGGCCTGGAGCAACAGTGGAGATTTCCCAAGTCCTGCCGGACTCTGCTTATTGGCTTCCAGGCCCTTTAGGGAGGACAGTTTTCACATGCACTTTTGAGAAGGATCTGGGGGAATATTTGTGGCTTTTTCCATCATGTGCCCCTGAAGTCATTGGGGGGCACTGGCTATTGTCACCCCAAGTTGGGGGAAGGGTTGATTGTCTGATAGTCATCCATCACACTAAGTTCAGGGAGGGCCAGCTCATGGAGAGATTCTGACCTCTTGAAAGGAGCAGATGTTAAGAAAAAAGGCGACACAGCCCTGCCCTCGGTGGAAGCCTAGTCTGATGGATGTGAGAGGATGACAGGACATTCCCAGGACAGGCAGAGATTGCCACTTCCCTCTATCTGGGAGAGGGAGATGGCAATCATAGAAAAGGACATAGTTAGGCCGCCTTTCTGAAGAACTGATGCAGGATGAGAAAGAGGATCTGAGAGGAGAGGGTTACAGGCAAGGAAAACAGCCCCTACCGAGGGACTGAGTCCAGGTTGGGGTTGGGGTTGGGGCTGTGGCCAGGGTTGGAAGCTGAATTCGCACATTGCAAGGGGAGCCACTGCAAGTTCAGGCAAGTCACAGCAGGGAGGGCAGGCACCCCAGGCAGAAGGTGGGCGGCGGGGAGGGGTGCCTTGACCAGGGGGTGTCTGTGGGGCCTGACAGGCAGCGAGGGAGGCCTGTAGTGCACTGAAGGGGCTCAGTTTCAAGGTGGAGCTGATTCTCCCAAAAATGTTGAAGAAAACCCCTGTGCCCTCTGCTGGGAGGGCCCTGCCTCAGCTTTGGGAGAGCTGTGTGAATCCTCTGCTGGAGGGGTCATGAGGCCACTCCCCCAAGGGGCACCACAGTTGGCACTGGGCCCAGGGAGCCCGTCGATGTGGCCTGACTCCCAGGAGCTGCAAGCAGGCAGATGTGAAAGGTCAGAAGGGGTACAGCCTGGTGCTGGGAGGTGGCCCTGAGACTTCTGGCAGCTCGCTCTCAGGCCTGGCCCGGACCCTGCTGAGCTCGTGTTTCAGGTGCTTCTTGTTATGGTTAGTATCCCTATTACTCAGTAGGATCGCCACAAATGCACTGGCATTCCAGGATCCAGAGGCAAGGCCTGGTTCTCCTCCTGCTTTACTACTTGCTGGTCCCTGGGCTGCTCACCTCATCCCCTAGATGGTGGGCATCTCCAGATTCAATCCCAAGGCTTCATTCTCCTCTCTCTTTCCCCCTCCCTGTGGACCTCCCACTACCTCAGCCTCCTACCTTGACCTCTGTGTGGTTAAATCGCTGCCTCCAGGTCTGCCATCCTCTGAAATTACATATTGAGGACTAGGGGCTTGGGATCAACCACTGGCAGAGCGCCTACTATGTTGTGTCCCACTCGTTGCGACCCCATGGACTATACAGTCCATGGAATTCTCCAGGCTGGAAGACTGGAGTGGGTAGCCTTTCCCTTCTCCAGTGGATCTTCCCAACCCAGGAATCGAACCAGGGTCTCCTGCATTGCAGGCAGATTTTTTCACCAGCTGAGCTATGAGGGAAGCCCCTACTATGTACCAGGCTCTGTTAAAACCATGTCACACAAAATAGCCCTATAACTATTCCATTTTACAGATGAAGAAACTGAGGCTTTGGGAACTTATTAATAATGAGGAACCCAGGTCTGTCTGACTCCAAAACTAGGGCTTTTCTTATGTTGTCGTTGTTCAGCTGCTTAGCTGTGTCCAACTCTTTGCAACCCAAAGACTACAGCACGTCAGGCTTCACCAGCTTCCGGGATTTGCTCAAACTCATGTCCATTGAGTCAGTGATGCCATTCAACCATCTTATCCTCTGTCATCCTCTTCTCCTCCTGCCCTTGATCTTTCCCAACATCGGAGTTTTTGCCAATGAGTCAGCTTTTCGCATCAGGTGACCAAGGTATTGGAGTTTCGAGTTCAGCATCAGTCCTTCCAATGAATATTTAGGGTAGATTTCCTTCAAACAAGGACTGACTGTTTGATTTCCCTGCTGTCCAAGGGACTCTCAAGAGTCTTCTCCAACACCACATTCGTGGGCATGACTAAATCACAAATATTTACTACAAGTTTTCTTCCTCCTTCCTTTCTTTTCTCCCCAAGCTAGTCAATATGGGTCCACCATCACCTCAAACTCAGGTGCTATAAAAGTGAGCTCGACAGTTTCCCCTTCATCCCCCTCTGCTAAGTGTCCTGCCTTTGTCAAGGGCTTTGGTCTCCTCCCTAACAGTGTTCCATCCTGCTGTCCTTCTAAAATACCTCTGGAATAAAATTGGTAAAATAAAATAAATCCAGGAAGGCTGCTGAGGGCAATGGACACAGGTGGCAGATGGGTGGCAGAAGGCTGATTTTGTCTTCTAGATCCTCCAAAATCACCACCATCTCCTCCCCTGCACAATTCCATGTCTCTCAACACTCTTGGCCTTTCTGCGTATTCTTCTAATACAACTGCAAGGAACTGAATGGAATCCATTTTGTGTCCACACAGCAGGAATAAATGAAATGAGTCCTCCAGGTGGACTGGATGGACGAAGAGCATGAACTCCAGAGCCTCACCTGAGGCTCCCTTGGGAAGCAGAGGAGGCAGGACTAAACCGCGAAAAGAATGCTGCCTAAGCTGTGATTGAGTAATTAGCTCTCCAAACTCCTTTGTTACCAGCAAAGCAAGGGAAAAATTAATCCCTCCATAGAGTCACACAGTGTGACTGGGCCTAGAATAATTGAAATGTGATGGGGCAGCAAGCATAATTATTCTACCAGAAGCACAGAAGAAAAATCACTGGGATTTCACACAGTTACGTTTTTGAGATTTGGGGACGTAAGAGAGGATGACTAGAGAATGACTTCCTAAAACCTGAATAAGAGGATCAGAGAGGGAACTGAGTCAGGAAGGACTCAGGATGTCCCATGAGTAGATTTCTCAGTGTTGGATGTTCCAGGAGAGCCATTCACGGAAGATATGTGGATGGTAAGTTCTGTTGTTGCTGGTTACCAAGGACACATAACCTATCCGAATAATTTTTCATTGACTAGAGAAACTAGAATTCAGTTTTGGCAAGGCTGGGATGCCAAAAGGCAGAACTAGGAAGTGGAGTGAAGGCAACAGACTTGGTGCTCTGTGTGTCTCTGGGAAAAAAGAGAAAACTTGAGACTGCACTTAAGATTCCCTCGCTTGAAGCAACATTTGTGGACACAGCCTTCTGCCTGCTTGCAGATATGGTCTACCTAAGTTTTGTGAGTCAGTTGTTAAATGCAGCCATTATTAAAAATCAAAGTATAAAAACTTACAATTAAATGAACTCTACAGAGACACAGGAGATAAGCCTTCAAAAGTCATCCTTTCCCAGTTAGTTCACTACAGTTCATGCCTGCCTTAACTCCTGAGGTTATTTACTTCTGCAGAGACGCTGTGACAGTGTACGTTTCTCCTAACTCCACTGCAAGGACATCACACCAGTAGCCTGAAGTCCGCCACGGTGGGAAAATTTACATCAGGGGAGTAGCAAGTAACACACATTAGGGCCTTTTGGCCCCCTGCACGTTCAACTCCGCTCCCAAAACTCCTCGTAAACATTTACCACCATAAATGTCATCCAATACTGACAAGGTTTCAAGCAGGAGAAATGAAAAAGCCCAAGGTGCCCCTGAAGCAAAACCTTCAGAGCAGACACTCCCACCCTTTCTTACCCAGAGGTGATGAGTGCAGTGATCATTTATTTAGGGATTTCCGAACTTCCCTGTTGAGTTACCCTGCTGAAGTTGTTTCCAAAGTCTCTCTAAACTCTCTTACTGCTTCTTAATGAGCTTTTCTTGCCAGCACCTTGTTGTTCTCACCCTTCAAAGGAAGGCTAAGTCTGAACATGGCTCCCTGGTTCCTAGAATGGGGAAGATGATGTCATTCAACACAACCTACACAGCTGGCTGCCTCTGTACCTCATTCCTTGCAGGGAGCTGAGCTGGAGGGTCTCATACTGGGAGAGCCCTCCCCAAGTCACCCTATTCAATCCCCAGCCTTAAGGCAAAAATGTGGCAGGCCCAGCATCCTACTGAAGTTCTCGCTATGAACAAATCATTCTATAAGTGCTGTTAAATGTCTCCAAATAAATGAGGGAGGGATGGTTCCTGCAGTTCTCTGTGCCCCTCACTTAGTCCCCTTACTCCCTCCCATTGTGTCCCCATCCATCCTCAAGAATCCCCACCTCCCCCCAACCCCACCCTCCATACCCACACCCCTACTCTAAGACATCTCTCCCTGGCTCCCTCTGTTCCACCATCATCGCTTCTTTCTTTTGTTTTTCTTCAGGAGAAAGTGTGAATGCAGTCCCCCCACTAGCCCAAATTATGCAACCGACTTTCCCACATTTGAGTAAATCACAGGAGCAACACATCCAGAGTGCAATGGGTGAGCCTTGCCCTGGGAAAACCACCTTCGTGATCATAGCATCTCCCCTGCCAGGTAAGTATCATCTCTCCTTTCTCTTCCCAAACCCTATCAAGGCAGAACTAGAGATGCCATCACCCTTTTGCAAGTACCCAAGCCAACAAGAAGGGTTTCCTAGTTACATACAACTAAGCAAGGGTTCAGGACTTCCTCTATCAACGAACTCTGAGGTCCATCCATTCGCCACACTTTACATGGCCACAGGGTAGAAGCAGAAAGACTTTAGGAGCCCAGCTTCTCCTTAAGAGAAAAAGAGGCCAAAAAAAAAAAAAGACAAAGAAGAGGAAGCGCTATGCTCTCAAGAGGCAGGTGGCTGAGCAGAAGCGGGTAGAGCAGAGGGACCTTGAAGTACTGTGCTCCCAGCAGATGCTCAACCCCTAAACCAGGCACAGGTCCAGCTGTGTACCTGCTGCGGTCATCCAGTATGGAGCACATCCACTGGGTCCATTAGAGGCAGCTGGATTAAGAGTGTGATGCTTAGGGCTCACTAAGAGTAGCACTCGGACCAAGGGATAACAACAACGTGGGGACCCAATTTGAGTTCAACAGGAGAAAGTATCTCCGACAGGCAGAGGCCAAAGGGACTGATTTGGGAGGTGCCACTCCAGGTGTTCAAGAAGAGGTTGAAGTATCTTTTGTCAGGAATGTAGAAGAAGGAATTCAAATGTCAGGGAAAGAGCATGATGTCTGAGAGTCAAACAGGCCTCTATCAAAACCTGTTATTACCTGTGACCTTGGTTAAGATACTTAATACCTCTGAGCCTCAGTTGCTTCATCTATATAATGGGATACTACACCTCACAGGATTAAATAAGACAAAATATCAGAAAGCACCTGGCATTCAGAGGGTGCCCAATAAGTGTCAATCCCCTTTCCATTAAAAAGGGGGCTAGGAGTGAAGTAAGCCAGAAGCAAAAACAACAATACAGTATATTAACACATATATATGGAATTTAGAAAGACAGTAATGAGAACCCAACATGGGAGACAACAAAAGGAACGCAGATGTATAGAATAGACTTGTGGACTTTGTGGATGAGGGTAAGGGTGGGATGATATGGGAGAAGGGCATTGAAGCATGTTAATTGTCATGTGTCTAATCAATCGCCAGCCCAGGATTGATGCTCGGGACTGGTGCAGCGAGATTTCCCGGGGGGGAGGGAGGAGGGGGGGGGGACCCGGGGGGGAACATTAGTTAAACCCATGGTGATATCATGACAATGTATGGCAAAAACAATAATAAAAAAAAAAAAAAAGAAACTAAAAAAAAAAAAAAAGGGGGGGGGGCTAGGTTAGAGGAATTTAGTCTTTCTACCCCAGAGCAGGACTCTGAAACTCCTCCTAGTTGTTGAAAAGGATGACATACATCTGGGAGAGATCAGGGAGTCAGGATTTAGTAGGTGAGAGGAGAAGAAAGAAAGATGCTGAGAATGGTCAGGGAATATTCAGAGAGGTCATGCCTGCCAGTTCCTTGTTTCCTCTTTTGATTTCTGGAATAAAAGAGAAAAGCGGGATTCTGGATTGAAAATCAAACCTGAGAAGTCTCAGTTTTTCCACCTGCCTAGGGAAAGGGTAGGATTAGACAGCCCCTTCCAGCTCTAACTGCTCCCAATCAAGGAGGGGAAGGGGGAAATGTTGGGGAAATGACGCTGGACAACAGGAAGCAACGACCCTCTCCCCTACCCCTGACCACTGACCCCTTGCCCAAACCTCCGTGGAGCCACAGCCACCTCAGTCTCGAATCTTACGTTTTCTTTATTGTGCTAACACTGCTGCCTGGAGCTCACACTCCCAATTCAGTCCAGATCCCCACCCACCCAGCCCCCGGGGCTCTCTGCCTCGGCTGGGGACTCCAGCCTCCGGCCTCGCGCGCTCTCGACACTCCCTCCTCTCTCTGTCTCCACGAGCCTGGGGCTCAGGGGATGAGGAGAGGACCCGAATGGCCCTCCTCTGCCTTCTCCCGCCCTCTCCCACTTGTAGAGGAGGAGGCTCAGCCGCTCGACTCAGCTCCCCGGGAAACGTCCTCAGCCCCCAGCCGCCGCGCGGCCGGGAGCAGCCGAGGCCGGCGCCGGCCCGGGCGCGTCCCCAGCCGCGAGCAGAGAGCCCCGCGCCCGCCTCCCGGCCGGGGCGCAGCCCAGCGCCGCGCGCTCACACCACGAGGCCGTCCTTGCTCCGCAGCGGCCCCTCGGCCGCGCCGTCGGCGGGCTCGGCGCTCTTGACCTGGACGTAGACCGGGGAGGGGCCCGCTTCGCAGGCGGCGGCCGCGGGGGCGGGCCGGGGCGCCAGGGCCACGAGCTCCGGGCCGCCGCAGGGCGGAGGCGCGCACTTGCGGCGCGGGGAGCGGCTGGCGTTCGGCGTCGGGTACCCCAGGAGGTGGCTGACGCGGCTGCCGCGCCCGCTGGCCTTACACCCGGGCGCCACGGCGTCCTCTCTGTGGAAAACAACAGGCGGGCGGGTGAGCGGGCTCCTCCGCGGCGCGGCGTGGGCACGGCCTGGGCAGAGCCGGGGGCTCTTGGCAGTCTCTCGGCTCCCGCGCCTCCCTCCGCCTCCCCTCGCCTCTCAGCCTCAGCCTCGACCTCCTCTCCGCTCTGCCCCTGCCTGGACCGGCGGCTCCGCGTCGTTCCCGGAGCCTGCATCCCCATCCTCATGCGCTCATGCACACGTGTCCGGACAGCCCACGGCAGGGCAGGCCGCCCCATCTAGGCGCCCTCCTGTCCCCTTCCGATGTTTTCGCAGAACCAACGGCCCTGATCGAAAGGGAACCTTGGAGGTCCCGAAGGAGCTGCTTTCCCTGACCTTTCCTTCCTTAACCCTGACCTTGCCCTCTCCCTTCCTCTCTTCTCACCTCTCCTCTCTTAATCTTCTCCATCCCCAGGGCATTGCAACCATTAGCACCACTAGTCTTGTTCTATTTTTATTTCTAGTTTGTTTCTAATATAAGTTATTAGCACTATTCTTAATATTAATGAACTCTTCCTCAATAAGCATGTCCAAGAACCCTCACCGGCGCCATACAAGGAGAAAGTGAAAAAATAAATACAGGCCCTGCCCTCCAGGAGCTTACATTCTAGACAAGACAGAGATGCAAAGACGCGAGGGAGATGGAGGACAGGAGAGCAGAAGTGAAGACTGGCAGGGGAAGGGGCAAGAGAAAAGCCATGCGCTTAGTGACCGGTTGACATGCTGCGGTCCCAGCACTCCGCGGCGATGGTAGGCAAGGTGGGGGTGGGGGTCCCAGCCGACCGGTGGCAGGCAGGGGTGAGAGGGAGCAGGGCGCCGGTCCCCTGCCGCGCAGCAGCATGCAGCATGCATCAGGTTTTACCTGATCTCATTAGACAAGTCGCCGCAGGCCCCTCCGCCGACCCCGCCGCCGACCCCGCCGCCGTAGCCGAAGGGACCTCGGGAGCCGCCGCCGACCCCGGTGCCCCCGCAGCAGCAGCAGACGAGCCCCCAGATGCCCACCAAGAGGCAGCCCAGCGCGAGCAAAGAGCCCAGCACTGCGCCAATGATGATTCCTATGCGCCGGGTGTCTGGGGAGAGAAGTAGAGACTAGTCAGGCTTTCTGCTGCCTGGCAGGTGCTTGGCTAACCCGGAGTGGCCAGCACAGGGCTTCTGTGTGAAAAGGGATAGGGGACCCAGGGGGTCTCAGGGCCCTTGGACACACAGGAATATATGGCCAGAGGCAAGTTAACTCCTCATATTTGTATGTTTCTCCCAGGGCTTCCCCACTGACCTTGGCAGAGCTATAGGCACTGATGAGACCCACAAGGCTGATCCTGCTGAGACTCCAAAATACAGCCCAGGTTCCTCCTGTCCAACCCTCCCAGCCAAGGGGCCATTGCCTGCACCCACCTGAGACCTTCACCTCCACCACACACACGCTGTAGCCCACGTGGTTGGCCACTGTGCACTGATACAGCCCATCATCCTTGTAGGAGATGTCCTTCAACACCAGGTCACCGTTGTTCAGGCCTGAAACTGAAGGAGCATCAGAGGGCGATGGTGAGGCCAAGGGGCCTGGTCTCTGAGAGCTTCACCCCAACCTAGACCACTGCAGGATGGCTCATGGAAGGAGAGTATATGTACACACACATGTCCACCCCACTGTGTCCAGATGACTCACCTTCTCCTGCTGAAAGAGAGGCAAGGGGAAGGCCCCTTTCCCAGCAACAGGAAAGAGACCGTGATTTCACCCTATGACCTTAGGGAATATGCCCCCTCCCTGAGCCTCGGTCTCCTCATTTGTACAGTGAGGACCAGGTTAGACCAGAGGAATTCTAAGGTTCCTTCCAGCTCTGATCATCTTTGATTGTGAGTACCAGTCAGCATCTGTCTGTGCCAGCAGCTTTACACATCTCATCCCATTTCATTCTCACACACCCTTGGAGGATAGCCCTTATCATTCCCTTTTTATGTACTGTGAATGTCTACCTTCTAATGAAACCAAGGCACAGAGAGGTCAAGCCACTTGCCTGAACCTTGCTGCCAGTCATGGTCCAGCCAGATTGCAAACCCAGCTCTATCTGAAACCATGCTCTCTCCAAATAAGTCATACTGCTTTCGACTGGCTCTCCCTTTTGCCTTCTCTTCTTCCCTCTATAGAAGCTTCTGGAACAGGCTCAGAGGATGACCTAGGGAAGCCCCAACAAGAGCCAGCATCCCCATCTTCCCTTCTCCCAAGGCCCCCTCACCTTGACTGATGGAGCTGTGGAAGGACTCCTGGTAGGAGAGCTCAGAGTGGAAGCTGTGTTGCGAATGGTAGGACCCGGCACGGTAGGGGTGAGAATGCCCACTGATCTTGGCCCACTTGTAGGTGAGAGGTGGGCTGCCCCCATTGGCAAAGCACTTCAGCACCACATCATTGCCATGTGTAAAGTGGCCCTCAGACCAGCACAAGGGCACCGCAGGCCGCGCTACAGGGAAGAGGGTAGTTGTGAGCCGGGGCCTAGCCAAGAGGCAAAGCCAGGCTCAGGGTGGCCAGGCCACCCTTGCTTCTGAAGTCCGGGGGATCCAGAGGAGTCTGCACGTACCTTGGACGGTGATGATGACCCTCCGGGTGGCCGTGGTGGTCTTCTTCACCCGGCACTCATAGGTGGCCGTGTCGGTGACTTGCAGGTTCGAGAGGGTGATGGAGGCATCATACTGGCTGGGGTCTGCGGCTGCAAAGCGGACCCTCTGCTGCAGATGGGGGAGGTTGCCATGGTTGATCCTCTTGTCCTGGTAACTAAGGAACTGTGGACAGAAGAAAACAGAGAAGGTGAGACAGGCAGAGCCCAGGAAGGCCTTGTGAAATGGCTGTCCAGGGCAATTCACTGAACTTCCCTGAGACTCAGCTTTCTTGGATGAAAAACAGGAATGATAACGCCTGATCCACTGACTTTTAACAGAATGTGTGAGATCATAAGAAATCGGGCACTTTCTGCCTAATAGCTACCTCCCAGGGGCATGTGAGGATTAAATGGGATGAGATGAATAAAGCCACAAGCACACAGAGAAGCTGGATGGTATTCGATCAAAGACTATCTGAGCTGGAAGTATAAGGTCGGGCCAGGACAGTGCCTGTCTTCCTTCTGGCGTGGGGTGGGAGGAGGTGTTTTCCAGGAGTCATGTATGGATGTGAGAGTTGGACGGTGAAGAAAGCTGAGCACCGAAGAATTGATGCTTTTGAACTGTGGTGTTGGAGAAGACTCTCAAGAGTCCCTTGGAGATCCAACCAGTCCATCCTAAAGGAGATCAGCCCTGGATATTCATTGGAAGGACTGATGTTGAAGCTGAAACTCCAATACTTTGGCCACCTGATGCAAAGAGTTGACTCACTGGAAAAGACCTGATGCTGGGAAGGATTGGGGGCAGGAGGAGAAGGGGACAAAAGAGGATGAGATGGCTGGATGGCATCACTGACTCAATGGACATGGGTCTGGGTGGACTCCGGGAGTTGGTGATGGACAGGGAGGCCTGGCATGCTGCGGTTCATGGGGTCGCAAAGAGTCAGGCACGACTGAGCGACTGAACTGAATTGGGAGTGGCCTGACTGACTGGCTTGACTGGAAGTTACACAGCCCCCCCCACTGCCCCATTCTCTGAGAAGCCTTGGGGAAATTTCAAGGGCTTGGTTTTCTTACTTGCCCTGCAGCGTACTAGCTACCCAACAAGCAAATACTGTGAAGTGTGGAGTAAGGAGACCCTCGTACCCAGCACTTACCACATTCTCCCGATGTGAGGGGTCTGAGTTGACCTGCGTCCACTCGATGTCCAGCCCGTTAGGGCCGTAGTCCTCAGGGTCCAGGATGTAGGGGCAGCCCAGCCTCACATTGTCACCTTCCGCCAGGTACAGGGTCTCCTGGCCATCCCCATTGATCCGTACAGCAGGCAGCAGTGCTAGGACACAGGCAGGGCAGATGGGGTGAGGGGGGCGGACCAGGGCTTGGGCGACCAGCTTCAGCCCCCCTGTCTCCACCATTCCTTCTCAGCGGCAGCCCGGGCCTCTGCGGGGGTTCCTCAGGGAGTAGGGCCTGCTCTCAAGAGTGTGGATGATCTGATCGATGCGTATCTGTGCAGACTTGTGTTAGCATGTCTCTATTCTATGTGTAGAATTGCACTGGACGGTTTGTATATTGTATATACGTAGTTGTTAAGCATGCTTGTACATGGAACTTTTGGGGGTCCAGTGGTTAAGAATTCACCCTCCAATGCAGGGGATGTGAGTGCGATATCTGGTCAAGGAACTAAGATCCTACACACTGTGAGGCAACTAAGCCTATGCACCGCAAATCAAGAAAGCCCAGGTTCTGCAGTGAAGACCCAGCACAGTCAAAATAAAAATAATAAAATAAAAATTTAAAATAAAATAAGAATGCTTGTATGTATGCATGATTATATATGCATGTGTGGATATGTCCAGGTATGTACATTATGTATTTATGAGTGTTTGTGGCTGCTCGTGTGTCTTGTGGGGAGATTTACACACATGACTGGGTAGTGTCTGCTTCTGTATTTACATGACAGTACCTGTGGGTGTGAGCGCATGTGTGCCCGTGTGTGTAGGCATGTGGAGCACGTAGAGTTGTTAAATGCTCTGGTGGAAGCGACTGGCTGGTTAAAAGCCACATCTGTCCGGACCAAATGAAGTGGTCATGTCCAGAGGCAGGAGGATGGGCACCATGACCTCTGGAGTCCCTTTCCGGCCCAAGGAGCAGACGAACGAGTCGTCTCTGTGTGTCTGTGCGTGACCGTGCCTGTCTGTGGCTGTGTGACAGTGTGCCTGCCTGTGGAAGTGCTCTGAGGGGCTTGGCTGCATCCGTGTGTGACAGTGAACGGCGGTGCTGAGACCGTGGCCGCCGCCGTCTGCAGGTAGAACAGGCGAGCCTTGCATGAAGGCATGAGGCATGGTGTGCTTTGCGGCCTTCTCCTGTGTGATCGTGTGGCTCAGGTACAGCCGCCTTCACATGCGCGCTCCACTTGGGGCCCCTCCCACTACCACCAGCCCTAGCCTCACTGAGTCAGCCCGGGGTGAGGAGCCAGGATCTGGAAGCTCAGGACTGATCTCTCCCTCCCTCCCCTGAAGCCCCAGGCAAGTGCTAGCCCCAACCGGTTGGACCTAGAGAGGAAGATGAAGTTGGGGGGGTGGTGCACAAAGGGCCCCAACCCTGGCTGAGCGGGTAACACACCACTTCCCAGTCTCCGGCCTCCCCCTTGCCCTCGGCCCCTTGCCCAGCCTGGCTCACTCTGCAAGAGTCAGCGAGTCCGTTGGCATCTCGGCCCCCGGTCTCGGTTGCTCATCTTGCCCTTCTCTGGCTCTCTCCCAGGACCACCTGCACACTTAGAGAGTGTCTCACACACCCACGATTACACACTGTCACAGCCAGAGAGATCAACACATAGACACACTCTTACATGCCTTCAAACCACGGATACCTGCCTATGGAGTCCCACCTTCCTATACAGACACTGTCAGGTCCACACGACACACAGCCATACAGACACACAACTACACACAGACACAGGTACATATTAATCCAGAAGATACACCCACTGCACACACAGGCAGTCCCCCATGTGTATCTATTCAAGACTAAGCTACAGAAGCTTAGTCCGATTCTTAGAGAGCCAGCAGGCGCCCTTTCAACATCCCCAGCAGCGCAGGCATCACTGAACCTGCCCCTCAGGATCCCAGCTGGGCCATCCGCCATGCCCTGAACCCACCCCCAGCTTCCCCCTTGCTCAAGCCTCCAGAGTAATCCAGAGCAGGCAGACTAGCTGCTGGGGCTCTAACGGGACTTAGTGATGCCTTCCTTCTCTAGCCCCAGGCCATGCCAACACCAGCCCACTCCTGAGATAAGGATCCTAACACCGCCTGCCAGGTCCTGGGCTGGCACAAGGCAAGCCAGAGATGAGCCAGAACTCAGTGGCGTGCAGAGGCTCCACCCTGCGGAAGGACTGTCTAAAGCAACAGACACACCCTGGGAGGCAGCTGGGCAGGAGGGTAAGTATTCTGGGCAGGGGGCTTGGGAGGGATGGATGGACTGAAAGAGAGTGTCTCCACCCTGCACTAGGCTGAGTGTCTGCTTTTGTCCCAGGCCAGGAAGCCTCACCCTAGCCTCTTAGTCTCCCTAAATCTTTCTCAACCTCCTCCCAGCCTTTCTGCACCTTCTTGCTCTCCTGGGGAAGTCATTCCTGGTGTCTCACCTTCACTCCTCTTGCTGTGGTGCTAAGGAACTACCTCCAGGGGATGTGAGAGGAGAGAGAAGCTGGGGGGAGGGAAGAAGACCAGGGTGGAGGACAGAGTTGGGTGCAGACCTGGAGGAGGGGCAGGGAAATCACAACAGGCTTGCCAAAGAAGGGGCAGATGGCTCAATAGCCGCGTCTACTCTCAGCCTGTAAGTCCTTTGTGAATTTGTAAGCAGCTTCCAGAGCCATGAACCCTCCTTCCGCAGATGAGGGAGGAGAAGGGAAGGGAGGGGAGAAATGGCAGCCCGCACAAAAGATACACACAGGACACCCGGAGATGTGCCAGGTCCCCACAGCACAGCTTCCACAGAAAGCTCTGCCAGGCCATCTCCCACCAGACAGAGAAAGTGTTGCAGGCGTGCTACCAGAAAAGCAGTCACTCACATGCTCCCCCCTCCCTGAGCCCTCCCCTGTGCCCCCTCAGCCTGCACCCTGACCCCCGAGAGCATCTCAGCCATGCCCACCGATGCCCACACAGATGGGCTCTTGCTAGGACTTGGCCCATCCTGGGCAGGCAACCTCAATGTCCAGTCCAGAGCCCTGCCCTCCAGGCATGTCCCAGGGAGGGGGCTCTGGGAGTCACCTTCCCCGCCCTCCCTGGGCTCACCCTGGAGGGGCTGGGTGCTACCCTAGGCTCTCACAGTGAAGGGGCCCAGTCCTGCTGGAAGCAGCCCATTCATTCTCCACCAGCCCTAGTGGGGTGGGAGGGAGGCCCTCCCACTGGGAATAGCACACAGACCAATGGAAAGACTCCTCCTCAGCCCCCACCCCCAGTTCCCATAGTAACTCCTGGTGAGCCCTATGCTCCCATTCACAGCATGTACAAACGTGTGTGGGCCCCGCAGGTTCACGGACACAACGAAGAGCCATCCAAGAACACAAGCCCCAGTTTCAAGGGCAGGGCTCTCCTGGGGAGAGGTCCCCTTGGCAACATCCAAACTCCAGCCCAGCAGGGCGCGGGTGGGCAGCATCCTGCCAGGGAATCCGAGCCCACCTTCCAGGCTCCCCTGTGAGCCCCTCACTGCCTTCGTCCTGTGCATCCGGTGTCAGGGGGGCATCCCGCCCCTGCCCAGCCCCATACCTGGGCTCAGGCACACGAGCAGAAGGTGGAATGCTCCGCGGACTCCCATGTCTCTAGGTTCGGTGCTTCCTCCACCTGGCTGGGACCCCTGGGGCCGGTGACTGCAGGCCGGCGGCTGTGGGTGTGTGAGGACAGATGGAGGGCCCAGACGCTGCCCGGGGGTGGCAGGAAGGTGCAACAAGTGCCCTGCTGGGGAGCAGCCGGGGTTATTTCTACAGGAGGGAGGGGGCCTGATCCCCGCCTTGGGGAGGAGTCCCAGCAGCCCTAATTAGCAGGGTGACAAAGAGTGGCCTACCCAGGCATCACCCAGCCCTTCCCCAAGCTCTTCCCTATCCTGAGAGAGGCGCAGGGTGGCCAGCGGGACTAGTAATTAGGCGCCTGTTAAACTTCTGCTTCCTCCTGGCCCCATCCTGGGGTGACAACAGTCGCCCAATTTTACGGCGTCCATGGAGCACCCCCACCACTCATTTCTTGCCTCTTCCCTCAGGGAGATGGAGAAGAGGCAGGGGAAGCCAGTCTGGGAATGGAAGGGTGACCAGGAGCTGAAGGCTGCCGCTGACCCCAGGGCCCTGTGTCCGACACGCAGAGTTCCAAGTCCCACCCGCTTCCCGTCTCCCTGACCCTGCAGACCCCCTCCCACCCAGGCCGAGACCTGTGGGCAAGGGCACCAGGGAGGGGGGCGGGGGGAGGCCCCAGGGATTTCGAAGGGTGTCTGGCCTCCTGAGCCAAAAGGAGGAGGGAAGGGGTCTGTGGGAAGCAGGGTCTTCCCCTGGCTGCCCCCTCCGAAGCTGTGCCCTCCACCTATACCTGAGGCAAGGTCACCCCAGATGCAGGGGATCCTGGAGAACCAGCGGTGTTACAGGGGATCAAGCCGCCCACCTCCCACACACAACTGAAACCAGTCCAGTGAGGCCTAAGAGGAAGACAGGCCAGGGGGTGTAGAGAAAGTGAGGTGAGTGGACGGGCGGGTGCGAGGCTGCTGGGAAATGAGCGCCAGGACGGCAGGGGAAGGGGCGTGCACTTGTACCTGTATACCCCTCAACAGAGTGTCTTTGTTGAGGCGTGCCAAGCCCCTCTGTACACCCTTCTTTTAAGGTGCCCTTGCTTCTGTGCACAGGGAGACCAAGGACCCTCCTGACGTGGACGGTCATCATGGTGACAAAGCCACCACCATTCCAGGCAGGCTGGAGCTGGGGTGAGAAGTCCTCCTGGGCAGGGGGAGAAAACGGAGGGCCAGCCCTCGCTCGTTGGTCTGGCGAGGGGGAGTCCCAGAGCAGGCCTCGGGGCCTCCGCTAGACTCCAGGACTGCCCCAGGCACAGTGGTAGGGGCCAGCCATGGGCCTTATTCAACAATTCAACCCTCTCAAAAGGCTTAAGGGTCCTGCCCCATCACTGACAGGGGCACAGGAAGGGGATGGGGAAGAGTCTTGGAGAAAGTCACCGGGTTCAGGATGCTGCCAGGGCCACCCCTCTGGGGAAAATAAGACAGAACAATAAGGAAGCACAAAGAGTCCACGCTGGAATCTCTGCATCCCAGCCCCCCAGCTGCACTCACAACAATAACAGGATGCTCTGGGGCCCACAAGTGGTACACTGTAAATATCCTTATTTCCTTACTCACTTTAAGGATTACGGGATTGGCCTGCACACTCTGGAGGGCACAGATCATTATTCCCACTTTACAGATGGGGAACAGAGGTCTGGAAAACATGAAGATTCAGTCTAGGTGATGCTGCTAGGGCCTGACTAAGTGGAGAACAAGCAGGCATCCTGACTTTCCGTCCAGAGTAGACCAAGAAAAGGGCATAGTGACCTGTGGGTTACTAGACCCACCTATGGGGAAAGTCAGCGGTAGCTGGAGGGGTGAACAGGTGGGACCAAGAAGAGGGAGTCTGAAAAGAGAGGAGTAACATTGTGGTTCCTTTAGACTGAAATGTAGGGCTGGACTTTAACTGCATTCTGAATTTTAGCTACTGTTAGATTTGGAGAGAAGACTGGAGCCGAGACTAAGGTTGAGGTTAGGCGGAATGATGAATGAGGTTGAGGTCAGATTTGAGGTTGGTATGAGAGTTAACATTGCGATTAAGGATAGAACTACAGCTAGAACTGAGGCTAGGCTTTACGGCTGGGATTCATGTTTTGATAAGGAACAGGGTTTTAGTTTCATTTACAGTTTTGCCTGGGAATGCAATTGAAGGCAGGCTTGAGATTGATTTAGGATTGGACTTAGAGCTGGATTAGACTTGAGTTTGGGATTTGAGTTAGAATAGACTGTGGTTAGAGTTAAAATTTGGGTTAAAGTTACATGGACAGAGGGTTCATGGGGATCAAAAATGAGGATGTATTTATGATATAGAAAGACCTCAGCCTCCATTTATTAAGTCTAACTTTGGCTAGAATTTTCATTCCTTTCTTCTGGGAGAATACCAATGACACATGTTCATTGGGGTTTCAAAATTTGGGAAGAGTTCTCAGTATATGTACGCCCATCTGAAAGGTATAAAGCGACTGAATTCCATAAGAATCAGAGCCTCTTAAATTCTGCTCCATGACCTAAGCTCACCATCTGGTCAAGCTCCCAGAAGGGCGTTTGGCAGGGGATGCGGGAAGTTATATCAGTGAGTGGGGCTCTGACTCCAAATGGGACTGGACGATGGGGTCCATCAGAGGCAGTTTTATGTGGGTGAGGGGTTTCCTGGTTTTGAAGTCGAGGAGACGGGCACTGGGGGAGACCAAGGGCCTAGATGCTCTTGGGAGAACAGCCATTTTTGAGGGCTCCATGCAGGGCCTCCTCAAAGTCTCAAAAGGTGGGACACATTGTTGCTCCCCTTTGACCCACTGAGGGCTAATTGCCACCTCCTTGCAATCTGGGGCCCATAAAAGAAGCTGTGGGCATTCCTGCCTTGTGCCCTGAGTCCTGCAGGGATCTTGGGGGGTGGTGTTGGGGTGACAGCACTGGGGCATCTGTTCAATTTTCAAAGCACAAGTCCAGTCCATGGCCCCTCCCTCTGGGACCAGCTCACAGCCCTCCTTTCTCTGTGACTTTCATCCTGGGGGAGGAGGCCCCTGTGTGCCCCCACAGAGAAAGAGAGAGATTGGGAGAGGCAGTGGTTAGTGAAGGGGCAGGGAAACACAGATGCCATCCAGGTGGCCCATCCAGAGGTTGAGAGAGGGACAGGAAGCAGAGGACCCAGGTTACAATCTGGAACAGAGCTCACCAATTTCCAAAAGAGCCCCTTGGTTTTCCTTGAGAAATCCATAGCTCCCTGGGGGAGAATGGCCCCTCTATTGTGCGCGCACACACACACACACACCACCAGACTGGGTTGTATTTGCTTCTGTTCTAAGGCAGAAACAGAAACTCAAAGACAGAAACTTGGAAAGGCATGAACAGGAGTACAGAGGTGGAGAGAAGAGGCAGGACAAGGACCTAGAGAGACCCAGAGGCTGCTTAACTGAGAGGAGGGGCAGCCCAACCCCAGAACATCATGGGGAGGGACAGGAGCTCCCTCTCATCTGCCTGGACCTATACCCAACCCCTCCCCCCAGGCCTTCTAGGCTCAGCTTCAAGCTCCCCATCTCCCCTCCAGAGTCCAGGCTCACCCCTGTGACCTCCAGGGAGCAAACAGCAGCTCTGGGAGTACTGAGCAGAGAACACCTCCGAGGAAAGGGTCTGGTAGCAGGAAAACCATGGGATAGACAGTCTCATGCTCAGAGAGAGTAGAGGCACCTGGTCACAGAGAAGCCCCGGAGCCCCAGCAGTGACTGCCTTTCCGCCCAGCTCTCAGTGAAGGCTTGGTGTCGGAGATCTGCCAGGTGAGTTCCTGCTTGGACAAGAAGAATGGAGGCGCCTAGAGGTGGTAGAGGTGCTGTGATGGGAGCACGTTGAGTTCAGACAGGGAAGAGTTACAGTTTAGAAAAGGCTGGGAAGCCTTTCTAAAGCCACTGAGGTGGCTCAGTGGGAGAGTCCACCTGCCAACACAGGAGATGCCAGAGATGCACATTCGATCCCTGGGTCGGACCATCCCCTGGGGGATAAATGGCAACCCACTCCAGTACTCTTGCCCAGAGAATCCCATGGACAGAAGAGCCTGGCGGGCTACAGTCCATGGGGTCACAAAGAGTTGGACATGACTGAGCGATGGAGCACACAGAGAGAAGGATAAGATCCATGAGTGAGGTTCAGTTTCAGGAACAAGATTAGGGTTTAGGGACTGAGGCCCCAGTCAAGGCTAGTGGGTAAGAGTTTCTGAGATGTGAGACCCAGGGTCTCCTCACGCCTCAGCTCAGGCTTCCCAAGGCTCAGTGATTCCTGCTCATCCACTTCAGAAGAACGGAGACCCGAGGAGGGAGCCTGTACATACCCAGATTTCTGCCAGCAGGAGACATCCTGGAGCTGACCCATAGTCAGAAGAGCAGACAGCCCCAAAATTGTCCCCATCACTGAAAGGAGTGGTCTAACCTACTTTATCATCAGAGTATCTTAGCAAAGTGAGGCTGCTTAGACGCTATCAACTGAGTTGTTATCAAGGGAACAGTGGAGGAAAGAAGAATTCACTTTGAAAGACTATGTGGATCCCTGATGACAAACCTGAAGAAGAATTAAGAGACCTTAAGGATAAAAGAGAACTCACCTCAACGAGATCAACCATTTCTTGCAGAACGTTCAGCCATTCAACAAACCAGCCAGGCCTAGTGGCTAGGCCCTGGGGAAGCAACAGTTAACAAAATTCTGTCTTCTAGAGCGCTCAGTCTGGAGGGGGAGACAGACAAGGGAAGGGGCACCTCCTTTCACAGGCTGATGACCTCCCATCATACATGGCAAGACCTCCAGGTGTGGTGGAAATGACCTTTAAAAGCAGATCTGAAGGATAACTAAGGATGTGCTTGGTAGGTCTGAGAGTGGAAAGAGGTGGCCCGCAGAGTATTTCAGTCCTTGAAAAATAAACCAGAGCCCTGCCAGACACAGCAGAGAAGAGAGTGAAGTTGTAAATGACAGCTGATGGTATTTTTGGACTGAGGAGACACGATCGTTGAGAACTGAATCTCTGGGCACCTTCTACCCTATCTGCCCAAGTGCCCACTGGGGTCAGAGCCAGACCACCAGGATAAACCAGGCAATGAAGACGGGTCATCCTGGACCATGTATGTTTGCGTGTGGGGAGACAGAGACCTTGTGATGATTAACCCACATGTCCAATGGGACTTTGATCTTCGAATTTATAAAAGTAAAATTTGCCTTGGGTTCTGCCTCCTGGATTCCCCAACACAAATCCCCAGAGGGGAGCTGTGGTTCCCCTTGCCCCCTGCCCGCAAGTGGTGGGCCCAGGCTTGCCTTGCTTTCCTGGAATTTGCCAGGGAAGTTGTGGGGAGCTTGCAGGTAGCAGAGCAAAACTGGGTGTGTGTCTGCTTCAGGGCCTTCCCCACTAAGCCCTTCGGACCAGCCCTCACTCTGCCCTTCCTGTTTGTTTGCTGTTGCCTGGACGCTGGGGAAGCAGAAGGTGGTGCCAGAGGGGGTGGGGCTCAGAGGCAACAGAGCTTGGCCAGGGCTGCCTGGATGGTGGCAGTGTGAACTGTCAGGAGAGCAACAGGCCCAGCCCAAGCGAGAAATTGAAGGTTTCCCAGTTTCCCCCACTTCCTCCCTCCAACACGCTTCTCTCTCCCCCTACCAAATGCTCAGAGGAACACTGAGTTCCTGAACGGCACACGCTTCCCCCCAGGGGGTCAGGCTGCACAGGAGCTGGGGTAGGGGATATCTGAAAGGGCCTCACGAAAACACGTGGACTTGTTTTATGTGGTCCCAAGAAGCAGAACTAGGGCCCCCGGAGGATGGTCAGGAAGACACGTACTGACTCCACGTTGAGAACTTTCTGAGCACTGGGGTTGATCTAAAACAGTTTGGGTTTGGCTTTATGAGGTAATGAGCAGCCCATCTCTTAGGCTGTGCAAGCTCACATGGTCCAACCATTTGATTCGTTTACAAAGAAGTTTCCAGGGTAAAAGAGTCTTGGATGCTGTTTCCAGCCTTGACCTTCTATGATGTGGTGCTCACTCCCACTAGCTCCCACAGTCTTTCCCAGGATCTGCCCCAAACAGCTCATGAGCTCTGGGCAGTTCTCCGACTCCCCACTCCCACTCAGCCCCTCCACTCCTCTTTCCAGGGACCACATTCCTGTCACAGTGTCAAAGTCACCCAAGCACAGGGAGGTGATGGCTACTCTGCTCCCAAGAGGACGTGGAGAATGTGGGAAGACATGCAGGGCTGGGAGGTTGGGAGCTTTGGGAATGAGGACAGAGGGAAGGTCTAAGCTATTTAAAGCCAGTCAAATCAAGAATAACTTAGTCTTTTCTGGGACTCCAGATTTCTATGATGTTGGAAATGAGCTTCTTCCAGGTAACCTTGGTGTGATTTGCCAGGATCTCTCTCAGAGGGTGGGAGAGGGAGGGGAAGGGGGGCAGGTCACCTTGGCAGCAGCCTAGACTGTGAGAGAGACTCTGGTCTGGAGTGAGCCTCCCCTCGCCCACAGTCCTCCCCCAGGCCCCTAGATCCCCAGAAGCAGCAGTGGGGACATGGGGACGGACGAGTGACAAGACAGAGTGGGGTGCTCCATGGACTCTACACCCAGACTTCCTGTCTGAGACCCTAGCATCTCCCCTCCACCGTCACCTCAACAGCTGCCACCCTTCCTCACCCCAAAAGCCCTGACTGGCTTTGAAATATCCTGAGCGCCTTTCATCCGAGCTTAATCAAAGTACTTTTATTGAGACCAATTAATGCCCCACAGTGGCCGGAGTCACCGACAGGGATACTGAGGCTTTCGGGGGGTACTGGAGGACATCCCAGGACCCCACTGAGTCAGGGACAGCCTGACTCAGCCACCAGAGCTGGCTGCTAAGTCGTGCCCCATTGGTGCTGCCTCTGTGGTAGGGGCAAAGGTTCTGAGACTGCCTCCAAGCACCAGTGCAGTGTGACACAGGCAATAGGCACACGTGGGCAGGGAGAGCATGGAGCCCAGCCAGGAGCCCTGGCACACGTGCCCAGGAGGCAGCTGCCTACAGACCTGACTCAGGGCTCTACAGTGGCATCCAGCCACTGGAATTTCCAGGCTGCACCAGCCCAGTCTGATGTTGCAAGAACCAGAATACCCAAGGTTCAAAAGAAAGGGAGCTGGTACTCATAGTCAATCAGGTACTCATAGTCAATCAGGTACTCATACAACAAAGTTAGTAGCTTGGGCACTTCTTTTTCTCTTGCAAGGTTCTAACATCTATCTGTACAATAACAAAGACAATGCACCAATGAGCACTTCTTGCCCCCAGATTTCCTCCACACTGAACCACAGCTTGCAATCTCACAGCTTCCCAGAGACCCCTAAGCTGATATAGCAGCTTGGAGGGGTGCACAGAGTTCATTACTACCCCTGAGCCCTAGGAGGGAAAGTTGAAGCCACCCCTAGGAGAAAACATTGCCCACCCAAAAGTCCAGCCTCAAGCAACAGATCTGCGGCTGGTTGTTCCTGAACGGGGCAGGTGGGAAGCCGTGGGGGGAGATCCATTATGCTTTCAAAACACTTTCAATTTGCTCTCTTCTTTATCTCCATGTCCCACCCCCACCCTGCAAGCCGGGCTCACTACAGTCCCTTGCCGGCTCTTCTACCATATCACGCAGTCTGAACCCTTCAGCCCCCCCCCTTTAACACCAGGGAACTTTTCCCTGTACTTATCCCCTTGCCATTCCTCAGTGAGAAAGGGGGAGGGTTTACAAAAGGTGCCCAGATGCAGCCAGCTGGCCTCAGATGACAGCTGCCTGCCTGGCTCTCAGGAATGTTCCACTTCTAGATTCAATTCCTGCTGATGACTCAGGCCAGTCCTGAAGTCACAGAAGCCTGTGTGGGCCTTCTCAGTTATCCCGAGAGAAGAAATAAAATCTCTCTCACATTATGAGAAAGCTCAGAGAATCCCTAGAGGGGACAACTCTGAGGGGAGAACTCTGAGATTTTCTCCCAGGCTATCTTCACTAGATCAGTTCAGTTCAGTTCAGTTCAGTCACTCAGTCGTGTCCAGCTCTTTGTGACCCCAGGAACCGCAGCACGCCAGGCCTCCCCGTCCATCACCAACTCCCAGAGTTCACCCAAACCCATGTCCATCAAGTCGGTGACGCCATCCAGCCATCTCATCCTCTGTCGTCCCCTTCTCCTCCTGCCCCCAATCCTTCCCAGCATTAGGGTCTTTTCCAATGAATCAACTCTTCGCATGAGGTGGCCAAAGTATTGGCATTTCAGCTTCAACATCAGTCCTTCCAAGGAACACCCAGGACTGATCTCTTTTAGGATGGACTGGTTGGATCTCCTTGCAGTCCAAGGGACTCTCAAGAGTCTTCTCCAACACCACAGTTCACAAGCATCAATTCTTTTGTGCTCAGCCTTTTTCACTGTCCAACTCTCACATCCATACATGACTACTTCACTTCACTTGATCAGAGGTGGCTATATTCTCCCATCTCCAAAGCCAGACCCCAGTCATGTAACCTCGAGCTGCCCACCCCAGGCCATGTCAAGACGGTCTCAGTTCTTGGGCTTTGGGATCTGCCAGGCTCCAGTTTCAGGCTTCCCTGGTGGTTCAGATGGTAAAGTATCTGCCTGCAATGCAGGAGACCTGGGTTCAATCCCTGAGTTGGAAAGATCCCTGGAGCAGGGCATGGCAACCCACTCTGGTGTTCTTGCCTGGAGAAGTCCATGGACAGAGGAGCCTGGCGGGCTGCAGTCCACGGGGCTGCAGAGTTGGACACGACTGAGCGACTGAGCGCAGCATAGCACCGGCCCCACTTCACCTGCAAAGAGTTCCGAGGAAGTGTTAGTCTTGCTTTGAATCCACAACATTGGACCATTTTTCTCTACCCGGCTCAGAAGTTAGCAATGGACACAGAACCCCCTTTCTTCTTGACCTGCACTCCAAGGGAGCTTGTTCCTCCCAGCCCTGAGCTGAATGACATAGGTAAGGAGCTGGGCAAACTCCAGGCACCCAAGGCCCTTTCAAACTTTCCTGAGAAGAAGGTCCCCTGAAACAAGTAAGGACCCACTCCGTGGTCCCTGCAGGTATTATTAACTGTGTGGTAAATATGCTGCACTCAGTATGTCAGCAAATTCAGAGGATTCAACTGTGGCCACAGGAATGGAAAAGGTCAGTTGTCATTCCAATCCCAAAGGAGGGTAATGCCAAAGAATGTTCAAGCTGCCGTACAAATTGCACTCAGAGTGCATAGTGCATTTGAGCAAAGTGATGCTCAAAACCTTCCAAGCCAGGCTTCAGCAGTATGTGAACTGAGAACACATTCCAGATGTACAAGCTGGGTTTCCGAGAAGCAGAGGAACCAAAGATCAAATTGCCAACATTCACTGGGTCATGGAGAAAGCAAGGGAACTCTGGAAAAACATCTGCTTCATTGACTGCTAAAGCCGTTGACTGTGTGGATCACAACAAATTGTGGAAAATTCTTAAAGAATTTTATCTGTCTCCTGAGAAACCTGTCTGTGAGTCAAGAAGCAACAGTTAGAACAGGATATGAAACAACTGACTGGTTCGACATTGGGAAAGGAGTAAGGCAAGGCTGTATATTGCCACTCTGCTTATTTAAGTTATATGCAGAGTACATCATGTGAAATGCCTGGCTGGAATCAAGACTTCCAGGAGAAATATTAACAACCTTAGATGTGCAGATGACACCATCCTAATGGCAGAAAATGAAGAGGAACTAAAGAGCCTTTTGATGAGGGTGAAAGAGGAGGGTGAGAATGCTGGCTTGAAACTCAGCATTAAGAAAACTAATATCATGGCATCCAGTCCCATCACTTCATGGCAAATAGGAGAAAAGGCAGAAGCACTGACAGATTTTTTTTTCCTTGGGCTCCAAAATCACTGCGGACATTGACTGCAGCCATAAAATTAAAAAACACATGCTCCTTTGAAGGAAAGCTATGACAAACCTAGACAGCATATTAAAAAGCAGAAACATCACTTTGCCGACAAAGGTCCAGGTAGCCAAAGCTATGGGTTTTCCAGTAGTCATGTATGGATATATGAGTTGGACCATAAAGGCTGAGCACCAAAGAACCAATGCTTTCAAATTGTGGTGCTGGAGAAGACTCTTGAGAGTCCCTTGGATGGCAAGGAAATCTGACTGCTGTCCAGAGAGCTGACTCATTAGAAAAGACCCTGATGCTGGGAAAGACTGGAGGAGGGAGCCACAGAGGATGAGATGGTTGAATGGCATCACTGGCTCAATCGACATGAATTTGAGCAAACTCCAGGAGATAGCGGAGGAGAGGAGCCTGGAGTGCTGCAGTCCATGGGGTCCCAGAGAGTTGGCAACTGAACAGCAAGGAATACTTAGAACCTAAGCAAGTTGGCCAGCTGTCTCAGTGGCTCTGCCATGTTGTCTCTCCCGTTCCAGGATGAGTAACACATCTTTACAAAACCCCTAGGGAGGAAGAGATCAACTTCTTTAGGTAGGAGGGATGCACTTAGGAGAACTGAGCAGGGAAGGTGAGAAAGCCTCTTCCCCACACAGCTGGTGAGGCTGCCCATCTGATTTAGGGAGGAAAGGGACAACAGTCTTCCCTGGTGGGGATAATGAGGAAGGAGCCTGGGGAAGATGCAGAGGCAGAGGCAGCACAGGAAGCAGCTTGCCCACTCTCCCTGGGTCCTATAAATAAAGGACTCTTGCCCAAGGCCCTCGTAACCTGGTGTTGTAAATACCCGGGATGCACCCGGCAGCTATCCGCTGCCTCCTCTCAGTGCAGGACCCACCGAAGGAGACAAGACCGGGCTCTGGATTTGAGAAATGAAACTGAGGGGGAGGAAGATTGCCATAGTGATGGGAGCTGGATAGAGGCCCTTCCCCCGCAAAGGCATACAAAAACGGGGAGCTGGCTCCATCTCTGGAAGCTGGTACACAGCCCAAGATGGGAGTCTGATCATCAAGTCCTTCTAAATAGGCTGAGACTCTTCTAAAGATACAAGAAATCTGGTGGGAAGCAAGAGCAGACTGACTGACACAGATGAGATGCTTCTCTGTTAGTGGAACCAGGTTCGCTGTGTTCACAGGGAATTGACTTCACTAGAACGTACCTGGCACGTGGCAGGTACTCAGAGGCACTTGGATGAGTGAATGAATGAATGAAGAATATTTTGAGGAACAGTGAGGCAAGCTAACACGGAGAAAGATGGCTTTGGGAAGCCCCACTTGTTGGAGTGAGGGGGACTAAGGAGAGCCGGCCACTGAGTGAGGGGACAGCTGTGTTAGGTAAGGGGACCGGGCAGGCAGGGTGGTGCTCTGATGGGAGATGGGGCTGCTGCCTGTGTTGTGACACTACCAAGAGTTGAAAGGGCTCTGGCAGGAGAGGGCTGAGACAGGAGGGTGAGCCCCAGGTTCAAACGTCACCCCCTCAACATTCACGGTCTGAGTCACAGGCATGAACTTGTAAGAGCTCTGGCACCTCCTTCCCCAGCCCTTGCCCCAGCCCCTCCCTGAGACAGCGTCTCTAGCCCCTTGCCATGAAATGCCTCTGCGCTGGGCATGAGTGGGGACAGAGATAAGACTGAGCTAAAAGTGGACATGAGGACAGCAAGCCAGAGGGTCACAAAAAAAGCCAGGAGACCCCAGGACAAAGGGACCACCTGGCTTAGGAGGGGTGACCATAAGAGAGGATCCTTTCATTTCTGTCTCTGACCATCATACTGCCCACGGCCGGGGGCCCCCATAGCCTAGTTTGTTCCCCATTTGGTCCATAGCAGCCACATTCCCCACAGCAAGAAAGCTGGATTGTTCCTTAGAGAAGTAGAATAGATTTAATCTATAACTCAGAACTGTCTAGATTAGCAGCAGTTATGGACACCAGGAGCTGGGGAGGAACCTGCCCCCCTTGAAGGCATCCTGAGGGGAAGAGGGGTTCCCTCAGTTCACGGAGGTGTCAGCTGGGATGTTAGCTTTGCGCTCAGCTTCGATGCAGTACTTCTCAGGAAGGCCGGTGGCTCTGCAGGGAAAACAAAGGGTGGGCATAAGGGGTGAGGATGGTGGGGAGGGGGCCAAAGAGACAGCAGAAGCAGGCTTAAAGAACCTAGGGACCTGTATCCCTGAGCCCGGTCCCACCACCCATTCCCCAAACACATCCCTGTCAAGGCTCCAGCATCCTGCTAAGGAGCGCCCCAGAGAGCCAACCAAGGAAGTCTCAGTTCTAGAACATTCTGCAGAAGCCCCCTTCAGAGGGCAACAGCCCATGTAAGCCTGGAGTCAGGCGGGAGGCCCTCCCCACGCCTCTGTCACCGTCCCTTCGTTCCCCTAACCCTGCGCCTTCCAGGCCGCCTCCCCGGGGAAGAAGAGAGCAACGAGCGCACCTCAGCTCCTCGAGCTTTTTCCTCTTGATGTCTTCAATGCGCTCACGCCGCTTCTGGGCCTCCTCCTTGAGCCTGCGGCCCTCATCAAAGGTGGCGACGCGGGCCTGCAGCTGCTTCTGCTGGTTCTCCCGCACCTGGCGCCGGAGCTCGTTGGCGTGCTGCAAGCGCCCGGTGGCCTTTTTCGCTTCCTCCAGCCGCTCCTTTTCAATCTGCTCTCGCTGGGCCCTGAAGGAGGGACACGGGCTGTCGGATGTGCCAGGCTGAGCTGGCCCAGCACAGGGAAGGCTCTGGGGGGGTTCCTGGGTGGGCTCGTCTAGGAACATGCCTCACGGACCAAGGCCCGCCCTTTCTGTGGCTCAGAGATGGAGCCCAAAGGCCGCTCGCAGCCAGGCCCAGGTTCACGGGCACGGGGCTCTGTGTCCTGGGCGTGTTTGGTGGACCCCTCGCTGGGCCTAAGTCTCTGCTGTTTTAATTTTTGAGCAAAGGGCTCTACATTCTCATTTTTCATTGGGTCCTGTAGATTTTGTAGCTGGCCCTACACCCAGGATTTCACCCACTGGAAACTATTTATTTGTTCATTTATTTTTGGTTTTGCTGGGTCTTTCTTGCTTCTTGGGCTTTTTCTTTCTTCCTTCTAGTTGCAGCAAGCAGGGGATACTCTTTCGCTGTGGTTCACAGGCTCCTCACTGCAGTGGCTTCTCTCGTAGCCGAGCAGAGGCTCTAGAGTGGGCTCAGTAGCTGCATTCCCAGGCTCTAGAGCGCAGACTCAGTAGTTTGCGGCACAGGGGCTTACTTGCCCCGAGGCATGTGGGGTCTTCCCAGACCAGGAATTGAACCTGAATCTCCTGCACTGGCAGGTGACTCTACCACTGAGCCTCTAGGGAAGCCCCACTGGAAGCCACTGTCCCACCCTGCTTTCTGGTAACAATGCCTGACTCCTCTCCAGCTTGTTCTAAGATATCTTTCCCTCTCTTCCTTACTTACATTATCACTAATAATGACATTAACAAAACCAACAAAGAGGAAGCTTAGAAGTTCAAAGAAGTAGAATCTGTGATGTTGGCTCTCCTTAATTGCTGGAAGAAGAAGGAACTTTGCCTGTTATCTCTTACTTCTCTTACTGCTCCAACTCTAAATTTCTTTCAGGAGCCTCTTCCACAAGAAAACTTAATTGAACCCTGACACCCGAGGGAAAATGGCTAATGTAGACCAGGTATGTTCAGAAAAAAAAAAAAAAAAAGCTCAAAGGAAATGCAGTCACATCTCAGAGGAAATGCAATCATAGGCCATCTTGGGCTAACATCTTTATTCTTTCTCAGTGTCATCAAAAACAAAATGTAAAACCATCTTAGGCCAGGATGTCTCAACTGAGGTCACTCATACCCTTCATTGGCTCACCCTTCAGTCATCTCCCAAGCTCCACCACGCATGGCGTGTCCTCTCAACTCGGAGCAACTCTTTCCTTTTTTCTGACTTATTTATTTGTCTGCCCCCGGTCTTAGTTGTGGTACGCAAGACCTACACTGTGGCATGCAGGATCTAGCTCTACCCGGACTCGAACCAGGCCCCCTGCTTTGGGAGCGTGGAGTCTTAGCCACTGGACCACCAGGGAAGTCCCCCAGCAGCTCTCTTACACCACGCAGATACCTCCTAAATTTCTATACCTTCTACAGAGCCTTGAAGTTTATCAAAAGAAAACTGCTGACGCATCTCTGAAAGCAGAAGACTCTCCCCCTTGCCTTGCCATTACGTTCCTATATAGAAAACAATTTTCTATTGTTTCACATTATGTGAAATAGGGTCGAAATGGGGGACCTGTATGTGTCACCAGACAGCCCTGGGTTGGTGGCATGCAATCGGAAACCTGAACAGGAAGGGCCCAGTCATTCCCCAGGATTGGGGCAAGGATCCTGGAGCCCGGCTGCATTACCATCATCTGGGGACTTTCAAAACTACTGATGCCTGGGCTTCACCCCAGACCCAATCAGTAAGAATCTCTGGCGGTGGGCCCTGGGCACCAGTACTTTTTGAAAGCTGCCAGGCGTTTCCAAGAAAAACTGGGTAGGGTAGGTCAGCTATTTCTGCTTAGCCAAGAGGCGGTCAGTTAAAGGCATCCCTCCATCTAGAAGCAGGAAGTCCATATATAGGCCATAGAGGAGGCCATGCTTTTGAAGTAGGAAAAGCTCAATCGCTGGCCGTGACAGAGACGCTCCTAGCACTTGGCCCTGGAGACACTAGGTCCGGATGCTAACCTAGAACAAAAGGTGAGACTGAACTTCTCCAAAGGGCTGGTCTGGCTTTAATGACTGACTAGTCATGTGCTCCAGGCAAACAAAGCAAAGAAGGGACAAATGGGTCAGTGGCAACAGTAGGCCTTTAATTTCTTTCCATTAATATGTATTAGTGACTGCTAAATGTAACCCAGATGTCCAAGAGCACGCAGGCTGAGGAGGGCAGATATCCAAAAGGTGACCTGGAGTCCAGGGAAAGAAACTTTGGGGCTGTTAAGGAAACTGCCTTCTTTATCAGATATCTAGAGACCATGGCATGACCCTTGAGGGCAAAGAAAGCTACAAGGCCAAAGGGCATCAGCCAATGAAGGTAGGCTGAGGGTCCACAGTCCCATACAAGTCCAAGAACTTAGCTCCAGCAAGGATGACGATTCCTATAGACTGTTCTGTCTCTGCCCAGGGATCCAGGGGCCTGGTCTGGCGTGCAACTAACTGGGGCAGCAGCAAGAAGGACCGAGAGCATGTAGACCAAGAAAGCTGGGCTGCTCCATTCAATCTCTACCTATCTGAGCATAATTTCTGCAATTTGTACCACTCTGCCCCAATTCAAATTCCGTTTGTTCCCTTTGCTTCGTTTTTTTGGTTTAAGCTTGGCTGCACTTCGCAGCATGCAGGATCTTAGTTCCCCAACAAGGCAGTGAAGTGCTGAGTCCTAACCACTGGACCACCAGGGAATTCCCCAGTTTGTTTCCTTTAATTTTTTTTTTTTTTTCAATCTTATAGAGTCTGAAGCAGAGGAAGAGAGTCTTTCCCAGTTAGGCCAAATTAGAGCTAGGAGAACACCGCAGGGGCCCGGTCTGGTGGTGGCAGATCTAACCAGTAGGAAGTAGAGCTGCTGAGGCTGCTGGCTACCTTGAGGGAGGAGGAGGGAGACAGAGACAGTGAGAGATGTGAACACTTAACTTCCACTTACGGCTGGAATTATCATTGAGCCAACAGAGAGAACAAAAATAAAAGGATAACGAGTTGGCAAGGCAGGAAAGATGGATACATATAGGTGAAGTCCATCCAGATATGAGTCTCTAACATCCTTCCTACAGGAATGGGCAAGGATGGTGTTTTATTCATCTCTAATACTGAGACCACAGCATCCAGCACAGAGCCTTGAATTTACGTGCTTAATATATATTTGTCAAATGAATGGCAAAGACTTCCCTTAAAGCCCTGCTCTGATGACTTGCAACCCAGAGTGTGTGAGTTCTCTCTCTCTCCCCTCAACCTCTGCTGCTGCAGTTTCAGCCCAAACTTGTTGAGGAACATGGAGATAGGGATGGCAGAAGGGACCAGAGTTATAACTTCATTCATATTTCTAATGCTCCTGGGTAAATAATCCCAATCCCCAATTCCTTAAACACTTCCAGGTGCTACTAATATATTTCCATTCTCAAATAAAAGTCTTGGCTCCAGTTCAGTTCAGTTCAGTTCAGTCGCTCAGTTGTGTCCGACTCTTTGCGACCCCATGAACTGCAGCACGCCAGGCCTCCCTGTCTATCACCAACTCCCGGAGTCCACCCACCCCCATGTCCATCGAGTCGGTGATGCCATCCAGCCATCTCATCCTCTTTTGTCCCCTTCTCCTCCTGCCCCCAATCCTTCCCAGCATCAGGGTCTTTTCCAATGAGTCAACTCTTTGCATCAGGTGGCTAAAGCATTGGAGTTTCAGCTTCAACATCAGTCCTTCCAGTGAACACCCAGGACTGATCTCCTTTAGGATGGAGTATCTGAAATATTTCAGCCCCTCATCTAGGTAGAACGCCCCCCTATCAACGGGGTCAAGGTGGCCGTGCCTCTGCCTGCGGACACGCCAGAGTGCGCCCGTCCGCCCCGGACACCCCATCCCTGCCCCAGCACTCGGAGAGGAAGCGGAGGGTCCCAGGCCCTCCTACCGAAGAATCCTCTCGAACTCGTCCCGGTCGCGCTGCACCTGGACAGCCAGGGTGTGCTCCTTGAAAGCCACCTGCTCTAGCCGGCTCTGCCGCAGCCTGGCCTCCGTCTCCACCTTCCTCTGCGCGTCCTCCTTCTCCTTTCTGCGCCACTCGCGGTCAGCGGCCTCCTGATTGCGCTTGGCCCGCAGGGCATCCTGGGAAAGGACAGGGTGCGGAGGCCAGCGAGGGTGCAGAAACGCCCTGGGGTCCCTTTAGCAGACGCCTGCTCCAGGAGCTGACCCAGCCTGCTTCGAGAAGCCTCCGGGACCTCTCTAGCAACCAGGTTATGCCACGAGAGAACAAACGGAAACCTGTCATGGCACTTGCAGGTCAGAAGATACCACGAAGGGTCATCTTGTCCTTCTCCCCAGTCCCCCCCAACCAGCTCATCCCAGGTCTTCCCCTATACCTCAAACACCTCCAGGCGGTCCTGCGATTGCTTCTATTTTTAAAAACCGCTAATGATGGAGAGGCCACAGTTTCCTCCTCCAGTGACACATTTCAATAGTTAAGGGTGGGAGCCAAAAACCTTCTTTTGGATGTTAGGCAGGTAAAGCACTCCTCGATCCTTGCTGCCGTAGGTGCGGGAGCAGGCCCACCCCTCCATCCTCAAACTACCGAAGTCGAGGTACCTTGCATCCTCTCTTCTATATCCTCACCCCCATTTTACAGGCTGTCAAAGGAGTAGTTTAGGGGGTGTGAGGGGCTGAGGGAAACCGAGATCTAACAGGTACCTGCTCTGCCTGGTAATCCTGGGCTTTCTCCTGCATGGCCCTCAGGCGGGCGATCTCCTTCTCTTTCTCCCTCCGGATTCTCTCCTGCTCAGCCTCAAACTCTGCTTCCCGGGCCTGCCAGGACGAAAAGACCTCATAGAATGGCTCCCATCTGCCCCAGCCTTAAGGGAAGAAACTGAGCCCCTGTCTGTTCAGTATGCCCCCTACCCCTCCCTGACTCCGTTTCTTGAAATTTATTTATGTTTAATTGAAGGATAATCGCTTTTTAATTGAAGGATAATTGTGTGACTCCTTTTAATGTAGGGCAACATGACTGGCAATGCATAGCTATGAAACTAATCAGCATTTGTAAGATGCTTCACTGCTTACAAAATGTCTTCTCCTGTAATACCCCAGTGGGTCCTCACAACGTCTCATGAAATAGATATTAGATATGAAGAAACTCATGCTCACAGAATTCAAGGGTCCTGTCCAAGACTGCACAGCTTGTAAACCACCAGAGAGATTCACATACAGGGGAGCCCAGACTTCATGCTGTCCTCTACTTCACAGTTGCAAGGCCTCTGGGCCAAGTTTCTAGAAATAATAACTGTGGCTTTCTGCCTGTCTTATAAAGTACAGCAGGGGGAAGTTATCTCATTAGTCCATGGGCAAATGGCCAGCCGTGTGATGTCCGGTCCCCCAGGGGGTAGCAGTTACCTAAGGAGTGAGCCATCAAAATTAGTTCCCTTTGCCACTTCTCTGAAAGAGCAGACATATCCCTAAAAGCTTTCCACATGCAGCTTCCCAACTACCATTCTGGGGTAGTCATAAGACAAATGGCTTCAGTTAGGTAGAAATGTGATCATCCCATAAAGAATGTCCCTTAGCCTTGTTCTACCTGTCCAGACTTCTGTGCACCGCAGTGAGTTATCTGCTGTGAAGTGGGCATGGCTGGATGTGTGTCAAGCTGGTCTCTTTCCTCAGCGTTGCCCTATATGGCAGGGCAGGGAACTCTGGAGGCTTCCACCACCAATCTCTGCCTTTGGCTCTAAAGGGGCAGCCTCAGCTATAAGAGTAGAGAGCACTATGAAGTCAGGGAGGGGCTTGTGATATCCTTGGAGACTTATGGTGGGTTGTAGTGCCCAGTCCTTTTGCCAGTCTCCACCTCTCTCCGCTCCTTCTGCTAATGACCTTTCCATGTATGAAGGTCATACATTGTCCTCTCCTGGTCAGAAATCTAGGGCAGTTCCTTATCACCCCACACTTGCAGCTCTGCTCAAGGTCCAAGGCCTCCCCAACAACTGCTCTCAGCTCTCCATCATCTCAACACCTCATTTCCCATCGCAACCCCCAGAGACTCTGTGCTGCAGCCAGTAGACCTGTTCACAACTCCTACATTATCACCACCATCATCCACTCAGGAACAGTTGCTGAAGTCCATATGAGGTACATGGTATTATTCTAGGTATGTTCAGCCTAGTTGGATAACTGGACACACACTGAGGCATTTAGGATCTTTTTCATCACTCAATTACTAGGTTTGCAAGAAGTGAGTGATGAGATGAGATACACACACAAAGCACTTAGCACAGAGCCTGTGCACAGACTAAGCACTTGATAAATGGTAGTGGTATGATCGTTATTACGCAGAAACCCATGTTCCAAGTCTTGCATTCTCACTGTTGCCTGCATATACCTGGCATTCAGTGAAGAAGCCAGGACCAATAAACAAGCTTTGTTGAGCTTCATTTTCTGGGTTTGCATTTGGAGAATTGAGGTATATCAAACATGCCTTTTCCAATTGTACCTACACCCTCCCCCAGTAAGACTTCTTAGAGAAGTGTGGTGTCATCACAGAACCTCAAAGCTAGGAGGGGAGACAGGACTACCACATGAGGAACTGAGCAACTTTCCTCCCTTGTCTTCCAACAGAAATCCATGTTCACTCCATCTAGACCATGTCTAAAAGCTTTTCTTTGCCCTCCATTCCTCATAGACCCCAATCATGCCATCGCCCCAGAAAGCATCCACGCATTCACGAGCTGCATATCTCCCTGGAACTGCTCTCATGCATTGCTCTCTGCTCCACAGTGCACTTGTTCTGGTGGTTGAGGGCTCTGCTTTTCAAATCTAGCACCAAGTAAAGGATGCCCAAGATAGAAGTTTTCACAAGAAATTTACAGGGCAGCTGACTCATAATTACTGGAGATATAATTATCCAGGTCATGAGGAATCCACAAAATCTCCACTTTCAACAATAGTTTTAATTTTCTTCCCTGCCTAAACCTGACCCTCATCCCAGCTTTTCATCAAAGGTGTTAACAAGGATAATAACACCCTAATTAGGGTGTCCTTCGCAGGCTATTCTCTGGTAATGAACAAGGAGACTGGCCAAGTAGAAAGGGAAAAAGAAGCCAGGCCCTTGAACTAAGGACACGAATTTTCAGGCTGATGACATGGCTGCCTTCTGTTGAGTTCATCAGGACTCACGCCTGCCCCTCCCTGGGACAGACATTCCATTCCTGCTCAGAAGCCCCAGGCATCAGAAGGCGGTTCCCTACCATCTTCTTCTTGGTGAACTCCATCACCATCTGGTCGGCCAGCTTCTCCTGAGCCAGCAGCTCTGCTTTCTGCCTCTGGTTTTCATCGTTGATGCGTTTGATCTCAGCCTGCATCTTCAGCTTTTGCTGGTGCCTGTGTTCCAGGTCCTGCCACCAAAGGGAGAGCGCCTCAGAGAAGAAGAAGACAGACAGAAAGATACTGGCCTGCCAGGATGGAGAGACACGGATGGAGGCAGAGAGAGATGCATGCTCTGCCATCTAGCTCTCATTACTGCCCTTGATTCAAACTCTTCTTTCCGGGATCATCAATGACCTCTTCTAGCCAAACAGCCCTTGGCAATCTTCATCCACCTTGACCTGTGGCAGCCTTCACACTGTTGATCTCTATTCGGTCTCAAGGAGTAAAGGCTTTTAAAATTCTACTCAGGGTCTCCCACATGTCAGACAAAATCCTATCACTTGTTCATAATGTTTTCCTCTTGCCTTCAATTCCCTTCTCCTATTCTAACCCAAACTTTTGGTCTCTGTTCAATAGTGGTAATTAAAATAATAAAGTATTACACTAATTGAGTACCTTTTTTTGGCCGTGCCACAGTATCTTAGTTTCCTGCCCAGGGATGGGAACCTTGCCCCCTGTAGTGGAAGTGCAGAGTCTTAACCACCGAACCACCAGGGAAGTCTCAGAGAAGTCTATTCTCATGAATAGAGTACTTTATATAACTTTATACAACATACCTCTAACAGCTAAATGTACCCCCAAACCCTGAAAATTAGGTCTTGTTATCTTTCTCATGCAAATGGAAAAACCAAGGCCCAGAATTTAAGTGACTTGCCCAGGACCCAAGAGCTAATAAACTCCAGAGCCTAGAATTTTGGAACCCGGTCTATCTTAATTAAAGTTCCAATTGTCTCTGGAACTCTGACTTGATTGCCCCAAGTTTTCATTCTCTCTGCATTTCTGAATTAATTCCCTTTGCACCTAGGATGGTGATATACCTCCTAGGATTTGAGTCTGTGCTGCCTTGCGGATCCCCCCGCCCCACTTCCTGAGTGTTCATTCTGTCCCAGCCAGAGGACAGGGGCCACGTGTCACATGTCTTCTCTTTCCCAAAACTGAGAGGAAAACAGCAAATACTCAATAATGAGGCAGGGAAGATGTAGGAAAGGGTGAGAGGCAAGTCAGAAAGAGAAAAAAAAAGAAAAATCTCAGAAGCACAATGAGGAGTGGAGATCAGAGTCCTCATCACCATGAGTGACAAGGTCTCTTCTAAGAAATGAGCTGGAGCCTTTGAAAGCTCCCAGTGGTCAGACCACTTGTGAGCACACCCCCAGGCCCTGATGCAGAGGGGCACCGGGATCTCGTGCTAGGTCCTCCCTATCCTCCCAAACTTGGACTTCTCGCTTCAGACTCTCCTGCCCACCAACTCACCCCACCTCCCACACTGCTCCCAGACGCCTCCACTTCTTCAAAGACTGACCCCCTCCCCCCAAGTCTTCCAGTCCCGTCAGCCCAGCTTCTGCCCTAAAGCATCCAGGCAACGCTGCTGGCCCTCCCCCACCTCGGCTCACTGCCCTGTTCAGGGTCCTTCCTCCAGGGAGCCTCCCGAACAGAAAAGCACAGTGCTGCCTGCCTTCCGCCAGGTCCGTGTGGCGCAGAGTCATGACCGCCAGCATTCCCTCAGTCTCAAGCACCAGCCTCCTGGCTCACTCCACAGTCCCTCTCCTGCTGCTCCAACTCCCACAGCCTTTCTTCCTCATCTCCCTTTCCTTCCTACCTTTTTTATCCCCATCAGTTTTAGGCCTGACATTGGCATTCAAAGTGAAAGCAAAAGTGTTAATCCTTCGTCTGACTCTTGCAATTCCATGGACTGTAGCCCACCAGACTCCTCTGTCTATGGGATTATCCAAGCAAGAATCCTGGAGTGGGTTTCCATTCCCTTCTCCAGGGCATCTACCCAACTCAGGGATCGAACTCGTGTCTCTTAGGTCTACCTGCATTAGCAGGTGGATTCTTTACCACCTGAAGGCAGTATTTAAACCCACTGACCCTCAAAGCTAGAAAAGCTGCTGACTTCTGATCTATGACATATATATAATCATGTATTCATTCACTTACTTCTTTGCTAATTTACTTATTTTTGGTTTGTTTTTGTGGGTTCATTCATTTTCAAGAAACCAAAGAACTTTCCCTGTTTCTCATCTTTGAAGCTGTTACAAAGCAACCCCACGGAGACGCCCGACACTTTCTCCATCTTGCTAGCAAGGTGGGAAAAACTGCCTCTGCACCACCATGGGACTCCCCTTATGGCTCAGCTGGTAAAGAATCCACCTGCAATGCGGAAAACCTGGGCTTGATCCCTGGGTTGGGAAGATCCCCTGGAGAAGGGAAGGGCTACCCGCTCCAGTCTTCTGGCCTGGAGAATTCCACGCACTGTTTGCAAAGAGTTAATGCAGTTCTAAACCAGTGAGGCAGAGGTTTCTATCTGCCCCATAATACTTCCTGGAGACTCAGGGAGTGCCTAGAAGGACAGGAAAAGGACAATGACATAACACCTGAGCAACTGTTGACTCAGTGACACCTGGAACTCTCTCGGGGAGCCTGTCCATGTGTCCTCAGTCACTTTAGTTGTGTTCAACTCTGTGCGACCCTATAGACTGTAACCTACAAGGTTCCTCTGCTCATGGGATTCCCCAAGCAAGACTCCTGGAGTGGGCTGCCATGCCCTCCTCCAGGGGATCTACCCCACCCAGGGATCGAACCTGTGGCGTCGCTTGCATCTTCTGCACTGCAGGAGGATTCTTTACTGCTGAGCCACCTGGAAAGCCCCCTCAATGAGCCCACCAATGTCATTCCCCACGATGAATTTGGATTCTCCAGTGTTCTGAATGTTTACCCCAGACCTGTCCTTTGTGGCCCTTTCCTGAGCCAGGAGCTTGGCCAGGTCTTGTCTGTCTTCCTGGCCTTGTTGGCCCCCTTCTCGAGCAGCTCACGAAGCTGCCCGCCCCCTCATCGTCCCTAGCCATCCAGTGATCTGCCTCCCACTCCTCACTCTGTACCCTAGACTGCAGGTGCTCTGAGAAGCCTTCATGATTCTGAGGTCCCCATGAGACCCATCGGGCCCCTGTCACCCCTCACCATCAATCAGGTGCACTGGAGATGACGACTCAGTCATCATCAGCGTGGGGGAGAGGAGGACAGTGAAAGAATACATGTCCCATGAGGTAAATGCACCGCTGGGCAGTAACCTGGCAAATCAGAATGCGGGGCATTCTTCAAATCCGCTGGCCTGAGTACTTCAAAATATCAGCGTTATTAATACTAATGAATGGATAAGGAAACTCTTCCAGATCAAAAGAGACTTAGGTGAATACAGTGTGTGAATCCTGATTGATTGAATCCTTGACTGAATCCTAGTTTGGAAGCGAGAAAACCATGGAAAATACATTTTTGGAACAACTGGGTAAATTTGAATGTAGATTAAATATTAAATGATATTGTAGAATCATCGGACTCGAAATTTTGATGGGGGGATGTAATAATGGTACTGCTGATAAGTAAGCCAGTGTCTTTGTTCTTCAGAGATACAAGTTGAAGCATTTAGGCAAAGTGTCAAGATATGGGAAACTTACTTTCAAATAGCTTAATAATAACAAAATATGTATATACATCTAAAAGAGACAAGCAACTCCATGGAATTAACAATCATTAAATATAGGTGAAGCACTGATGGGTGTGGTACAGTTCTTTCAACTTGTCTATGTGTGCAAAATTTTTCAAAAATAAAAAATTGAGGGAGAAAAAAAATAAATGTTCCAAATGCCAGCCAGGTACCTCCTCTCTGAGCCAAGGGCTTTCATATATTGCAAAAGATCCAATAAGGCCAAGAGAAGGGGATTTTTTTAAGCTTACTTGGTTTGAGTAGGTATGTTATTTATTTCCTATGCAATGGAGATGCCTACTAATTTTAGTTAGGCTAATAGGAAAAAAGGTTTGGCTTGTCCACACAGTTAATGACAGTGGGATGCAATGTACCTTGAGTGAGGCAACAGCAGGGAGCCTGGAACTAAAAGACAGCTGCTGTTCATGTACAAAGTGTACAATATCCCAAGATAATTGAGGGAAGACAATAAAACACCCCTATGTTTTTTGTGCAAAGCATGCAGCAATATCTTTCCTTGGTGTGTCCATTCACACGGGTATGTCAATCCTGGACCCCAGGTCCCAGGAAGGCAGGGACAGTATCCAAACCACTGCTCATCCCGATGAGGCCCCAGCCAAACAAGTGTTTCATACGGCAATCAAAAGCTGATGGTGATGATGTTGTGAAATGAGCATGTGTCTGACGGAGCATCAGCCCACATCCTCCAACCCTGCAGTGTTGGAGGGCCTCGTTGCTGTTGCTGGCGGAACTTGGCATGATCTGTGCAGCCCTGTTACCCTTAGATCCTCCTCCTGGAGCTTTTCCATGTATGCCAGCATCTGCTCCTTCTCCTGCTCCCGCTGTTCAGCAAGCAGCGATCGTTCCTCCTGGTTCTTTTCCATCTGTTCCACGATGTGCCGTCTTCCTCTGGGAAGAAACAGAGCCACAGTCTCTTTTCTACCCTCCACCCAAATAACACCCACGGTGGGAGGCGCTGTAGGGACAACGTGCTGAGTGCCCCCTAAAGACCACTATGTTTCCTGAGCGAGGTCAGTCCTTTCTCTTCCAAGCTCCTAATTCTGGGGCTCAGCCTTCCTGAGATTCCCTCCCCTCATTTGTTTGTCCAAGAGTGTGCCCATATTGTAAGACATCTTCTCCTTTCAGTACCTGAGGTCTTCTGAAACCCCACCACCTCCCAAAACTTCCCAGAGTAATCAGAGGGAGCGACCTTCCCAAGCTGATTTCCCAGAGTTAAGAAGCCCACGGTAACTCCTTTTCCGGAGCATCTGCTCTCACCCAGTGTATCTTGTCGTCCCACTCCATCTACCATGCCTAGTTAGCTAACTGGCCTTCTTATAGCCAATCTCATATTTTAAGACCATCTGCTACTGGTGTACACGGGTGAGTCTGAGGAATTCTCTACGCTCAGCAGCACCTTTGCTCAATAATAGACAGCAGAGAAACCAGATTCTAGAGTCAGTGCAGCCAGTGACTCCCTCTGTGTTATTGGGATGTCAACAACCTTGGAAGCATCTAGATCCCATGATCTATGAGTAAAGGCTGGGAGAGTGGGAGAAGACACAGCTTAGGGCAAGTATCTATGGGAAGGAGTGTGACGTGGACATTCAGACAGAACTGTTGAACGGCTTCATGACTCCAGGTGAAATAAGCAAGAAGAGTTACATGGAAGCAGGTTTAGATTTGATATAAGGACCAGGTCAAATCATTAGAGCTGCCTATAAAGGCAGGGATTTCCCCTTCATTGGAAATATTCATGCAAAAGACAAAGAGCCGTTTAGCCATGAAATAAACTTTTCATGGGAGCCTACTGTAGAGTACCAGGTACCTACTAGAAGTACAGAGACGGATGGCACAAGGGAACAGAATACAAGTGGGGAGAAAGAACTGCCATTCAGTGTGGTACAAGGACTATTTATAGAGGTAATTCTTGTATTATACGGTTGGCATTCTAAATCTGGGACACTATGATTCTATAATTCTGGGACTTGTCCTTTCCTGCAAAATGGAGGGGATTGAATTTATGCATTCTAACTTGTATTAGGCATTTACTACAGTCCAAACATTCTGGCAGGTGAGAAGCTACAGAAACAAGACAGCGACCCTGTGCCCAGTGAGCATACAGCCTGGTGAGGGTCAGGGAGCCACAGCACGAGGAGGGGTGTGCCAGACCACAAACACAGCGTAGAGGGCCCAGGGAAGGGAGGAGCAAAGCTGGTCCAGGGAAGTGAAGGAGGTTTCTCAGGGGAGGTGAGAGCAAGGCCACATTATAAAGGAAGAGAGCATTTTCCCGGGTGGGGGAGGAAAAAAGGAAAGAGAAGGGTATTCAAAGCCGAGGGAACAGCAAAAACTAATGAGATTATATGAAGACCTGGCATGCTGGGGGACATGAACGAAAGCCTCCTAGAATGGACGGCCAGAAATGAGGCAAAATGAGGGTGAATCGGGGCCATATTGTGAAACACCTGTTGCGATCTTAGAAACAAGCTTTAATACGTTCTACACTTGTTTGGGACTGGACAGGTACACACTGCTGTGTTTAAAATGGATAACCAACAAGGACCTATCGTGCAGCACAAGGAACTCTGCTCAGTGTTATGTGGCAGCCTGGATGCAAAGGGAGTTTAGGGGAGAACGGATACATGTATATGTATGACTAAGTCCCTTCATGGTTCACCTGAAACTATCACAACGTTGTTTGTTAATTGGCTATACTTCAATACACAATAAAAAAAATTTTTTTAAAGTTCTGTGGCTTTCTGAGTCATTCCATAAAGGTTTTGTGATAATAACAAAGGATGATAATGACCATTTCCCATGTCCTCCCTCTCTGCAAAGCTATATGGACCTAAAGACACATGGAAAAGACTTAGAGAGGGAAATGCTAAAACCACCTCCTTACCGGATTCTCTCCTCCCTCCTCTTTCTGTCTAGCTCCTCGTGCCTTTGAACAGATTTCTGCCGTTCCACCTCCATCATCTGATCCAACCGCTTCTCCTCTGCATCCAGTTCTTTTTGGATCAGCTGCTTCTCCAAAATTTGGGCATCCCGGATGGCATGGCACTTGGCATTGAGGATGATCTGGAGAGTGGAATTGAACTTGTGATACTAGGTCTGGGAGTAAGGATGGGAATGGTGGGGGGTGGGGTGATGCACCACAGGGATGTGGAAACTGGAGTGGGGAGAAATGGGAGCAGAATCCTATTAACTGTGCTCACAAGCCCTGAGAAGCAACAGCATCTTTCAGGGTATTGGGTCTAGTGTTTGGGGGCAGAGGCGGGGTCATGGATCACTCTTTGGGAATAAGATGAAAGCTATGGGTCTTCTCCTCCATAAAATTCACTTACATCTATACGCACAAACTTTCCATAAAACTTTAGAAGTTCACGGTCCCCTTAGGGACCCCTGAACCTCAAATGAAGACCACCCCCCCCATTATACTCTTAGGAAAATAAACATTCTTGCAGAGACCAAGCCACTAGATTTTTAAACTAGAAGAGTCCAACCTGACACATAAGGAGATGAAAAAATCACGAGCCATCAATAAGAGCTATGGAGTAAAAGCTTTGGAAAATAAAAGGAAGCATTAAGGAAAGATGATTTACCTGAGAAACAGAAACTCTAGATGGAGAGGCTGGGGAGTCAGCACTGTTCATTTGGCCAGGAAGTGAACCACATGCAAATGAGTAACACAACAGAATGCAGATGAGCCCCTGGTCTTTAAGCTCTGGGCTAAAGGAAGCACTTGGAGCACAACAAAAAGAACCCCATAGTCTGCACCACCATATGTGGCCAGAATTGAACTAGCAGGATAAAGATACAAGTAATATGTATTTTTCAATCCACAGTTCGCAAAGTATTTCCCATATATTAGCATATTTCATCCTAAGAATGCTGCTTAGTAGTTTCACCACCCTCATTTCACAAATGAAGAAAGTCTGGCCCAGGGAGTGCAAGGGACTTGCTGAAGGTCACACAGCAGGCACTAGGTAGGTACAGCTCTCCCTGACCCAATCTACTCCATTCGCCTGCCAAGGCCAGCCCCTACCTTTCAACCCTGCAGCCCATCTCTAGCCCATGCTTTCAGGTGTGTGAATAAGAGAGAAGAAGAGGGAGGAATTCCCTAGTGGTCCAGTGCTTGGGACTCTGCTCTTCCACTGCACAAGGCATGAATTCAGTCCCTGGTTGGAGGACTAAGATCCTGTATACTGAGTGGCAAGGTCAAAAAAAAAAAAAAAAAAGAGAGAGAGAGAGATGAGAGGAGGGAAGAACAGAGAGCACACCTTTTTCATATCCTTCAGCTCTTCCTCCTGCTCCATCCGCAGCTGGTTGGCTCTCTGTAGAAGGTTCTGGGCCCTCTCCTTGGCGACCTCCTCCAGGTCACTGAGCTTCTTGTTGTTCCTCCAAACCATTTCCTTCTGTTTCATGATCTTCTTGCGTGTGGTCACTGCATCCTGTGGGAGCCATGTTGGAATCAGCAGGGACTTACTCCAGTGCTCCGTGCCCTGGGCACTAGCCTGGATGTCATGGGTGACCCCAGATGAGTGTCACATCACGCCATCACACTGTCATAGCCCAGAGGTCTCCCAGCCTGGCGTCCTCACCCCTCCCCTGGCCCCTCAGTTGCTCCCGCCAGATCTTTATTCTATAACACATCTTCTTTAGCACATTCACACCTTACTTCAGGGTCCCCTAGCTAAAGCTCCCAGTCTTGTGGGAGGCAGGCCTCTCCCCGGCCCTTCTTTTCAACCCCCACTCTGCAAAGATGGGATCGGGGGTAGGTACCACAATGGCTTCCTTCTCTTTCTTGAAGGCCTGCTCCCTGGCCTGGAGTTCTTCTCTAGTCAGGACGTGGGAGGCCCATTTGATCCGCTCAAACTCCTCAGGGCTCATGATAAGGGACTGCCTGGAAGGGTCCTTGGTGGGAATGCTGACACAGAGAATGAATAGAATTAGGCGGGGCGGGGGGCAGGGTTCTCAGCCCTACTAAGAGCTCAGGCTGCTCTGCTCTCTACCCGACCCCAATCACTGCCCACCCTCCCTCAGAGAGTGGGGCAGGAGAGACAGCGGAATGGTGCCACCGGGGAGAAGCCCAAGGCCTCTCAGGCAAGGGTAGAGTAGCATCACCGGCTAAAAAGGGAACATTTTAAGGCCTTTGTCTAAAAGGTCCAGTTTGTACATTACCTCCTCTGCACCCACCCCCATGTACACACATGTAGTCCACCTCCTCCCCTCTGCTGTCCCTGCCTGTCTTGTGAGCAATGTCTGTTTCCCTTGCTAGATTCAAGGTCTGTCTTAACCCCATGGGCAGCCCAGTCTCTGGCCCAAGCACTGGGCACAGAGTGAGGACTCAAAATAAAGCTGCCAAATGGAACTTTTAAAATAGATGATTCCTCGAGAATGACATAAAAAGGGCAAAGGGACGCCAGGCGAGGATGAAGTGGAGGCCAGTGAGAAACAAAAGCATCTGTGCCTCCAGCCCAGAGGGAAGCTTTGAACCCTAAATATTAATTAAAATTTCCGATCAACAATAGCCAGAGACATGTCTACAGACTTTTCTAGCTGCCCAACGCATTCAACAAACCAATAGGTAATTATAATGATTACCAACAGATGACATGCATTAAAGAGGGAGCAGGGCAATGGGAACAAAGCTGCTTCTGGGTGAGGCGGTTTAACAGGTACGTGGCAGAGACGCAGATGGTCTGAGGCAGGAAGTGAAACCTCATCCCATAAAACTGGTCGGGGGGCGGTGTCCAGGAGGTGGACAAATGAGTAAGTGGACATGAGGCTTAGCCAAGACCTTGTGTTTCCCTGGGTGGTGTGACCGTACACAGCCTGGAATGACCAGGAATGATGTGAATCTGAGACAGCATCTCACGCTGTTCTCAGAAACCTGACGAGTTACCCAAGACTTCACCTCCAACGTGTTTTCAGTATTGGACCAGTCCAAGAAGGAGCCCTCAGGACTTCTCTGGTTGTCCAGTGATTAAGAATCTGCTTTGGCTTAGTAACAACCTAGAGGGGTAGGATGGGGAGGTGGGAGGGATGTTCAAGTGGGAGGGGACATGCGCAAACCTATGGCTGATTCACGTTGCTGTTTGGTAGAAACCAATGCAATACTGTAAAGCAATTATCCTTCAATTAAAAATAAATTAAAAAAAAAAAAGACTCTGCCTTGCAATGCAGGGGACGCTGGTTCCTTCCCTGGCTGGAAACTAAGATCCCACATTTGGCAGAGCAATTAAGCTGGCACACCCCAACTCCTGAGCCTACACAGGATGGAGTCTGACATCCCTGATGGAGCCTGGCATCCCTCAGGACTCAAAGAAGATCCCGTGTGTGCCTGCTAACACCCGACACAGCTAAATACACGAATAAATAAATAAAGAGAAGGAGCCCTTTCTTGGGCCACAAGAGTGTCTGCAGTGCTGACAGTGCTCTTGGACTTGTGGACCAGCCGTGCCTCCCCAGATCATGACACAGGATGCATTTTCTGGGAATTCAAGTTTTTAGTGAGTGGAGCCATGGTTGGAAAAACGGTTTAGAGAATGAAGCACTAGCAGAAGAGCTAAACCTGTGAGTGACGGGATTGGCTCCTTTCATGTTGCCTGAGCTGGGCCTAACCCCACATGAGGGGCCCGGGCAGCGGGGCTGCTAAAGTCAGGACGCTGTGCTGAGCTAATCCCAAAGGAAACCCGGAGCTTTGGGGAATTTCCTCTCCTGGCCTCAGAGCCTGGGAAGAAGCCCTGGGACTAATTAGGCATCTGGTCGGTTTTTCCTTTGCTTCAGATTCTTGATGCAGCCAGAAGGAAGTGACTCACTGGACATTTCCCTGACCAAGCGCACTATTCAGGGCTCAGAAGGGACCCCTCCCCTGAGCACCTACCTGCTACCAGCCCCACAGGACCCACAGTAGCCAGAAGAAAGGGGCTGGGGATCGAGGGCAGTGGCAGTGATGGTACAAAGCAGGGAGAAACAGGTCAAAATGGAGAAGAAACGGGAACCAAGAAACAAGAGGCAGGAAGTGAATAGGAGAGAGGTGGGGTCCACAGTGACAGGATGAGCCCGGTGGGTTCCCCGTCCCCCCACACAGGTCCTCAGGAGGACTCCGTGCCCCGGGCACTCACATTAGCTCCCGGACCATGTCCCGGGTGATGAGCTGGAGGGTCTCCGGCTTATGGTCCAAGCCCAGGGCCGTGAGAGTTTTCCGAATGGCATGCTTATCTCGGAGAAGCACGATGGGACTGTCACTCCGGGTCAGGGGCTGGGGGCGGGGGTCAGGAAGGACAGCTTAGAAGCGGGTCACCCCACTTCTTGCTGGTTAGTCCTAACTTCAAGTGGAGGGTGGCACCTCCACCCCATCCAGCATCAGGGGAAACCAGCTGGAGCCCAGACTGCAGGACCACCCAGAGTAGCCAGGGCACCGAGCAAGCAGCGCGACGGCCACACGTGCTCTGTACCGACCGGCTCTTCTGAGAGCAAGGTTTCTCTATAACTCGTGACACACTCCCAGAGGGATGGGGGCCCAGGGAGAGGTTTGCTAGTGTGTGTCCGTTCCTAACCTAAAACCATCAGGAATGAAAATCTGGGGTCTCTTGGTTCTTCTCCCTCCATCATTCACAAAAGAAAAATGAATTAGCTCTCTTGGACCACATTGAGGGTCTTAAGCATACAGTCCCTTAGGGATACATTCAATCTATGATATTTGTTATTTTTAATCCTTTCTAATTATTCATTTCCTTTGACCCCCCCCCAAAAAAAGCCCTGTGGGGGAAGTTAGAAATATGGCCTGGTGGATCTGCCCTTAAATCTAATATGGTGAGGCAGTCAGTTAGAATTCAGCAAGGAAAACACAAATTAGATACACGAGTTCTTTTAAACTTTCTGACCATGAAGGAGTTAGACAACAAGAGAATGAAATCATTTGTTCCAGGGAACTGTTAACACTGGAGAAGATTTCATTCCTCATGAATATAGTATCTGTGATCCTGAGTGGAGGCAGGAGCATGGCTTAGGTGGAGGTCCTTCCTGTCTGGAGACCGTCGCTTGGCACCCCCGTTCCCAGAGTGCTGCTGCCACCTGGTGCCCATGTCTGCTTCTAAGTGGCTCAACTCAGTCAGGGCACAGGCCACTTCTGCCCTCTACTGCCGGCTAGGAGGCTTCCAAGACTTTGGTCCAACAATAAGGCCAAAAGACTAAGCCAGGAATAGGCGACCCGCCCCCTTTGGCAAGCCAGCAGGACTACATCTGGAAAAGACAGCCATTTCCAAACCTGTCTTCACTTTAGCTGGAAGAGCCCCCATGGACTCAAAACAAATAAACAACATGACTGTAAGCGAAATTGAATTGTTTTCATTCTTTCCTTGTCAATAGGAAACAGCTTCTAAAGGCCGAAGGATATCCATCTGGAACAATCTGGAAAGTCCTTTTTGATCCACAGTGAGAAGAGTGAAAGGTAAGGGTAGACATCAAAAAGACTCTGATGCTGGGAAAGATTGAGGGCAGGAGGAGGCGGCAACAGAGGATGAGATGGTTGGATGGCATCACTGACTCAATGGACATGAGTTTGAGCAAACTCCCGGAGATAGTAAAGGACGGGGCAGGCTGGTGTGCTGCAGTCCATGGAGTCACAAAGAATTGGACATAACTTAGCAACTGAACAGCAACAAAGGGTAGACATCAACTATTCTCTCTCTGGTGCACCTGCAGCCAGTGGGAGTCACACCAGTACTTAAACCACTACTGGTGTCTTCTTCTTTTTCCCTTTTCTCTACTTTTTTCTCTCTTTTTTTTCCTTCCAGTTTTATTGGGACATAGTTGACCTACTGTTTCAGTTCAGTTCAGTCGCTCAGTCATGTCCGACTCTTTACAACCCCATGAACCACAGCACGCCAGGCCTCCCTGTCCATCACCAACTCCCGGAGTCCACCCAAACTCATGACTATTCAGTCGGTGATGCCATCCAACCATCTCATCCTCTGTCATCCCCTTCTCCTCCTGCCCTCAATATTTCCCAGCATCAGGGTCTTTTCCAATGAGTCAGCTCTTCACATCAGGTGGCCAAAATATTGGAGTTTCAGCCTCAACATCAGTCCTTCCAATGAACACCCAGGACTGATCTCCTTTAGGATGGACTGGTTGGATCTCCTTGCAGTCCAAGGGACTCTCAAGAGTCTTCTCCAACACCACAATTCAAAAGCATCAATTCTTCAGCACTCAGCTTTCTTTATAGTCCAACTCTCAGATCCATACATGACCACTGGAAAAACCATAGCCTTGACTAGACGACCCTATTGTTTAGGTTTAAGGTATAGCATAACTATTTGATTTGCCACCATGAAGTGATAATCACAGTAAGTTTAGAAAACAGCCATCATCTCATATCAATACAAAATTCTAAAAAACAGACAAAATTTTTCTGTGCTGAAAGCTCTTAGGATTTACTCTCTTAACACCGCCAGTGTCCCTTTTCTTTCTCAATCTCTCATCGCTCTTCTCTCCACATCTCATTCTCTTTCTCTCCTCCCTTTCCACCTTCCGAATGTCATGTGTAATCAAGATCACTCCAAGTAACTCTCTGGTTCTCCTTCTCTAGTCATCAACCTCTTAGACTGGGTGATATTTGCAAATAAATACTTACGTGCTCATTTTCAAAGCAAAGAAACTGTCTTAGCTGAGCAACGGGGAAAGAAGGATGATTTGTGTTCTACTCTGCACTATTCTTGCATGGAGCGGGGATTATGTTGAGCAACAATTATGTTATTCTATATCTCCAAGCCTGGGCCACTGGCACTCAAACGTTTTCATCACAGGGCGTTTGCTGAGCAAATAGCAAACACTGAGTGTTCAGCAGTTGAGCCTCCCTTCGGCATCATAACAGATCTTCAAATGCTGCACAGAAGTAAAGATCTCAACGGTGGAGGAAACCAGGTGTCCTGTTTACATGGGCCCCATAAGGTGTCTGAGCTTGTCCACTGGAGCCTCAGAAACCCCCACTGCCTTCAGTCTGAGAGCTCCCTGCGAGAGGGGTGACCTGTCCAGAGCTAGCTTTGTCCTGAGCAATACTAGCCAGTTCAGGTCACCGCCTCCAGGTGGCAGCTCCCTGGAGGGACTGAGTGAGGGTTACCTTGATAGCTCCAAAAAGGCTCTCATCCACCTCGGAACTCAGGGCTTTGGTCCGATAGCGAGGCCTATTTCTTGATCTGTTGGAAGCAGTAGAGGCGGAGCTCAGCACCCCAGTTGTGCTTAATGGCTGCAGGGAGAGGCAGAAATTTGGGCTCATCAGTATCGACTGCCATCGGCACCCTGGGCAAGGTAGACGCTTTGCCAGCCTGTGCTGAGGGAAGGTTGGATGGGTGCGTGGGGAGCACCTGAGTAGATCCTGAAACACAGGAGACACCCTACAGGTGCAGTGGCTTCCCTGGACACCAGCCCAGAGAGAAGGAAGACTTCTGAGGTTTCTGAGCTGAAGAAGTCCAAGCCGTTGCACGGCAGGGAAGGAAGGAGGAAGGACACGGGATGGCAGGAGGATGATGCAGTGCCAGACCAGTCCTCATCTCCCCCAAGCACAGTCCCTCGTGAGGCCACATGGGCTCTCCTCTCCAGGAATGCACAGTGTCCTCGTCACCTCCAACCTCCTCATCCCCTTCACAGCTGATGCTACCATTTGACCTCCTCATGTCCCCACCATCTCACCAGGTTACGGGAGGGACCCGAGGACATCAACGCTGAAGAGCACCTTGCACACAGCCAGTAGGTGGTGGACGCCTGCTAAACTTCAGTGGGTCAACAACTCCCAGCTACAGTCAGGAAACAGGCTCACCATGAAGTTGCGTCCACCATGAGGCTCTTTCACTCTCAGGACTGCTTGAATGCGCATGTGCGTGCGTGCGTGCATGCTCAGCCACTTCACTCATATTTGATTCTTTGTAACCCCATGGACTATAGCCCTCCAGGACACATGCGATTTTCCTGGCAAGAATACTGGAGTGGGTTGCCATGCCCTCCAGGGGAACTTCCTGACCCAGTGATCGAACCCACATCTTCTGCATTGCAGGCAGATGCTTTACCACTGAGCCACTGGGGAAGCCCCTTGAACATGCATGAGTCAGGTTTTAGCTATCCAGTACTCTTCTAGGTTTGAGCCTTGTCTCTCCCATCTAATGAGCTGAAGGAGGCAGGGATCATCTCCGAGCGTAGACGCTGAAAACATCAGATAGCCGCCTTGCAAGCCGGGGCAAAGGACCTAGGTGAGCCATCAGATCCCCCAAGCCTGACAATGAGTAGGGAGCTAGTGATGTAAGAAGGGGGCATGGAAACCCCTCTGACAAAGGCAGCAGTGGTAGTCACACCCTGTGTCTGGGGCAGCGCTGATAAGGGCACCAGGAGCAGCTGCCATGGTGAAGGGGCCAGCCCTGGGGGTGGCATCAAGGGTCTTTGCCAGGCCAGTGCCGGGTTGTGATCTGGGCCTCAGTTCTGGCTGCAGTTCCTGTCTGTTTTCATTTTCCAAGCCTAGCTGCCCAGCCTTGGCGTGATTTTGCACTCTCCAAAATCCTCTCCATACATTCCCTTCTCCCTAAATTGGAGTTCTGGCTCTGTTGTTTATAACCAAGGACCCTGACTAACACAACCTCCATTCCCCAAGGTCAGTCCAACTTCAGCTCAGCCTAAAGAGAAGTCTGTCTCCAGGGGGCGGGTTCTGTGAGGACTGTGGGACAACTCCAGGCTTAACCTAAATCTCATTCTGGAGGAGCCCTCATCTCCTGCAGTTCTCGGAGCTGGAAGACCTTGGTGCAAAGGGCTGGACCCGTCAGGTCTACCAAGCCTGGGAATGAGTAGCCGTCAAGGGGACAGGGTGCACAGGGAAATGACCGTGCACTCCAGGTCTCTAAACACTGGACGACATGTCTTGAATGCTCTCTCTAATCTGCCAGGGCCGCATGGAACTCCCTGCAGCACCTGCTCCACCTGTGTCAGGTTCTCACACCAAATCAGGTGATTATTCTGTGGCTGGCTCCATTCCATACAACAAGCATGGTTGTGTGTGCCCTCCCCTCCCCACCTGGCACAGCCAGCAAAAGGCTCACAGAGGGAGCCTTGCTTTACAGCCACTGTCAGCCCCAATACAGCAGAGCAGAAAAGCTTGAATTTATGAAAAGGTAGCCCCAAGGATGCCTAATAACAGACTCTGAAGGGTTATTATATGGAGAGTGGGGAGCAATAGCTCTCCTTTCCACCAAAAATAGAATAAGAAGAAATGACTAGAAACCACAATAGTGGGACTGAGGCAAAGCATTGGGAATAACCTGAAAAGACGGAGGGCATCAGAACACAAGAGATGGTGTCAGTTCTAAGGGGAAAGGTGCAGTGTCTGGCATGTAGTAGGACCTCGATATGCATTTGATGAAGAATGAATGAATGAATGAAACCAAGCAAGACAACCTCTTGGGGTCTGCAGACCAGACTGAGATGGAAGCCTTTCCAGAATACACACCATTCCACATTTTCCACATCACGTATGTGCTCTGCGCTGGGGAAAATAACACATGTGAGAGGACTTTGGAGCACGCATGGAAAGCATTATTGTTGTTTTGGGTTTGTTTTCCCATTTCTTTTCAAGGGCTCCGGCAGCCTTCCCCTCCGGCTCAGGTGTCCACAGTCCCTCCAGGGCTGGGACTGTGTCACCTCCCTCCTACGCCCTTGGCACCCAGGTCAAGAGGAAGTCACACAAGAAATACTCGACTGCCTGAGCCTCGAAGTCAGAACAGAGGAAGGAAAACAGATGGTGACCACAGAAAAGCAGCCGCTGGGCAGAGCAGAAGGAAGCGTTGAGCTCTGGGGTTGGGTGGCTGAGAAACCTCACTGGGGAAATGCTGACTTTGAAGCCACAAGCCTTACACCAGGGTTAGAATAACCAGTTTTGCCAAGAGCAACAAGAAGGATTAGGGAGGTCACTGTGTAAAAGTACTAGAAAAAAATGAAGAAACAAGCAGAAATGGAAAGTTAGATCCCTCTGGGCCAGAGGCAGTAGCCAAGAGGTTCTTCCAGGAGGTGAAGGGCTGGTTTTATTTCTTGCATGACTTAACAAATTATAAATATCCCCAAGAAGCTGAGCTGTGCCTAGAGGGCTCATCTTCCTTGAGGGAAGGCATCTCTGGTAGGGAAGGAAAGACCTTTGAGGAGACAAGGATAATTGGGGAAGATGAGGATTGGGACAGAAAAAGATGCCAGCCCTACCTTTATATTTTCCTTTTGGTGACCTAGCTGACTCTTTATCTCTTCAAATAGCATTCCATCCTAGGTCTGTAAGAATTCAGCCCCTTCTGGGGGCTCCGGGAGAGACTCTGATGCAGAAAGATTAACTGGTTAACCAGAATATGATCTTCACATCATGATAGATACAGGATGATCTCCCTGAAGTATCAAGTTTGAAAAAAAAAAGCAGACTATAAGAAATCTGCAAGTATTACAGTAAAAACGCTCCTATGAAACCAAAATGTGTCACTGAAAGAAAGTTCACAGAAATGTTTAACAGTAATTTCAGGCGAGCATTAGCATCTTAAGGCATTTCTCATACTGAATAATGATCTGCATTGAAAAGGTAAGTCTCTTTATGGCTGAGACAGGGGAAGTGGGCACTGTTTTTACAAAACAAAGCAGTGGACCTGGTGCCCTGACTCTGAACACAGAGAGAGCAGCCCTTAAAAAGCTGCAGTGCCAGATGTCCTGAGATCTGGGATGCTCAGCTCAATTCCAACAAGACAGAGCTGGAACGGGGCTGGAACAGAGCGGTGTGGAGTTTCCCTGATGTAACTGTAGCACCTGTCAACTAAACAAAGATGAAGACTTGTCCCTTCCTGGGTGTGCTCGCCACCCAGGGATCTAAAGTTTCTTTCGCACACGGGTTCACCACAGGCTTCACACTCTTGACCTGATTCTACCTCCTTTTCTGTAGACTTTGGTTACGAAGAAGGTGGGGATGCCTATGTACCGGGCATCTTGCCTTTCACTCAGGTCCTCTCTCTTCTCAAATATGACCATGTTGGCTGTTGGAGGGGCACCATTTGAAGATGACATCCTACCAACACCAAGGCCCTGGCCCTCCTTCTGGGGGATGTTATTTAGTGTTTTTATAAGGGTGCTAGAGGTATGCCTAATTGTGACCCTGTCTCCAACCATCACCTCTCCCCACTCCTCCAAACAATCTGAAAAGCTAGAACGTAGCACCACACACACACACACACACACACACACACACACATCTAGCCTGCCAAAGGTCAGAGATCACTAACTTGACCCACTACTTCTCAAAGGTGCCCGTATGCCCTGTCCTGTCCAAGGAACTTCAGAAGGGCTCAGTCAACAAACCAAAGCCCCACTCTGAGTGGCCCTTGGATGGGGAATCCCTGATTTGGGTGAGCTGAAGCCCACAAGTCTAACTCAGGTACATCTCACTGATTCATTTGACTTGGAGATAAGACATTTTTGAAAGAGGAGAAAAAGAAAATGAACACTTCCTGTGAGCCCTTAGATGCCAAGTGTTGCTAGGAGCTCACAGACACAGCACCGGCCGTAAACCTAGGTGCAAAAGAGACACTAGATCCCCAGGTGGAGATAAATATGGAGATCCAGGGATAAATATGCATCATAAAAAGCATAAGTGAAAGGAGACCCCTGCTGCAACATTGCAGAAAGTCCTCAGAAGTTGGAAACTGCTTTCATCCGGAGATTTGTTTATTTTATCATTAACAAAGCTCTTCTAGAAACTCCAACTTGGGGACCCTGAATTTGAACCACTTAGTCCCAGAAAAGCAGAGTGACCTCTGAGCATGAAGTGTGTCCCCAAGTACATTGAAGGAGCTACCTTTGCCATAGGGTATGCACCCAAAAATTCTAAGGTTATTTCCAGTAACCCAAGGCTCCAACACCTACCCTCTGCGCCATCTCACTTATCCCTCAGGGACCACACCATCATCCTTGGATCCCAGACATTCCTTTCTTACCTTCTCCCAGGCATGCTGCCCTTTCAAACCCTCACGTCATCCTGTCCACCCCAGGGAACTGCAGGCCTGCTAGACCAGTCTCAGTCCCTCCAACTGGGGTCTCCTGCATTGCAGGTGGATTCTTTACCAACTGAACTACCAGGGAAGCCCGAATCCCTTTCCAGTGACTTTCAAAGCTGGCACCCTATTCATTCATTCACTTATTGGTTTCCAAGTGTTGGTTGAGTACCTGTGAGTGACCCAGAGCCCCAGTAACAAGAGAAAACTGAGGTTCGGGGACATTAGGTGACTTACACACTGTGGCAGTACTAGTCAGACATGGTGCCCTGACTTTGGACACAGAGAGAGCAGCCCTTAAAAAACTGCAGTGCCAGATGTCCTGAGATCCTGGACGTTCAGCTCAAATCCAACAAGACAGAGCTGGAACGCGGCTGGAACAGGGCGGGCTCAGGGCGGGGTGGGGTTTCCCTGGCTTAACTGTAATACCTGTCAACTGAACAAAGACGAAGGCTTGCCCTTTTCCTCGGTGTGCCCTCCACCCGGGATCTAGTGTCTCTTGCACATAGGTTCATACAGGCAGAACATAGCCTGTCTCCAGCCTCCTCACCAGCAGTTTTTCCACGTCACGCCCCACAATCCCCAGACAGACGGGAGGGGGATGAGGACTGGACAGCACTTTCCCACCTCCTCGGCTCAGCACCAGACTACATTTCCAATCACTATCGACCCCAGTCCTTATTTCTCTTTTGGATCCCCCTCCGGACTTCCCTAACCTCTTCTAGGGTTGTCATCCCTGTTCCTGGACCTTCTGACCCCCACACCCCACTTCTCTCCCCCCTCCCAGATCCTCACTTTCCCCGCTGAGAACCCCATCCGAGGTTCTCCTCCACACCCGGGACCTCACCATCTCAGCCGCACGCCCTAACTCCGCGCCTCCACCGCGTCTGCAGCCCACAACACCGCTTCCGCGCAGGGTGTTGACGCGTTACCATAGTAACCAGGAACGCGCGCTCCTCTGTCCGGGCCCCGCCCCCGGCCCGGCCGGCCCCGCCTCTCCGCTCCAGGTTGGCGGAGGGGCGAGCGCAGCGGCTGCGGGAACTCGAACCTCTGCCTGTGTCCGTTCCCGCCCGCGCTGAAGCAGGGAACCGTGTCTCTGAAGAATGACCCTCTCTGCAGCGCCCAGCTCTTCACTTTGCTTTGGCTGAACTCTTAGGTCAAACTCCAAATTGTCAAGGACCTAGCATGGGTCCGGGTCTAACTGCTGCCAGCCCCTCCAGGAGCCAGGCCCAGGTTCACGATTTTTCCCCTACTGCCCATTTAGGTTACCATGGTTACCGTTGCCCTAGTGTGAGGAGCCAAGCCAAACCCTGATGAGAATTTAGTCTGCAGAGAAGCATGCAGGATCCCCCGAAACAACTTTAAAAACAGCAGAGTCTGGTCTGACCAAAGAAAGGACTTCCAGCAGTGAGGATATGTGTGTAGTTTAAGGAGCGGTTCCTTAAAATGTTGACTTAAGACCTCCAGCTCAGAATTACCTGGGAGAGTTTATTCAAAACAAAATGTAGACTCTACCAGACTATCAGAAATTGAACTCTATGGACCTGGCTTTAGGGAACCCGCCTTTTAATGCTTCCCGGTTTGTGTGTACTGTTCTGGAAAGCTTTTCAGGAGTTTTACGACTTTCACAGCTTGGTTTGGCATCTCTGCCTCCCAATCTGCCTGCAATACAGGAGACCCCTGTTCGTTCCCTGGGTCGGGAAGATTCCCTGGAGACAGAAACGGCAACCCACTCCAGTCAGTATTCTTGCCTGGTGACTGCAGCCCTGTGAGCCACTTCCCCACCCCTGGACATCTCTCCACAGCCCACCTTTCTGGAGTTTACTCCACCCTCACTTTTGTGAGCCAGAGCAGGTCACTGACTCCTGTGACACACTTGGGGCTGAAGGATTGGCTGTGGGGTTCGGGCTGCAGAGGGCTGTTTACAAGCTTCAGGGGAATGGGGGAAGGGAAACCAGGTCACCCCCAGCTGTTTTTAAAAGGACTCAACTCTGGCAAGCTTCACATTCCTTCCCCAGATTTCCTTATCTCCTTTGGGATCCTCCGGACAAAACTGAGGGACTGGGGCAGGCTGACAGTGTTGGAAGTGAGATCGGGGGTGGGGGGTGGGAGGTCAAGAGTAGCTATCCTCCCAGGGACAGTCCTCCCAGCTCTTGGGGTGGCGGGGAAAGGGTTTGGGCACCCTTCCTTCCCCAGCCTCTTCCCTGGAGCCCAGAGAGGAAGGAAGATGAAGTAAGCAGTCCCCTGTGGATTGGATACTTCCTCTACATTTTCCACCCACTTCTCATAGCCACATCTATATGGAGGTAGTTATTATCCCCATCACCAAAGAGGAGACTAAGGCCAAGAGAGATAACTGTCCAAACTCAGAAGTTAGCGTTCTTTTCTCAACCCAGGCTGCCTCTCTGAGGAAAAGGCGTGAGGTTGACTCAGGAAGAAGGGGGGACGAAGGAATGCAGGGTAAAGGAATTGCCTCCCAGGCTTTTGTTCCTGGTGGCTCAGACAGTCAAGAATCTGCCTGCAGTGCAGGAGATGCCAGCTAGATCCCTGGGTCGGGAAGATTCCCTGGAGGAGAAATGTCAACCCACTCCAGTATTCTTGCCTGGAGAATCCCATGAATAGAGGAGCCTGGTGGGCTACAGTCCATGGGGTCACAAAGGGTCGGACATGACTGAAGCGACTTAGCATGAACGCAGTTTCAAAAGAAAGTTGAGGGAATTCCCTGATATTCCAGTGACTAGGACTTGGAGTTTCCACTGAAGGGGCATGGGTTCGATTCCTGGTCTGGGAACTAAGATCCTGCATGCCACACAACCCAGTCAAAAAAAAAATTGGTTGAAAAATGGACAGAGGATCTGAATCAATGTTTTTCCAGAGAAGACATACAACAGCCAACAGGTACATGAAAAGATGCTTAATATCACTAATTATCAGGAAAATGCAAATCAAAACCACAATGAGATAGCACCTCACACATGTTAGGATGGCTATTATCAAAAAGACAAGGGCTAGTAAAGCAATTATCCTTCAGTAAAAAATAAATTAATTTTTTTCAAAAGACGAGACAAGAAGTGTTGCTGGGGATGTGGAGAAAAGAGAATCCTTGTTCACTGTTGGTGGGAATGGAAATTGGTACAGCCTCTTTGGAAAACAGTATAGAGGTTCCTCAAAAAATTAAAAATAGAACTACCATATGATCCAGCAATCCCACTTATGAATATTTATCCAAAGGAAATAAAAACACTACTTAAAAGGATATATGAACCCCATGTTCACTACAGCAATAGCCAAGACATGGAAGCAACCTAAATATCCATCAATGTATAAAGAAAATATGGTGTGTATATATATGCAATGGAATATTATTCAATTATTTTTTTTAATGACTGAAATCTTGCTATTTGCAACAACATGGGTCATCCTTGAGGGCATCAAGCTAAGTGAAATAAGTCAAATAGAGAAAAACAAATACAATATGGTATCACTTATATGTGGAATCTAAAAAATAGAGAACTCATAGGTACAGAGAACAGACTGGTGACCTCCAGAGGCAGAATAGGTGGTAAAAAAAAAAAAAACAAACTTCCAGTTATAAGTCCTGGGACTTTCCTGGCTGTCCAGTGGTCAAGACTCCACATTTCTACTGCAGGGGGCATGGGCTCCATCCCTGATTGGGGAACTAAGATCCCATTCACCATGCAGTGTGGCCAAAAAAAATAATAAAAGTCCTGGAGATATAATGTACAGCATGGTGTCTATTGTTAGTGATATAGTATTGTATATTTGAAAGTTGCAGATCTTAAAAGTTCTCATCCTAGGAAAAAAACTATAACTATACGTGGCAATGAATTATTGTGCTGATAATTCACAATAAATACAAATATGGAATCACTGTAGTGTACTCCTGAAACTAATACAACGTTATATGTTAATTATAGAAATTAATGGATTTATGAAACGAAAGTAATAAAAATGAACCATGAAATCAGTAGAAATTGTTTTGAAATTGAGAAGCAAATTGAAACAAAAATTTTCAGGTTATCAAAAAAGGTAATCCAATAAATGTTAGTCACTCAGTTGTCCAACTCTTTGTGACCCCATGGACTGTAGCCCTCCAGGCTCCTCTGTCCATGGGATTCTCCAGGCAAGAATACTGGAGTGGGTAGCCATTCTCTTCTCCAGGGAATCTTTTCAACCCAGGAATCAAACCTGGGTCTCCTCCATTGCAGGCAGATTCTTTATCTTCTGAGTCACCTGGGAAGCCCCAATTCAATAGGAGGAATAGGACATTTTTGAACAGAATAAATAAGTGCTTGGATTGTTTAATAATCCAACTAACCAGGGGGGAAATCACATGAATATATTGGTGAAATATTAAGTTTCTTGTTGGTTTGACATAAAAGATTGACAGTGATGGAGACTGCATAAAATTCACATTAGTACACTAAAATGAGGATTTATGACAGTCTGGTCAGTGAGTGCCATCAACTCAAAGAATATTCCAGGTTACTGAACAATCTCCTCAAATCCTACAGCTCCTATAAGAAGTTTCACAGATTTCTCAAATTTGACAGCAATTAAAAAACTGATACAACAAGAAACTGAAATGAATGAAACATTCTAATCTGTCAATAATAAAAGGGCTGATCAAAAATCAGGCCAGAGGAAAGACTGGTAGTTCTTGGCTGAGCTACCAGGGAAGCCTGTTCTCTATAAAAAGTAATCATATTATAAAGCCATTGACATGCGGAGAGACAAAAAATAAGCAGCCAAAAAAAGGTAAAGGTGAAAACTCTTTTACACTTGTTTCAGGCAGCAAATTTGTTGACTTAAAAAAGTGTACAACGTGAGAATTGTGAGTGAAGTTTTCCTGGGGGTAAAAGGAGGACCGCAGCCCTGGAGATGGCACCTCAGACAGCGCCCAGAGACTGCGCCACAGAGGAAGAGGGAAGGTCGCATGTATGTGATCCTGGCAAAGGAGGAACACATGCAGTCAAGCCCGTTTATTTTTTAGAAAGGTTATGCTAGTCTCCTGAAGCTTTTGCTAGTCACAAGAAACAGTCGTTTTAGTGTTTGTCTAGCTATGAGATAGAAGAATTGGGCTCATAAACTCAGCTTCTGAGAATGTCTATCTAAAGGCCTGTCCTGCCAGTTTTTCGGGAGCTCAGAGTGCCTCGCTTCTGCTCCCCGCCCCGAGCTCCTTCGGTGGGTGTTGAGGGTCAGCAGCTGCAGCAGCACATGATTTAATCCTTGCAGAGGTGGATGGCAAGCACCCACGGCAAGAGTCAATTTGTGGTTGAGAAATTCATACAAATCTTACTTCATTCTCCCAGACGTCATGATGCTTACAGTATTTGCCAGATTTTTTTTTAACGTATACTTTGTTGCGACTTACTATTCTAATTAAGTGTTTACTCCTCTATTTAATTTTGTGTCATTTTTCTTAAAAGGGGCCTCCAAGACTTGAGGCCTCACAAAACCCAGCAGTTCTGCCCCTGATAAGTGGGCGGCAACCTTTCCCTTCTCAGCAAAACTTGGCTCAAATGCCAGCCATGTCCTATGGGACTGGGGCAGGTGCCCTCGCTCTCACCTCCCAACCTCAGCTGCTCTGCCAGCTCCTCCCTCACTGCCCTCTTCCACCTTCTCCCCTGTGCCCTTCCTTGTCTTCCTCTCTTCTCTACTTGCTGTGCATCTTTGGGATTTTCCTCCTTCTACTCCGACCCCCAAGCTCTCTATTCACTCTCCTCTGCTCTGCCCTATGTCCAGCATCATCCTCCTGCCCAGCAAGCCGAGGGATAAGAACAATGGGGTACAGCTGGCTGCAGCCTGAGGAAGAGGGCAGGTCCGGATTCTTTGCTCAACCCTAGCCCCACCTCTGGCTGCCTGACCCTTCCTATCAGCCGCCACTCCCAATGAAGTCTCAGAGTAAGCCCTGGATTGTTGGCCGGGAGCCCAGAGCTGAGAGATTTGCTGGGTGCTTTGGGCCTGAGAGCAAAGCGCAAGGCCTGGGCTGGCTCCCAGAGCTCCTCCTCACCCCACAGGGCCTTGGGGTGCTGAGTTAGACAGGCCCCATCCGGCTAGTCTCCTGAGAAGCTCCCATGTTGGCTGAGGCAAGAGGGATAAGAATTTTGACTCAGTGATGAATCAGCACATTTAAATGGGAGGAGCCTGGAAGAGACAGGACTCAGGGGAGCCATTTGATTAAAATGAAAAGTCTGGCCTCCCAGTGGAACATGTCTCCTGCCTAACAGCATGAGAAAGGAGACTCTGATTCTTTCTCTGTCTCTTTGAAATGCATTTAGGAACCTGTACTTCTGAGTACAGGGATCAGAGCTGCAGACTCTAGACATGGCATAGTGGGGAGCAGGGCCATACATGTACAATGGGCAAAAAAGATGGGGCTTCTGCATTCCTATAGAAGCATTTGTGTTCAGTACATGGAGGTGTGGGTTAGTGGTGGTCTGCTACACTCCTGTTCTCTCTGAACTCCTTTGCTATATGCACACATTCTGGCATTTCTCCAGGAGGGAGACCCCACTTCCCTCCTCTGGACCTGCCTCCTGTGGCAGCTTCTTCTCCATTCTTAAGGAGAATGTGAAGGGACTTCTAGGAAGCCCACTCAGGTCTCGCTAAAGCGAGACTCTTTTCTAGGCTGTTCAGAGCCCACAGTTCTACCTAGGGCAGTATGAAGGGAGCACCCCTCAAACTCGTGCTCTCGAGGCAGCACAGTGAAGAAGGATAGTAGTGACTAAGTTTTGGGAGCCAGACCCACAGAGTTTGACCCCCAGCACAGCCGCTTATAGCTGAGAAGCCGAAGGTGACCTGCGCAACCACCTGAGTCTTGCTTCCTCATCTATGAGGCGGATAATAGCCCAAAAGAGGGGGGCTGTGAAGGGCAAACCAGGCTCAAAAATCAGCTTGCATACGGCCTGGTGGCTTTCTTCCCTTTCCCTTCCCACAAAGCAGGGAGGTACTGGGGGAGGAGGGACTGTCTTTTGTCCTCAGTGTCCTATAAACACGACCAGGAATCAGACTATAAATCCTCTAAGTTGCAAGGAAGCCTGAGTGACTGTTTCACAACCCCCTTCTTCCTGGAATATTTGAACTCTCAAAATTGCCTCAAGTCTTTCTAAAACAAAGTATGGCTTAAAACATGAATACTTAAATGCATGAATTATTTTCCACCAGGAATGTACTCCCTTCCCGCTTTCTTCAAAACTCTCTTTCTCTTTCCCATTCTTAAAAACTGCAGAGCCTTCCTGTTACAGCCTGAGAGACCAGGCAGTGGACAGAGATAGGGGAGAGAGTTTGACAAGAAGAAATCTGGGGCCAAGGAGAAAGACTGTGAGCACTAAGGCAAGAGTGGGTTGGAGTGAAGCAGGTGAGAATGGAAATGAGAACTGCTGGGCAATGCCTGTGGCTGGTCGGAGTCCTTGGGTCTAGAAGAGGGGAGGGAAAGATGAGAGGGTACAGGCCAGGAGGGCAATATCACCCTCTGATATCGGTGCCCTCCCCTCCATGGGTGGGACAGTGACAGAAGAGAGCCTCATGCTGGTCACCCCTCCCGATTCCATTAACCTCCCTACCTGGCCACATTCTGCAGCCCTCCCAACTTCAAAAATCTCGTCTCCACCCTCCTGCCTGCCCCATGTTCTTGGGTCAGCATTGCCCTGGTGCCCTGGACACGCCTCCACACGCCTGGCACTGGCTTCCCCTCCTACATGACCAGCACGGCCAGGACTGGGTGGCGGACGTTGAGATAAGGCCAAGGAGGGGAAAACCGCCAAAGGCAGGAAGTTACACAGCCTGGTTCCCCTGGCAACCCAGCCACAGTCGCCAAACAGTACAGGGTAGGGGGGTGGAGACAACTCCAGTTCAAGGCACAGCCAGGGCTGGCTCAGACCTCAATTTTCTTGTTGGAGAAACTTCTCGCTCTGAATCTCCTAGGACAGTGCTGCTGCCTAAGAATTACAGGGGGAGCCAGTTTAAAATGTAAATACAGAGCACCAGCCCCACTACCTTCACCGCAGATTCCTGGCCTAACAGGACTAACTAGAATTTGCATTTCCAACCAGCACCCCGGGGGGATTTCAATTCTTAGAGGGTGGCAGGGTTGGGGAAGATCCTGGATGGGCCCTGAGGCATTCCGACCATCCTGTGTGTCTGCTGGCTTCTCCAGTCAATCCCATCCTCAGGGATGCCTGACAAGGGTGTTTTCAACACCTGGTGAGTGACCAGGAGTCCAAAGACCTGGATTCTAGTACATGCAGACCCAATTCAAAACCATGAACTTGGGATGAGCTCCTTCTGGGTCTGGGACTACCGTCTTGAGAACCAGGAGCTGTCTAAAGACACTTGAGGTGTCCTTTCTATTCTCAGAATCCCTGGGACCCTGGACCGTCACTTAGTCTCTAGGTTTCAGTTTCTCTCTTCTCCCTCAAGGGTATAAACATATTCAAGCCTTCCCAAGTGGTGACAAGGCACCCTGTCCCTGGAATTCATAGATATGTAAGGGCCTTGAAAGCACAACTCTCAGATATTGTCCTGATGGTTGTGGTAGTGTTTCTTACTGGAGGGAAATGCTAGGCTGTCAGTGGGCTCCAGAAAAATCAAGGAGCCTTGAGGACAGAAACCCCAAATTACAGGATCAGGGGCTGGGCCTTGAGGCCTCTCCATTAGTTCCTTTTTATAGCTGCCCATTCTGCCAATTCTTCATTTGCCTTCAAGAGGTGGCTACTAGAGCGTTGAACTTTCTGCACTCTTCCTAAGCCTGACCTCTCCCTTCCTCACTGTGGCCCTGGTTTTCTCCACCCACAGAAAAAACACAGTTCGTGCTGGCTGCAAGTGGAATCCCTCCCCAGTGTCAGCCACCAAACCAGGAAGAACCATCATGGGGTGAGCGGTTAACTTGGACTTCTTCGGCCCCAAGTGTAAGTCCCAGTTCAGCCAACTGCTGGGTTCTGCAAGTTACTCTTATCCTCAGGTTCCCCATCTGTAAAATGGGAGAGAATATTCCATGTGTGTTAGTCGCTCAGTTGTGTCCGACTCTTTGTGACCCCATGGACTCCAGTCTGCCAGGCTCTTCTGTTCATGGAATTCTCCAGGCAAGAAAACTGGAGTGGGTAGCCATTCCCTTTACCAGGCGATCTTCCCGACCCAGGGATCAAATCCAGGTCTCCTGCATTGTAGGCAGCTTCTTTACCATCTGAGCCACCAGGGAAGCCCATAATATTTTGTGACCCAGATCTAGACACCATTTGCTCAGTGGCTGGAGCCAGGAGCCTGTCTTTCTGGCTCCCTCTCCCCCTTCACTGTGCACAGAGCACTTAACAATTTTGAGATCCAGCCTCTTCTTTCCGTCTTCACTGGCCTCCTTCCCCAGCCGCTCTCGCTCCCATCTGAACTGCTGCAGTAACCTCCTGGGGTCGACCTGCCTCACTCACTGTATCAGTTCAGTTCAGTTCAGTCGCTCAGTCGTGTCCGACTCTTTGCGACCCCATGAACCGCAGCACACCAGGCCTCCCTGTCCATCACCAGCTCCCGGAGTCTACCCAAACCCGTGGCCATCGAGTTGGTGATGCCATCCAGCCATCTCGTCCTCAATCCTTCCCAGCATCAGGGTCTTTTCCAATGATTCAACTCTTTGCATGAGGTGGCCAAAGTACTGGCGTTTCAGCTTCAGCATCAGTCCTTCCAATGAACACCCAGGACTGATCTCCTTTAGGATGGATTGGTTGTATCTCCTTGCCATCCAAGGGACTCTCAAGAGTCTTCTCCAACACCACAGTTCAGAGGCATCAGTTCTTCGGTGCTCAGCTTTCTTCACCGTCCATTCTTATATCCATACATGACTACTGGAAAAACCATAGCCTTGACTAGATGGACCTTTGTTGGCAAAGTAATGTCTCTGCTTTTCAATATGCTGTCTAGGTTGGACATAACTTTCTTTCCAAGGAGTAAGCGTCTTTTAATTTCATGGTTGCAATCACCATCTGCAGTGATTTTGGAGTCCAAAAAAATAAAGTTTGACACTAGTTTCCACTTCTCTACCCTTCCTAGGTTATTCTCTACCCTGCAGCCAAACGAATTAGGCTAAATTAAAACCCAACTCTCATCTCTTCATCCTCCTGCTTAAAATCCTTCAGTGTCTCCTTCTTGCCCTTAATGAAAGGTCCAAAATCATTCACTGACATTGAAGCCCCTCTGATATTGTGCATTTCTCAGCAGCCACCCCTCCCACCTCTAAACACATCTATTCTACTCTCTGGCCCTGCACATTCCCATCTCCAGCTCATGCCCACGCTGCAGCCTGGCTGAGAACACCACCCTCCTCATTACTACTGGCCTCTCCCTTATGCTCCTAATTACCCCTAAATCCTCAGTTCACACCTCACCTTCCAGAAATCTTCACTGATGTCCCTCCCCATGAAGCTGTGCTAAGTCTCCTCCTCTGACTTCTCACCTAGACCTAGACTCCCCATAGCCCACCACAAATCCCATTATATCACAACCAGCTCTCTGCTCTTCTAGCTCCTCCCAGGAAGACACAGACTATACTCGCATTGTTGACTGCTGTATCTTCCACCATCCAATAGATGCCTTGCCCTGAGTAGGTGCTCAATAAATATTGTTTTGCAATAGTGAAAGGACAAGTATAACATACAGGTTAAATCCTTAGCACAGTGACTAGCAGAAAAACGGTAGTGAGTCAGAGTCATCATCACCACTGTGATGGTTCAGCCTCACACCAAGCTCTCATGGAAACAGAGCTCCAAACTCAGCCCTGCCAACAGTGGGGTGAAGTGGTGTGACAGCCCCAGGGCCTGGGGCAACATCTGTATGACCCCCTCCACACCCACCCTCCACCACTGATGTTGATCTGTGCCGGCTCAACCCCTGGTTCTCACCCTGGTTCAGACCTCTTTGCCCACCCCCATTCCAGGCAGGAAAAGAACAGCACCTCCACCCTCCACTGAAACTTGACTTCTCACCACAGAGCTAGTGACCGCTCCTCTTTCTGGAGGAGCAACTCCCCCCAACAACCTCAACCAGCAGCCCCCTCGAGGATCCCTGAGACACAGCCTCAGCTCACCACGCTATCACCTCCAACCTCCACTCCAGGATGATCCAGGACCGTGGGAGGTTGGCCAGTGATCCTCCCAGAGAACCCTGTTGGCATTTCTCCAAAGCCACTTATCACTGGCTTTCTGAACTACCTTGGCTCGTTGCTGTGTTTTATCTCCCCTACAGGACTATGCACTTTTTGAGCACAGAGATCATGTGTTAATAATCTTCTTATCTCCTATGCCTGGCATAGGGTAGAACCCCAATAACTGTTGAAGGAAGGAACACATGAATGAAAAACTGGGTTACATATGAGTGTTTCCAGACAGAATTGCCCATTTTCCATGTTAAGAAGATGAGATTTGTGGAGAAGGAGATGGCAACCCACTCCAGTATTCTTGCCTGGAAAAGTTCATGGACAGAGGAGCCTGGCGGGCTGCAGCCCATGGGGTTACATGACTGAGCATGTGTGCGTGAGGGTGGAGGGAGAGGGGTTGGTAGCAATAAACTGGTAGAACAACAACAAAAAAAAGATGTGATTTGTACTATTATTGAAGGCATTCCTCCTGACCCTTAAGAGAATCCAGAGGCTAAGACATCCAAGTCAAGAGGATCATTTTCCCTTGCTTAAACTAAGTTTCTCCATGTGCAACTTCACTGCATTTGCTTTCAATCTCCCCAGCCACTGGGACTAAAACTCATTTCTTTGCAAGGAGCCGATTACTAATTTACCTTTAGCCTTCTCTTCAACAATTTTAATCCCAGGCCCTTATTGCTCCCTCCCTGGGGCCCTACTGTCCAGCCCTTTCCTTGTTTCACAGATCCTTGGGCCTTTTGCCAAGCTCTCAGAGGCCCCCCTGGGCTGCACAGGCAAGAATGGACCTACTGTTGTCCGCGGAGCCAAGCACAAGCGCTCAGACGCTTCCACTCTGCCTACACACACCTCTCCGCACCTCCAGTCCCCAGTCCTTGATAAACGCATGCTCACAGTCAGCCTCTACATATGGTTACCCCGTGGGCCCTTGTGCTGTGAATCCTCACACACCTGGATGCCCACTCAGTACACAGGAACAGACCGTGCAGAACAGTTATTTCCGCACAGGTCAGCCACACTGTGAATCTCTCTTCCTCCCCCTTCCCCATCTCCTGTTCCTCCTTCCCCTCCTCCTTGCCTCCCTGCTCCAGCTCTCCTTCCCACCAGCCGCCACAGGTCAAGCCTACTTTCCCTTTACCTACACAGTGATTTCCCACTTCAAGGCTGAACACGAGGAGAAAATGAACCAAAGTTGACTCTTACCTCTCCCCCCTGCCCTCCTCCCATTTTTTTTCCTGCCAAGTTCTCAGCGCACCTTCCATTTGCCCAGTGCACACAAACCACTCTCCATCCCCTTACCAACCACCACTCCTCTGGCCACAGGGAGGACTTCTCAGGTTTTTACCATTTGGAAATGAACAATGAGGAAGCATCAGAAACTGACATACAGGCTGGTTCCATTTCAGATCCAATTACAGGCTGGGTTGGTTGTTGGGACACTGGGCTGGCTGGGCACCATGCCATGGGATTTGGGAGCATGAGGGCCTTGTGATATTCATTCATTCATTAATTTATTCATTCAACAAATATTTATCCAGCACCTACAACCAGCAAAACCAACACAAACCTGCTCTTACAGACTATGCATTCTGTGGGTGGAGCCAGAAAATAAATAAGTAAAATTTATTGGATATCAGGTGGTGATAGGAGAAAGCAGGGAAGGATGATGGGGTGCAGGTTGAGGGTGGAGTGTGTAGTTTTAAACAGGGTGGCCAGGGAAGGCAGTACTTGGAAGGTGACATTTGAACAAAGACTTGGAGAGAAGGGAGCCTCAGTAACACCTGGGAGGGGAGATTGCTCGGGGCAGCAGAACAGAACCCCGCAGGCACAGGGTGTTGGGGAACACCAGTGTGGAGAACCATGGGGAATGAACTGCTGGGAGACGGCAGGGAAAGGGGGTGCCATTCAGAGAAGTTCTTCCTTCCAAACCCAGGGCTGGGACCCATTCTGGCCTCCAGGGCCTGATGGAGAAGCAGGAAATATGAGGGGGCAGATTAGGGATGAAGCTGAGACCTCAAATAGAAAAAAATGCTGGAATGAAGCCACCAGAAAACCAAACAAAATGTTATCAGTGGAGGTCATTTCCAGAAGGAAGGAGCTGAGCCTAGAGTGAGATGGATTAAGGGGAGACATGGAGGGGCCTCACAGAGCTTGTTGGTGGGTAGTGGTCACACCCAGGAGGGAGGCTGAGCACCTCTCAAAATTTAGTCCCAGCTGGAGTAGCAGGGCTCATCAAGCTCCCAGCCAGGATGATCCGGATTCAAAATTCTGCTTGTTGTTTAGCCCCTAAGTTGTGTCCAACTATTTTGCTACGCTATGAGCTATAGCCTGCCAACTCCTCTGTCCATGGGATTTTCCAGGCATGAACACTGGGGTGGGTTGCATTCCCTTCTCCAGGGGATCTTCCCAACCTAGGGATTGAACCCATGTCTCTTGAATCTCTTGCATTGGCAGATGGATTCTTTACTACTGAGCCAGCAGGGAAACCCTCAAAACCCCAGCCCTTCCACTAACTCCTTATGTGGTCTTGGGCGAGTTTCTTGTCCTGAGATCCAGTGAGTTCATCTGGGAACAAAATGAAGGAATAACATATATAATATATATATATATATATATATATATATATATATATATAATATAGTAATATCCACTTCACGGACTACCATGGGAATCTGCTGGGAGAACGCGGCGGTTCTCAGTCTCGGCTCTGTGGTGTGCTGGTCCCAGAAAGTCATGAGGCTGGTGGCCAATAATTTGTAGCTATTCATAGTGAAATTCGAGAAGAGTGCAAATGGTTTTTCAGTTTAAGTATCAGTGAATTCAATGTTGTCTCTGCAATGACATCACTCTTCCTTACTGGCATTCCACAAAGCCTTCCTGAATGGGAGATAAGTGGGAGATAATGAGGTGGAGTGAGAGCTAACTCCCTGGGAATTTGCAGACAGGCGGCAGGCAAGCGAACACTCTCACCCACGGCTGGGGCTTGGGTAAGGCGGACTCTGAGCTAATGGCTAGTGTACAGCAGTGGCCTGGGGCTGGCACACAGTAGGTGCTTCGCTGCAGAGGGCGCTGCAGTGGGGTGGGAGAAAGGAGAATGGAAGGTCTCTGGTTATCTACCACTGCACATTCTATCACCCTCAGGCACAATGCTGCGGCCTTCTCCCTCCTCAGGAAACAAAGATAAATAGTAGTAAAAGGGGGAGAGGGACAAAAGTGGGAGGCCAGGCTGGCTGATCGGGGTGGGAGCTGAAGTGGAGGGCGAGGGGGGGCCTGGCCCTCGAGGGAGATGCCAGATCTGATGGGAAGGCGGTGGGGTTGGAAACTACAGGTGGAACATTCTTGCCCAGGTCAGGGGTAGGAGTCAGGACAACCTGACCCCAAAATTCGACAACTGTGGTCCAAGGCCACCCGTCCAGAAGATGCTGCTAGGCTCTCGAGAACATTCAGCTCACAAGTGTCTGACCAACAAGGCTTCCCCGCTCCAGTCACCACCAACTCCTTCCAGCTCACTCATGTCCCTGTTCACCAGATCCTCACCACTGCAACCCCACACCCCAAGCTGGTCTGGCCAGCTCCAACAGAAGCCACCTGGCATCAAGCCTGTGGGAGGGGCATCAGAGCCAGACACACTTGTCAGCACTCAGGACTGTGGGGACGGTCGGCCGACCTTCCTGCAGTGACTGGCAGCCGAAGGGCCCAGCTAGGTGAGGCCCCCCTCCCTCTGGACACTGCCCACATATCCTGTCATCAGGACTCCTAACCTGAAGGCAGCAGGGAGGGGCTGTCCCTTCCCACCCCAAACAAGTGAGAAAAAGAATGGGAAGGAAATCAAAGATGGGGGGAAACTTGCAACCTTCCATCTCAAAAACCCTCTTCCCTGGAGCCAGTGCCTATACTTCCCCCACATCCCTCCCTTCCCCACAATGGGTTCAACGGCCCCAGACACAGCCAGAATACATCCAAAAAAAAAAAAGACAGAGATTCTTTATTTGAATCAGCAAACTCAGATTCTTCAAGCCCCAACCCATAGTGAGCAGCCTTCCCTCCCAGGCCCCCTCATTCCCACCCCTTAGCCACAGAAAGGAATGGAAAATGAGAAGCCTGGGGGCCTCTGCCAGGGCAGGCTGCCTCCGAAGCGTGGTGAGTGCAGTCCAGCTGGGGCTGGGGTGGTGGCTACCACAGGCCCCTCCCAGTAAATTAAGTCCCTGCAGCCACAGCTGTGGGCAAGGCATACGTGTGGGGGGAGAAGGCAGTCAGGCAGCATCCTTGATTCCCAGCTAAGGAAAGGATTAGGGCACAAGGCTCAGAAGGAAGAGGCCAGAGGAAAAGAGAAGAGGTATGCGGAAAGGGGGTGAGCCCCCCATCTTGGTCCCAGGGAAAAGAGGCCAGTTGGTCCAGTTTTGTGGGTTTCGAGAAGGGAATGTATTAGTAAGCACAAGGGGGAGGCCACCGTCGGGCACCCCCGGAGGAGACAGGCCAGGCCCCCACCCTGGCAGAAGGGAGCGCCAGAGCTCCTGGGGGCTTTCAGGGAATGTCAATGCTAAAAAAAAAAAAAAAAAACATATATATTAACCATTCACGGAGGGCAGGGGCAGAGCTGCAGAGCAGATCAGAGGATCTGGCGTGGCATCCCATAGCCGGTCATGCCTGCCTGAGAAGCCCCACGGTTGGTCCCCATCTGTAAGCCAATCACATTCTTGCCCTCCTGCAGCTGGTTGTCCGAGAAGTATCGAGGGTTCTCCTTGGATTTCCTGGGTGGGAAGTGAATGCTGGTTAGGAGGCAGGCGGAGGCTGCCCCGATAAATGCCCTCCCAGGGCAGAGCGCAGGCTTTCTTTGGCTTAAGTGCTGGTGCCCGCTCTGCCTCAGAGAGCACTGAGCTCTCTGAAGCCACCCCCTCATCTCTCAAAAGGGACTGTCCCTTGCCATCCCAGGGAAGTGGTGAGGACAGAGACAAGGGATGTGGAAGTGCTTGGTAAAGGGCATTTCCCAGGGACAGGAGTGAGCATGATCACCACGCTGGCCCAGAGCCGGGGCTGCCCAACATACTCACTTGGGAAACCAGTTAGGATCCCCAGAGAAGAGCCCATCGTCCCGGGCCACCGCCAGCCCGCCCAGATTCATCAGCGTCCGCTGCACGCAGGCCATGTTCTTTCCTGGGAAGGAGGAGGGGTTGCATTGGCCTCCACGGGGCTAGAGTGCTGAAGGCCAAGCTTCCACTTCGATCACTAAGTCAGCAGCCCCCAATTCTTTCACTCTTGATCTCCCTATTCTTCCCCATCCCAACCTCCAACATGGTCAACTCCTCTATAAAAACACAAGCAAATGAGCTCGCACACACAGACACACTCCACTGTCCTCAGGGTGCCAGAAACCTGCCCCTTCTCCCTGGAGGAGATGGCTCGGGCCAACCTCTGGTCTTCCGGACAACAGTGCCCTGACCCTGGCCTTGGCCCACCTTCCCAGAGGTCCACAGTCTGGAAGATGTCAGTGGTGTTGATGCCGTAGCGCTCGGCTGCTTGCAGGAACTGGGAGATCTGCTCCATCTGTTTGAAGGCCATGGTGGAGGCCTGGATCTTCTTCACGGGGGCCTGCCCCTCGGGGTACAGCCCATTAATGAGCTCACACAGCACCTGGGGTAGGACAGCAGGCGTGCAGAGGTGAGGCCTTGCCCACCACAGGTCACAGTGCACCACCCTCGGCTCCAGAGAATGACATAGGTGCCTCTCCTACCTGAGGACAGTTCTGACTCCACCTGCAGAAAACCCCAGGCTCCTTCCTGTCCAGCCCCTGCCTCCAAGCCCAGAAAGTGAACCGTGCTATTCAGGGATCACTGGCTGGAGCATACCTCCCCCAGCTCTTCCCCTGGAGCTCCTCCTCCTTCCTGTTACCTAAGGCTTCCACTGAGGGGAGGCCCATCTGGCCTCCCACTTCCCTTGGAGGGAGGGAGGGAGGGAGGGAAACAGGAGGGCCTCTGCATGATGGAGTTACCTGGGCTCAGGAAAGGTGGGGACAGGGCTGCACTCCTTTCTTCAGCTGAGAGCATCCCCGCTTTCCCAGACCCAGCCCACTCTTGCTCTCCTGTCTGGTCGGAGGCGCCCTGCTCTCACCGTGCCATCCTTGAGCCAGTTCTGGAAGTTCTCGCGCCCGGGCTGGGGCCGGCCCACATCCTTGCGGCACTGGGTGGTGATCCACTGGATCAGGATCTGCTCCAGGTCCGCATCGTATTGCTTCTCAATCTTCTGCTGCACCTCCCGGCTCAGGCCGTAGGCAGGTCCCCTGTTGGCCATTCCGAAGGGTGGCGGCAGTGGCTGTGGGGGACTGGGGAGGGGACACAACCAGCCCTGCGGTCAGCACGCTGCAGCCTGTGGAGTGGGGGACTCTGCCCACGGGGACACACCATATCCCTTGGGTGGGACCCAGAGGGGAGAAGAGCTGCCAGGTGAGGGAATCTCGCCTTGGCCCCTGGACACAGGCTAGAGTCACGGAGGTGTCAAGGGGCCATGCAGGCCCCTGCGGGTTCTCCCACCCTTATGAGAGGAGCCTGTGCACTACACTGAGGCTTCCCATTAGGTTTCATTTGAATGGTTCCACTCCTACAATGAAGTATAAAACCCACTGGAATAGAACATAGGGTAAATGAGGCCAGGATTGGCGGTTCAGCCCCGCATTAGCGGTGGTCCGCGTTAGCAAAGGCAAACTGGTCATTCTAACCCCAACTGTGCCTTTTCCAGTCTGGGAAGGAGAATGAGTTGGAAAGAATATGGAGTGGCTTGGGAACCCATGCCAGGAGTTGGAGGACTGGACAGATCTACCCTCAATTAGCAACTGGGTTTTCATTGAGCTTCTCAGGTGGTACTAATGGTAAAGAATACTGCTGCCAGTGCAGGAGATGCTAGAGACGTGGGTTTGATCTCTGGGTTGGGACAATCCCCTAAAGTAGGAAATGGCAACCCACTCCAGTATTCTTGCCTGGAAAATCCCATGAACAGAGCAGCCTGGCGGGCCACAGCCCATGGGGTCACAAAAAGCCAGACTTGACTGAGCAACTAACACTTTCATTGAGCACCCATTATGTGCGCTGGGGCTTGCAGAAGAGACAGAAATCCTTGTTTCTAAAGTTGCACATAATGCCATCAGAGAGACAAAGACAGCACATACGAAAGTACAAGAGTTGTACAGGATGAATATTAAACTACACAGATCATGTTGCTTTTATTTAGTTGCTAAGTCATCTCTTTTCCAACAACATGGACTGTAGCCCGCCAGGTTCCTCTGTCCATGGGATTCCCCAGGCAAGAATATCAGAGTGGGCTGCCATGTCCTCCTCCAGGGGATCTTCCGACCCAGGGATCAAACCCACATCTCCTGCATTGCAGGTGGATTCTTTATCTCTGAGTCAGCAGGGAAAAGAATTAAGGGAGGAGTATGGACAGAAGCAGCCTGGAGGGCTTCCTGGAGAGGTAGGTCTGAGTAGGCCCTTAACAGATTTCACTAGGCAATGGGACTTTCCATGAGAAATCAGGTATTACTTAATTCTACCATTCTGGGAGGCAAAATGGCTCCTGCAAAGGTGCCTATGTCCTAAGTCCCAGAACCTTCAAATGTTAACTTATACTGCAAAAGAGATTTTGTGGGTGTGACTGAATTAAGGATCTTGAAATAGGGAAAGTATCCTGGGTCATCCAGCGGGGCCCAATGTACTCACAACGAGGGTCCTTATAAGCGAAAGAGGAAGGCAGCTGAGTCAAAGTGGGAGAATGAGAAGGAAGTCAATGATGGAGTTTCACAGGGCCGTGAACCAAGCAATACAAATGGCCTCAAGAAGCTAGGAAAGGCAAGGCGTGGAATCTCCCCTAGGCACCCCCAGAAAGAATGCAGCCCTGCCAACACCTTGATTTAGCCAGTGAGACCTAGCACCACAAGATATTAAATGTATGTTGCTTTAAGTCACAAAATTTGTGATAATTTGCTATAGCAGGAATAAGGCCTAATTCAGGAGCCTTGGGTGGTATTGAGGACCTCAGTTAGGAAGAACAGGGAGGGGGGTGGTTTCTCGACCACTGGCCTGAGTTGACAGCACCGCACCTCAGAGCGGGCAGTCTGTCCCCAGCCGCCGCTGCCGCCTAAGACCCCGCACTCAGAGCCCCGTCCTGGAATGCCACGTGGCAAGGCGGAGCCAGGACCAGAGGTCGGATGGGGCTCAATTTCCTGCCCCTGTCTCTTCCCCGTGGACTCTTCTTTCTGCTCTGAAATAGAGCGGGCTGACTACAGAAAAGAGGATGCCCCAGCCCAGGCACCTAAGTTGGAGGGGAGGGAAGGGAGACACTGCCCCTCCCCAGTCTGGCCCCAGGCCAGGTCAGACTCCAGGGATGAAGTCAGGCACACAGCAGGTTGAGCTATCCTATGCCTCCTCCCTGACCCTCGGGGCAGGTCACAGGGACATCAGCTGCCTCAACCCCCGCCCCACCACCTCTCAGTCCCTGGGGGCTCAGTTCAGGCTGTCCCCTACCGACATTCCAACAGGGCTGCTCCTTCTGACTCCAACTTGTCGGGCTGCACATTTCCGGCAGAGATCCTCCCCATAAATCAGCTATTTTTAAACCTCATTAAGAGCAACCCACCCCCATTTCACCCAGCCTGAAAGCCCGGTCAGATAAATGTCAGTCTGGGCCTTGACCCACACCCCAGCCACACACACACTTAGCTGGGGGAGGGCAGGCCGGTTGAGTGTTTGATCTCTGGAGAGAGCAGACAAGATTCGCTGCCCCCAGCCCAGCCCCAACTGCTCAGCCACCACTCAGTGAGCCTGCGACCCCTGCCGCAAAGGGAGGCTTGGGAGGTTTGGAAGGAAGGAGAGGGTGCCAGAGGCTGCTGCCACCAGAAGTCCCCTTGTCCCAGCGCCATGTCCAGACCTCACTTCTGGGAGCAGCTTCTCTGTGGTCACCTGGGCCTCAGGGCTGTGTCTCCATGGAGCCAGCTGGCCTGAAGCCCAGGGATCACTATGGCCAGGAAAGGCCAAGAGAATGATTAACCTGGACACCGGGGTAACGAAGGGAGAGCACGGCCAAAGCCTGACCCCTCCAGTGTTGCCCATGGAGGGGCAGGACAGACTCAGCCCCCCAGGCCCACCTCTGGGTGGATGTGGAGAGCCCGCCTAAACTCTGGGGCCTGGACACAGCTGGCAAGGTCACAGGCTCCAGCCGCAGTGTCTCAGCTCCACCCGGGGCCACTGCCCTAGACCCTGCGGTGCCAGAGCCCTGAAGCAGAGCTCCGGCAGGAGGGAGAGCCACGAGGCAGCCTGCCCACAGCTGTTCTCCCCACCCCCACGAGCAGACAACCTCTGAGGAGCCGCGGCTGCTGGGACAGCAGTGGCCCACCAAGGGACACCCAGGGCTCTCCCTTAAAGGAGGGAAGGTAGCCAGTTGCCTACTGGAGTGGGGAGAAGCAGTGTGGGAAATGCCCAGCTGCTTGGGAGGTGGGCTGGCAGCGAGTAAGGTAAACTCCAGAGGTACTCCAGCCAGCAGTGGGAACAGCCCTCACCCCCACCCACGAGGTTACAACAGCTGGGAGAGGGGAGGGGCTGCAAAAGCACTCCAGCCCTCAGCCGCACCCAGACCCTGGCTGGACCAGGGATGCTTACCTCACCCCACCGAGCTGAGGAGCTGATGCCAAAGAAAAGGCGGACGTGGGGGTGGGAGTGGGGGTGGGGTGGTAGGATTCCCGGGCTCCTGGCAGGGCTGTTGAATTGTGAAGACAAAGGGACTCTCCATTCATTGTGCAGAAAGGACACAGGGGGACTTCCCAACCCACAACTGGCATTTAGACTCCTGAAAAAGCGAAGTGGGAACCCTTGCCTCTAAAGTAAAGTGCCACAGGGAACAGGGGCGGTGGGAGACTGAGGGGCCACCTTGGGGCAGCCCCCATGCTATCCAGAGCCAGGGAGCAGAAGAGAAAGCTGAAGCTACACAAACAGGAAGCCACAAGGCTTGCAGGGGAGGAGGGGTGGGGGGGGGCCGTTGCCATGGCTTCTGTGTACCAAACACAGGAATGGGGCAGGGTGGGGGCACCAGGCAGAAACATCCACTCAGCGCAGAAGTGGTCAGGAGGTGCTAAGCGGGATCAGAGGCAGAGCTGGGGGAGCAGAAGTGGGATCCTTGGAAAGGGGTCCCTTCACAGGTGCAAGGGATTCCTCAAGGAAGCAGCTGTGGAGGGCACAGAAGCATGTGAAAAAGCGAAGCTACAAGTGTTGGGGTAGACATGTAGATTCAAGGAAATAGATCAGAAGAAATATCCTGGCAACAGAAGGTCCATTCTGAGCTAGAGAGCCCCATATCTGAAAATCCTGGGGGGAGAAGGGATACGGTGGGGTTGGGGGTAGGATTAGAGGCCAATCCCCCGGGGGCTGGGATGGGGAAGGAGGAAGAATTGCACTTGGACAGATTTATTTGTTGATTCTGGAAGGGTAGGGGCCTGCTGGCCTCACCCTACCTTGGCCTCCTCTGCAGTTTGAAGTCTTCCCTGTGGACTAGGAAGGAGAAATTGGAAGTGGGGTTACAGACAGGGAGCTGTCCCTATGTCTGGTGCTCTGGAGTCAGAAAACTAGGAGAACCATGGTCTCCTCCTACCCCGGACCCCCACCCTAGTCCATTCTCCTACCCTGCTTGCTTCTGCCCGCAGATACCAAGCTTCCCCAGAACATCACTCGTAGGGCTCCAGGAAACTCAAGGAGGCCAGCAGAGCACGCGGGGCGGCGGGGATGGGGGAGGTCCGCGGCAGTCGATTTCCGGTCCTGCTGGCCCGCCCCCCACAGTCGCCCCGACCCGCCACACCCTAGGCCGTTACTGGGATGAATCACCCCCCGCCCGCCGCTGGGGTGACGCAGCGGTCTCGGCAGCCCGCCTGCCCGCCCGCGGCCACCACCGTCTTTCCCAGCAGCAGGGGGCAAGGGGTGGGGGCGTCGGCTCCCGCAGTGGCTGGAGGCCTGGAAATCAGCCATTCTCCCCCCAAAACGCCTCCTACAGACAGGGCACCCCGAGGCGCTGTCTGGGCCGCAACCTCCCAGATGTTTGAGGTCGAGGGACCCTCCTGGAGAAGACTGGAACTTCAAGTCCCTGCCCAAACCCGAGAAGGCGAGGCCGCTGGGGGACCCGAGCACGGCGCCCCCTCGCCCCACCTCGCGACAGCCAGTCCCCAGAAAACGAGCATCCCACACGTGCTCCTGGAACCAGGAAGTGAAGGGTCGCCTGGGAAGCCCCGGCGGCGCGGAGCTGGCCAAGGGTGGGCGCCGGGACCCTGTACCCTGCATCACTCTGGGCCAGCCGTATAATCCGTGACCCCCTCCTTTTCTCGCCCCAGAGATACCCGGGACTGGAGCCGGCGGGCAGAGCGCAGTCCCAGCGTCTCCGATCCCAACGAACGCCCCGTCTATGCACTAGCAGCACCGCCTGACCTCACCGCTCAACAATGAGGGGGTCAGAGCCTGGGGACGGACCTGACAGCCCAGGGCGGGGCAGGGCAGTCCACGGACCCTTGCCTGCCCGCCCTCGATCTGCAAGCCCGCTGGAGCAAGCCGCAGGCTCGGGATTCTTGCTTTCCAGAGACCGCGCACATCCCACGCCCTGCAGGACCCTTCCCTCCAGCTTACGATTCACGTGGGTCGGAGAGTTGCGCACTCGAGGCGGGGGCCGCAGCGCGAGTGGAGCGCCCGGGCGGGGCCGGGGGTTTTCAGCCTGCTCCCGCCTCGGACGGGGCGGACCAGGGGCGGGGCAAGGGCCGAGAGAGCTTAAAGGCGCCGCAGGGCAGTGCGTGGACCAGAGCCTGAGTTAGAGGACCTGGAGGCAGTGGCCTGAACCCTTGGGAACCTCCACCCGTACCCCACAGCCCTTAAACGTGTGCCCCAGTGGGAAACTATCTGCCTAGGTTAGCGCAAGACTGTGGGCGTTTTTATGTGGGAAGGATCCTTTTGGCTTAAATAGGGTGGTTAGGTAAATGGAGGCACAGGAAAACATCCCCGCGACAGAAGTGACTAGGGTGTGGCAGGACTGGAACTAGCAGGCCAGGACAGCTCCCGCACGTGGTCTTGCTCCCCACCTTCTTCAAGCCTGGGCAGAAACTGCCAGTGAGGTCATTCCTCGCCCAGGGCCCAAGGGGCGTGATCAGCTTTGGGACCCAGGGTTCAGACTTGACTTCTTTCTCCTTCATTTCCTCCCCTATGACCTGGCACCTCTGCTTGATCCTGGAGAGATCAGAAGAGGCTTCAGTGGAGGAGACTAGCAGTTCTGTCTCTGAGGGTGGAGGAGAGCATCCTTTGGGAGTTGAAAGAATACACCCACCTCTTTTCAGGCTTCAGCTGAGCAGTCCCTATGGGGTGGAGTCGCTGCTTATGCCCATCAGTGGAGTTCTCCATATATGATAGAAGCCCCCACTGAAGCTTGTTTTCAAGCACATCAACAACCAGCGCCTTCTCACTTCTCCATTCTCTCTTGCCCAGCCCTCCCTACCCCTATATTCCAGTGATCCCCTGGGATGCCAAGTGTTTTCACTCTTCCCTGCCTTCACACAGGCTGTTCCCCTGCCTGGGATGCTCTCCCTCCTGTGACTTCTCACTGCTCTACCCATCACCAACTTTGTGGCTTTGGGCAGATTACTAAAGCACTGAACATCTCAGTCACCTAGTCTATAAAATGGAGCTAATAGTACTACCTACCGCAGAGTGTAGAGAATTCAACGGTACTTGTACAAAATTTAGAGCAGAGCCTGGCTCTTGTTCTCACCTCCTGTGACATGCCTGTCCTGGCACGAGCTGTAAGCACTCACTGTCTGCAGACTCCTTCCTTCATGTTACCGTAATAACCAACAGACAGCTTTATCGCAGAACTTATCACAGCACACTGTGACTATTTCTTTACTTTCCTGCTTCAATGACTAGAGAGAATTCCCCCAAGAGCAAAGATGTCTTGTGAACTTTGTACTTTCTCAGCACTTAGCTCAACGGCTGGTCTTCAGCAGCTGACCTCAGTAGGCACTTAATAAATGCTTTTGGAATGGATCTTGACTGTATCTCCATTCTTTCACAGAGTCTCCTCATTTTTTAGGGTTTAGGGATTTTTTTTCCTACTTCACTCTCAGATTCAAAGCAGAGGACACACAGAAAGATTTTTCACTTTATTTACCTGTAAAAAAAAGCCTCACCCACACCACAAACACCACACACACACACACACACACACAGGCAGACCTAAGATCACCGTCGCAGTGCCCAGACTCGAGGGCCTCAGTCCATACATCCCTCAGCAAGCCCACTGTCAGGGTCTATGCCTGAGCACCAAAGCGGCAGGGGCAGCATCCCAGGCTGGAGAAAGATCTTGCTGGGGGGCTTCCCCTGCAGAGTCTGTGGGCCTTCACCCTGTCTCACATTAGGGCATTCACAGCAGAGTGGCCTGTTCAGGGTGGAAGATGGGCTGTCGACAGGCTGGTAGCCGGGACCTAGCGGCATCTCGGCGCCGGCGGAAGGCCAGGAATTCCTCTCGAAGGGCAGCACAGCGGGCCTCAGGGCCAGGAGCGTGGGCAGTACTCAGGAGGCAGCCCTCCTCTGGAGTCTTCACACCTGCAAAAGGAAGGACAAAGGGCAGATGTCTTAAGGTTCCCTGCGGGAACTCTTGGGGTTCACCAGTACCACAAAGCTCTCTAGGGCCTGCCAGGGCAGAGGAGCCAAGGCAGTCAGAGGAGAGGGCCTGGCACAGAGCGGCTAGCTGGGAACAGGCTGAGTCCTAAGGCTGGGGGTGTAGGGCAGTGAGGCCAGGGGCACCTGCCGTTCTGGAAGGCTCGCGCACCTAGCTCGGGCCCAGCTTCGGTTCGGGATCGAGGGCCAGCCAAGCCCAAGCGCAGAGTCTCCAGCAACTCCACGTCCCCAGGGGGTTCTGAGTCCCACTCATAGTTCTCATCCACGGACGTGTTCCTCCTGTGAGACGAGACAGATGCGCGGTGTGGGCGGAGGAGCAGACAGTAGCCGGAAAAGCCCGCCCTGTGACCCCGAGCTGACGGTGGGCCATGGCTTTCCTCTGAGGATCCCTGGACCTCAGGAAAAGCTTCCAAAGGAAGACAAGCTCTCCTGGTCCCAAGGTGGAGATGGAGCAGGGAAGGCCGAGGGTATAGGAGAGGGATGGGGAGAATCTGTACAGGGCAGGGCAGGGCAGGGCAGGGCAGAGCTGGGCAAAGACTGCCCTCACCTCTTGCTGACTGTCACCACATGCTCCCTTCGGGGCCACCTCTCAGGGCCACTGGCCCAGCTGCTGGTATCTCCCGGAGCAGGGCTGAGGTAGCTGCCTCCTGCAGAGGGGGCTGTGGAGGGGGGCCGAAGGAAGGAGGCGCTGCCCCGGCCGCTGCTCTGGCTTGTGAGGCTGCCCCGAGGGGCAGCAGGGAGAAAGCTTGGCAGCAGCCGCTCCCTCAGTGTCCAGTCAACCAGTGCTGTGTACGGGGGCTCTGGGGCAGCCCCGACCCCAACCATGGCACCAGGAAGTGCTGCCCTGGGGGACTCAGAGCGGCAGTCCAGGGGCTGGAGGTTAGATGAGGCGGGGCAGGGCCGGGTATCCATGTAATCTGGGGGTGGAGCTGCCCCGGGTTCCTCCAAGGGGAGCCAGTCCCCATCTACATTCATCTCCCTGAAGAAGGGCAGGCTCAGGTACTGGAGCAGGGGTCCCGGACCTGGCAGGGGACTGGGTGGGGCCGGTCGAGGGGGCCCCACAGGGCTGATGTCTGCAATGCAGAGGGGCTGGGGCACCCCACTGGGGCTGCTGCTGCTGCCGTCATAGGACCTGGCCTGACGCCGAGCTGGGGTCCGAGGCTCGGACTGCTCAGGGCCTGACTTTTCTCGGGAGATCCCCACCTGGGGTCCCATCACAAAGCGCCCATCTGGTCCCCGGCAAATGGGCTCCAGGGGTAAGGGCCCCCGGCTAGGTGGAGGATCCGGAGGGGGACTGGGGGGTCCAGCGGGTTCCCCCCAGAGCAGACTCTGGCGCAGGCTGGGGAGTGGGGAACCCTGGAGCTTCAGCTTCGCCACGCTGTCAGGACTGCCCGAGCCCGGAGCAGAGCTGGGGAAGGACAGGAGATCAGGGTCTGTGGTAGGGGGCCAGTCCCCCTCCCAGGAGCCAGCGTCAGGCCTTGAGAGGTTTGATGCAGAACAGAGCAGAGCTAGGGAGAGCAAGGGAGAGAAGGACCCACATGGCGGAGGGGTGGAGGGAAGGCACAGGCGACAGGGGGCCGGCCCCCAGGCTGGGGCCTCTGCGCGTCCATCCTCACCTCCCTCACGCTTCTGTTCCACCCCTCCTACCCCTCCCCAAGGTGTAGAAAAGGAAGGGGCTCACAGAAGGCAGAAGGAAGCCAAGGAAGCAGAGGGACTTACTGGGGAGCTGACTTTCCGGCGGGAGAGAAGATAAGAAGTGGATCTGTAAGAGTAATAGGACAAGAGGTGGCAGGAAAAACCAAGCCCCACTAGGGCCCAGGGTGCAGACCTCACTCAACCCCATCTGCCTGGGAAAAGTGGAAAAAGCGAGAAGCAGGGGAACACACCTGGCCCTTGCAAGGGGGTGGAATTTCTTCAAGTAGGAGGTGCTTCCAGAGGGCGGGGCCCCAAGTGACCTACCTTGGCGGAGGCGTTTGCGGCGGCGCCGGGCAGCTCGACGCCGGTTCACGAGGCAGGCGGCCAAGATGCTCACGAGCACAGCCACGCCCAGGAAGCAGACCCCGCCCACCACGCCGGCCAGCACTGGCTGGGGCAGGAGGCCTGGCAGCTGTGTGCGCGAGGGGTAAACCTCCAGGCCTGAGCGAGGGCACACGAGGGAGGGTCGGTGTCTATGACACAGGGGGCTCCGAGCCCCCCAATCCCCAGGGCTCTGCCCTCCTATCGGGTTCTCACCAGAAGTGGAGATGTTGGCTGTGTTGCTGGGGTCACTGACATAGCTGCCAGAGAAGGCCACAAGGCGGAATTCGTAGAGAACGTCCTGGGGGTCGGGGTCCAAGAAGGGGATCAAGGCTCAGCAATGCCCACCCCAAGCCCATTTGGAAAGACTTTGCAGTTGAAAGGTCCGAGTGAAGTAGAAAGCCAAGCAGAGGTGAGGATGGTCGAAGCAGGGTGAGCCCAGGTTTGAGGAGTGAAGCAGGGGGCTGGAGGGCCACTGGCAGGACCCCCCCTGTGCCCACCCGCCACACCTACCTTGATAAGTCCTGGCACCAACAGCTGCATTTCAGTGCCTGCCACGGCCCGATCCAGCACCTCCCAGCCCTGGGAGCCCTGCCGTCCCTCCAGCATGTAGCCATCCAGCCTCTTAGGGACCAGTTCCGGGGGATCCCAGTGCAGGAGTACCCCCCGGGGTGTCCTCACTGCCACCAGACCTCGTGGAGGGGACAGAGGAGGCAACATCTCTGTCGGGGGAGGACTGGGGGCAGCTGGTGTGGTAGGAAGCCCTGAAGGGGACACAGAGGCATGTAAAGATTGCAGTCCCAGTGCCCCTCCCCTGCTCCTCCACATCTCCTGGAAATGGAAGTGTTCCCCATGGACCATAGCTCACCAGGCTCCTCTGTCCAAGGAATTCTCTAGGCAAGAATACTGGAGCGGGTTGCCATTTCCTTCTCCAGGGATTCCTCCCAACCCAGGGATCGAACCCCAGTCTTCCACATTGCAGGAAGACTCTTACCATCTGAGCCACCAGGGAAGTCCTTCCACAACCCCTGGTGCCCAACTCTTCTCCCAGAGCCCCTAAAGTCAAGTCTGGATCATATTCCACAAACCCGTTTGGCCACTCCCACCCAGACCGCCCATATCTGGACTTTCCCTGAAGCCCTTCCCCATCTTTGCTGCACTGGGTAAGGATCTCTCACCTTCAGGGGCAGACAAAACAATCTCGCTGAAGGGCCCGCTCCCCAGCTTGTTCTGAGCGAGGACGCTGAACTGGTACTGAGTGTGGGGCTGCAGGCCCGGCACTAGGAGGAAAGCAGCACCCACAGGCACTGCCAGAGACACCCAGTCATGATGGGCTCGGTCAGGACGCTTTGCCCTGGAGGACAGGAGGAAATGGGAGGCATTTCATGAACTAGGAAGAGGAAGAAGGTTGAAGTCCAGAGAGCTGACCTCTCCTGTCCCCTCAACCACTCCAGGTCTCAGGACCTGGGCCTTGAACCTGAGATTCTCTGAAAATCAGACATCAGAGTCAGGGCAGGGCTGGCACAGAGAGGTAGGAGAAAGGGTAGAGAGCCAGAGGGCATCAGGGTGAGGGGGAAGAGGGATGGCAGGGGCAGGTCACTCACAGTGGGGTGTACCAGACACTGAATCTCTGCAGATAGCCACCATCAAAGCCAGGCTCCCAGGAGACATTGGCACCCTTGGGCAAAGGTACCACGGACACATTGGTGACAACGTGGGGGCTGGTGCCTGGGTAGGGGGAATGGAGGGATGATGGTCAGGGTCCTGAGGGAGGGAGAGGAGTTCAGGGGATCCAAGCCTTCGGCTCCCCACCCACCACCCCAGGAGCTCCCCACCTAAGATCCCCACCTGGGGCCCCCAAAATGATTCTTTTCCCCGTGTCCTCCCCGACAGCGGCCTCAAGGCTGCTCTGCAGCCACTGACCCAGCACGTAGACGCTCGTGGAGGCAGCCACCTGGGCCACAGCATTGCTGGCCGTGCACTCCCAGCGTCCGTGGGCCTCCTTGGTCAGCGGTCGCAGGATGAGGCTGCTGTTGCTGTCCACCTGGGCCTGGCCCTGCAGCCCCCGGCCCACCTACAGAACCACTGGTCAGCCCTGAGGACACACGCAGCCACCCCTCACCAAGGGCGCCACTCAGCTCTCGGGGCAGCTCCAGTTGCCTCCCCACCTCCCCTCTCCCCCCAGACATCCAGGGGCACAGAGAGGCAGGGGTGCGGCAAGTGTGAAAACAGGTGTGAACACAGGTGGAGTGGAGTCAGGAGCCTTACCTTGGCCCAAGAGATAGTAGGCGAAGGGTCTCCCCGGGCAGAGCAGGGAATAAGGAGTTCTCGCCCTACTTCTTGGAAATATTCTTCTTTGGGACGTTCTAGAAAAGCTGGGGGAGCCTGCAATCCAGATCTGGCATTGGGTGGGGGCTCTCTGACCCTGCCATCTAAGGATCATTCCTCCCCTTCTGTCTCCATCTCTCAGGGTCTCTCTGGCTCATCTCTGTTCCCAGCAAGGGGGCTGGAGGAGCATTCTGGGAGAGACCAGGGCTGATGGGCAGAGGCCTCTCTGAAGATGTACGGGCCTCCAGGGAATACCCTTCAGCCTCCCCTCTGCTTCCTACTCTCTTCACCCCAGAGGGAGGCAGCCTGTTAGAGGGTTGGGGCGGGCAGGGTGCCTGCCTCTGCTGTGGCATCTGACGGCTGCTGCCACCGTGGCAAGCAGACTTGGAAGGCCCGCTCCCCACGTGTCTGTCCCGCCCCCCCCCCCCCCCCCCCTGTGAGCACCAGCCTTGCGTCTTCAGCCACCCGGCCGGCGCCCCCCGCCCCCCACCCCCGCCCCGAGCCGCACCTTGAGCAGAACACGGGTGACTGGGGAGGGCCCTGCAGTGCCGAGGCTGTTGTACGGGGTGCAGGAGTAGCCCCCCAGCGCGTCCTCGTTGCCCAGGGCGATGATCAGGGAGCCTTCTGGGCCCTGGGACCAGCCGGGGAGCTGGAAGCAAGAGGAGATGACAGCCAGAAAGAGAAGCTCAGCGGGGGCCGGACCAGAGTCGGAGAGAAGCAGCGCGCAGGAGAGAGCCACGTCTACACGGAGGCTGCCACAACCCCCCAGGCCGGACCCCTCTCTGAACTCCGCCCTTCCATTCTCTTGCCTACAGAGGGGCCACGACCAGTGGCTGTGAAGGCAGGGGCTCTGAGCAATTCAGTTCGTCGGAGGAATGGAGTCTGACAAACTCCAGGGGAGCCACTCACAGGGAATCTGGTGTGAACGGCACTCCGCGGCGTTAAGCCAGGTGAGGTTCCCTGCCTGCTGTCTTCCTAGCCCTCCACGATTACATTCCCTACCTTATACCCCACATCAGCTCTTCTTCCTGGCTTCCCTAGTTCTGTACAGTTAAAGGCTAATATCTGACTTCTTACTCTGTATCACACCCCACATCTGTCCTCCTAGGAAGGCTTTTTGTTCCATCCATCTTCACTTCTTCCTCCCTAACACAGGCCTCGTAACCTCTCACCCACACCCTCATTTCAGCAGCCTCTGCACCACAAATGTCTACTTTCTTCCCCTTCATTTCTCTGACAAACTCATTGCTCACAGCCCTGACGCTATCATATAAGCTTCCCTGGTGGCTCAGCGGTAAAAAAATCTGCCTCAATGCAGGAGACGCAGGTTTGATCCCTGGGTGGGGAAGATCCCCTGGAGGAGGGCATAGCAACCCACTCCAGAATTCTCGCCTGGAGAATTCCATGGACAGAGGAGCCTGGTACGCTACAGTCCATAGAGTTGGACATGATTGAAGCAACTGAGCATGCTCGCATGCACACATTGAGGCTATCACACCATTGCTCAAGCAATTTCACTGGTTCCAAATGCCTTCTGACTATTTTTTAACCTTTGAAAAAATTTATTGAGTACTACTGCAGAAGCCCGGGGGTGACTAGGATTAAAAGATGCAATACTAACCCACAAGGAATTTATTGTCTTTGCAGACAAACAAAAAAATCTCAATCACCTTGGAATGAGGTAATATTGACTTGGCATCCATATTCTTCCTTTTGGTCCCAACCTGTCTTTCCAGATTCTCTGCATCAGTCATGTCCCGACAGGAATTGTGGCTCCCACCCAGCCGGATGACTCATTATACCATAAACACACTATACTGTTTCCTGCCTCTGGGCCCTGGTTTCTGCAGGGAATGTCTCTCTGCCCTTCAAGACCATCCTCAGAATCCCAGAAGCTACTGGGGATCTGTCCTCAACCAGCCCTAAGAGGAAGGTGCTGGCTGCCTCCCGCCTAGCTGGCCTTCTAGCAGAGTGTCTGTCTGGCTGTGCTACCCGTGGAGGCATGGATGTCTCTTTGCTCCGGTTCCCTACCAGGCGCCCTGCACAGCGCCTGATAACGTTAGTCATTACTACTCTCCCGATTGGTCCCACCCTCCGCTTCTTCTCCTGGTGTCTCATGTCCATGTCTGCAGCTCTATTCTTGCCCTGGAACCAGGTTCATCTGTACCATTTCCTTAGATTCCATATATATGTGTGAATATACAATATTTGTTTTTCTCTAAAACAGACAGCTAGTAGGAACCTGTGGTAAAGCACAGGGAACTCAGCTCAGTGCTCTATGATGACCTAGAAGGGTGGCGGGGTGGGGGGGGGCGGCGGTGCAAGGGAAGCTCCAGTGGGACGGGATACATGTATACATAGAGCTGATTCACTTTGTTGTACGGCAGGAACTAACACATTACAATGTGATTTTACTCCAATTAGAAAAAAAAAGAGGTGTATGTTCTCCAGTCACTAAACTGATCAAATGCCACCCCAGCTGTCCTGACTAGAATAATCCCAAGCTAAGCCCTCTCTCCCCTGCCCCAGGCCTGTACCTTGTCCAGCTGCAGGGCCTGCCCATCCTTGGTCCAGCTGACAAAGAGCAGTGGGGGGTTGGCACGAACGGGGCATCGGATCACCCCCCGCATGCCCACGGGCAAGGGCGTCTCAGGAGGCATGGCAGTCACCTGCGCTGGGTCTGGGGGAAGCAGTGGCAAGTTGTAGGGGGCGGAGCTGGGCCTGGCCCAAGAAGTGAAGCAGTCTGTCGAGGGAGCTGGGCTGCGGCTTACAGAGCACAGTGAGGTAGGCAGAAGCCGAGGGCGGGTGTGAGAGGCCGTTGCTGGGCACGCAGGTGTAGCGGCCGGCATCATCAGGCTGGGCGGCCTGCAGCCGCAAGCTGCCGTCCACCAGGATCCTCACGCGGGGCTGCAGGCGGCTGCAGTACAGCACGGGGAGGAGGGTCCAGGCCTTGCTCAGCCAAGGGGCTCCTCAGACTGCCCACCAGTTCCCCACCCCCACCCCACCCCACCCCACCTCTCCACACCCCACCACACCCGGGGCCCCACCTAATGTGGAAGACATTGGTACTGTCCTGGAACCAGCTGTAGGTGAGGTTAGCAGGGTATGCCTCAGCCCGGCAGGCCAGAAAAACATCCTGGGAGGCATTGACTGTGCTGTTCTTGGGGGGCACCACGATGACTGGGGGTCCTGGGAAGGGGGAAGCACAGGGGAAGGAGGGGCCTCAGCCCAGTTTCTCAGAAACCCTGAGATCACTTCTGTCTTTCTCCCCAGTCTGCCCTCTAGAATACAGGGCTGGGTTGCTACAGGGCCTCAGGAATGGAAACAGGCCCTAACCCTTTTATTTAACACAAGTTCCTCTTCTGCTCCAGCTAGCTCGCTTTCCCACCAGGGACAGCCACATTCACCCAGTTTCCTTGTGTGTGTGTGTGTGTGTGTTCAAGGGGTGGGACAATCAGTTTTAATCCTCTGCTCACCCTTTATACCATCACCTTTCCCAGCCCTTGTCTATCTACACCATCTACATCACCTCTGTATTTGTCTCCTACCCTCCAGGTACCCAATACCTTAACCCAGGATGCTGCAGCAGTTCCTGACTCCATCCATGGCCATTCATGCAAAAATGTCTCCACCCTCCCACTTTGGCCACAGAATACTTCTTCTCAACAATCCACAGCAGCTCTTGGCTCCCAGCACATTAAGCTCAAACTTCTTGACCCAGCCCTGTGGGCCCTCGTGACCCATCTGGCCAACCATCTTTTCATACATCAAGCCTTCCATACTCTTTCAGGTCAGTATGGGAGCTCACTGGGCCCATGCCAGGCGGTCTTGAATGCTCTTCGCCAAGAGCCTGACTAGGCCACAGAGACCCTGCCAAACCATCTCTTAACTCCACTGCTGTCTCCCTTCTCCGGGCTCCAACTGCATGAGTGGTCAGTAATAAGAGGTAATAATACAAGCTGGAGAGTAGAACACCTACAGGCAAGCCAGGTGTGACCGGCCTGACCTGCAACCATCTCATTTAATCCTCTTAAGAGCCTTTTGTGCTGGAAATCATTGTCTCCACTTCACAGATGCAGACATGAAGGCTCAGAGGCAGACAGATGGTAAGGCGACTTGCCCCAGATCAGTGGGAAGGCAAATTCACATCAGGCCTTCCCGACGCCAGACGTCACCCTGCACCACTGCCCAGCACTGCCTCCCCACAGCACCTAGGAGAGCAGGGCTTCGCCTCTGCATCTCATTCCCCTGGTCGAGAGGGGGCTCTATGAAGGCAAAGTCTACTTTTCAGCTTTCCTTCTGAAGGGAAGGGCTTGACCACAAATTACTGTGCTCTGCTGAACCTAAGTCTTGCAACGGTCCTGAGAGGCAGACAGGAACTCCTTTGTATAGATGAGGGACCTAGGGGTCCAGGGCGTTCCATGGCTCATAGTCTGACACCAGCACCCATCCCCTACCCACTGTACCACACTGCTAGGCACTAAATATCTCCATGCACTGATCCCTTTACAGGCAAGATGCTGGTTTTGGAGGCATTGGGCGCTCCCTCCCTCTCCAGGGGCCCCTGCCTCAGGCTGAAGTCCACCCCCCAAGCTGTGTGCACCCCCACCACGCGGATGTCCAGTTTCCCGGCCCTCCCCAGAGACAGCACCTAGCACCAGCAGCTGGGTGGCGTGGCTGGTGCTGCCCTCAGTGCTGGAGGCTTGGCAGGTGTAGACTCCGGAGCTGCTTCGCTCCACCCTCCGGATCCGCAGCGTTCCGTTCAGCACCTAGAGTAGGAGGCAGTGAGGGGGGACCCAGGCATCTCCTCGGCCACAGCAGGCCCCCGCACTTCCGAGGCCAGCCAGCAGAGGGAGGCAGCAGGCCAGGCTCGCAGGAGCCAGCGCCGAGCCCCACCTCCGGCAGGTCTCCCAGCCTGGCCTCACCAGCTCTGCCCCCCAGCCTGTCCCCAGGCCACCACCTGCCCCACACTGTCCAGCTGCAGGACGCACCTGCACTTGACTCTGGCCCTGGCCGAGGTCCTGTCCTCGGAGCCTCCAAGTCACCCGAGGTTGGGGGTTGCCTCGGGCCACACACCGCAGGGTGACCGGCTCCAGTTCCCGCACTTCGAGCACTTGCGGAGGCGTCTCCAGGAACTGAGGGGGCGCTGTGAGGAGACAGGCATCAGGCGGTGCCAGAGGGGCCACCAGCCCAAACAGCTGCATCTCAGGACCAGAGAAGCAGATCAGGGCTGCAGCCCTCAGCTCATCAGCCTGACCGCCTCCAGGGGAATCCCCAGTCCTGGGCCACCCTGTCTGTGGCACCCAGGGCCCAGTGAGGATGCACCGGCCCATCCCTGCACCAGCCTGCAGAGCTGGCAAGGGAGTGGAGCACAGGATGAGTGTTCAGAGCTGGGAGAGAGCTAGGTGCCCTCTAGAGTCGGGAGGCCTGGATTCTAGACTGCCACTGATCATGGCACAACCTAGTTTCCTCATCTATGAAATGGCAATAATTATGACCTCCTTCCTTCTAGGTACTAGGAGGTACTAGGTTAAAAGGGTTTTGGTAAAACAAAGTATTGTATGTATGTGAGCAATGTTTCACTTGGGGTTCAACAACCCCTTATCCCCTATCCATTATGCTATCCTGGTCAGGGAAGCAGGAGCAGGGGAGAGAGAGGAAGTCCCCAACACAGAGCCAAGAAGGCTGATTGGCTTTAGATGTGAAGAGTGGAAAGGGCAGGAGTTGGGGTGGTGGGGTAAGATGTAAACAGGGAGCCCACAAACAAGGGGTGTCAGCAGAGTGGGGCTTCGGGACTGCACTTCTGCCCTCCCTGCTCCCACTCGCCTCCCTCCTTCACCGCCGGCCCCCAGCTTCCTACAGTTGACAGTGAGATGCACCCAGGAGCCGTTAGCAGAGTCGTCCTCAGGGCTGTGCTGGTCTAGGAAGAGCACGCGGCACTCGTACCAGCCCTGGTCTTCAGCCCGGAGCCCTTCGATCTGGAGAGATGCCCCCTTCTGAAGCCGGACACGCCCTGGGGAAACAGCCCTGAATCAAAGGTGCTGAAGGGACCGCATGGGAGCCCCAAGCCCCTGATCACACTGGTCATTCTCAGACATGAAGAACAGGCTCCGTCTCTCCCAGTCACCCTGCTAGAATGGGGCCCAGAGAGGCACAGATGGAGTGGGGTCACTGAGAGCAGATTCTTCCCTTCAGCCCCTCGGGTCATTCCTGCCTTTCAGCTGCTGGGACCCAGCTTAGACAAAGAGAAGCCAGAGCGGCAGCAGGTGGACAAGGCACCTGGCTGAATGACGCCCAGCTTCCCGGACTGTAGGGAAAGGGGCTTAGAGAACCAGCATTTAGTTTCCTCTGGATTCATGCAGAAGCTACCCATCCTTGAGCTCTTTTTGTAAGGGAGTTCCGGGGAGTACTCTTGCCAGAGGACTCTGTCCCCAGAAACCACAGCAGTGTTTGGGGCCTGAGCAGGGAGCCAGACCTCGCCTACCAAAGCCCCTAATCCGCCAGGGTTATTATCAGCGGCCTAAGCGCCTTAGGGTGGCCGGAGTCCAGCCCAGCCAGGCAGCAAGGTCAGCAGCCTCCTCACCCCATCCCCTCACGCTCCAGGGCACCCAGGCTGTGGCTGACAGACTTCATAGAGCTCCACAGTGCACCCAGCCCCAGTGCAAGCAAACAGTGCTCCCCCACCCTCAGCATCCTCTCCTGGCAGAGCCCTGCACCACAGACAGCTTGGTGGGTCCCTGGCAGTGCAACCCAGTGAGCAAAGCACACACTGGAGCCAGGGAGACCTAGCGTCCAGCTCTGCTGTATACCCTCTTGGCTACACCACTTAAACCTCTCTCTCAACATCTGCTTCTTCATCTATAAAATGAGAGCGAGAGAAAAAAATCCAAGTGGAGTAGACGGAAGGCAGGCAGCACGATGCTTAAATAAAACGGTTGAACAAATGAATGAGCTCAAGATTTGAAATCAGCACGCTGCACTCAGCCTTGGCTCCATCCTCCACCTGACGACACACCGGCTACCCCTCTCCCCTGTGTCAGTGAATAGTCCAGAAACCTGGTGTCATCTCCTTTACTCCCACATCAGCTTCTTCAGTAAACCTTTGGTGTTCTCTCCTTTACTCTCACATTAGCTTGTTCAGTAAACCTTTCAGATTCTACCTCCTAAATATTGTTTCCCTCTCTGTCACCTTCACTTTAGTTTAGTCCCATCTGCAGAGGACATCATGAGAAACGCTGGGCTGGAGGAAGCACAAGTTGGAATCAAGATTACCAGGAGGAATATCAATAACCTCAGATATGCAGATGACACCATCCTTATGGCAGAAAGTGAAGAACTAAAGAGCCTCTTGATGAAAGTGAAAGAGGAGAGTGAAAAAGTTGGCTTAAAGCTCAACATTCAGAAAACTAAGATCATGGCATCCAGTCCCATCACTTCATGGCAAATAGATGGGGAAACAGTGGAAAGAGTGGCTGACTTTATTTTTTGAGGCTCCAAAATCACTGCAGATGGTGACTGCAGCCATGAAATTAAAAGACGCTTACTCCTTGGAAGGAAGGTTATGACCAACCTAGACAGCATATTGAAAAGCAGAGAATTACTTTGTCAACAAAAGTCTGTCTAGTCAAGGCTATGGTTTTTCCAGTAGTCATGTATGGATGTGAGAGTTGGACTATAAAGAAAGCTGAGCGCAGAAGAATTGATGCTTTTGAACTGTAGTGTTGGAGAAGACTCTTGAGAGTCCCTTGGACTGCAAGGAGATCCAACCAGTCCATCCTAAAGGAGATCAGTCCTGGGTGTTCACTGGAAGGACTGATGTTGAAGCTGAAATTCCAATATTTTGGCCACCTGATGCAAAGAGCTGACTCATTGGAAAAGACCCTGATGTTGGGAAAGATTGAAGACAGGAGGAGAAGAGGGTGACAGAGGATGAGATGGCCGGATGGCATCACCGACTCAATGGACATGAGTTTGGGTAAACTCTGGGAGTTTGTGATAGACAGGGAGGCCAGGGGTGCTGAGGTTCATGGGGTTGCAAAGAGTCGGACCCGACTGAGTGAATGAACTGAACTGAACTGATTGCACCTCTCTGGGTTATGCCAACAACCCACAAAGAGGTCCCACTGCCTCCAGGTTCATCAGCTGCCCACCCCACCTTGACTTTTGATAAGGACAAATGACATTTTCTAAATATTCTGGGTTACGCAAAATAGATGAAACCAGACTACGCCTTTACTTAGCCCTTCCTAGTACCAGACCATCTGAAGCTGTTGGTGCACTCACTCCCTCCAATCTGCTTCCTTTCTACCTCTAGGGTCATCTTTCTGAAATAGCATCAAAACCTGTGGGGACCCTGAAGCCACCAGGGAACAAGAGAAGTATCAGGCTGAAGCTGGCTCTGGGATCTTAGGCAAGGGCCCTTTATCTTCCAAGAACAAGGTGTAGGGGTGGGGTTCCTCCAGAAAGGGTGGAGCTGCTTAAAGGGCTGGTGCTTAAATCCCCACCTAGATAAGCCTGGGTCTCTCAGGTAAATATTGAACATGATCCCACCCTTTCTCCCACCAGTGGGATTCCTCAGTAACCTTAACCTGACAGGCCATGGAAACCCCGCAGACCCCACTGCACCCTCTTCTAAGTCCCATGTGATGCTAAGTTTTCATTACAGTGATCTTCAAGTGCTACAAGGAAGGAAGAAGATGGAAGGGAAATCGAGTTTGGGATATGGAGCATGTAATATCAGGCAATGTCACCATGCTTAATCCTCTCAAGAATTCCATTAAAGGAACTGATGTTAAGCTTCTTTCCAAAATCATGTGGCTATTCAGTGAAACAGGCAGGCCTGCTTTCTCATGATGCAGTATACTCTCCACTGCACACCGGTGTGAGGGCCCAGTGATGCTCAGGGCACTCATCACTGAGCTTGGCCAGTATATTCTCACTCAGGGTGTGTTGGTCGCCAGGGGGTAACAGCTCTGAATGTCTGTTGATCAGAATATCCAATAAAGCGCACCGTATGTCCTAACTTCTCTGTGAGTTATGGGTGGCTAGACTGGAAGTGTTACAGAAGAACAGGAAGCTGGCCGGTAACAGGGGGTCCTGTCCCTCCCGAGTCCGGGTCCTCCTTCTGGAGGCCCACCCTCTACCTACAGAGCCAAAGTGAGTGTCTTCAGACCTCTCCCCATGCAGGGGTGTGTAGAGGAAGGAAGAGACACAGTCCTCACTCTTGCAAGCTCTCCAAAGGCAGAGAAACCACACTCGTGTAAGTGCAAGATCACATATACACAGAAGTACAAAAAATAGGCCTAACTGTGCCCAGAGACTCCAAGAAACTAAGAAGAAGAGGCATACAGAAGGTTTCCAGGAAGAGGTGACTCTGCAGAGAGTCAAAGTTACAGTGTTAGTTGATCAGTCCTGTCTGACTCTTTGCAACCCTATGGACTGCAGCCCTCCAGGCTCCACTGTCCATGGGATTCTCCAGGTAAGAATCCTGGAATGGGTAGCCATTCCCTTCTCCAGGGGATCTTCCCAACCCAGGGATCAAACCTGAGTCTCCTGCATTGCAGGCGGACTCTTTACTGACTGAGCCACCAGGGAAGCCCAAGGCATGCAAGGATAAGAGACGGTGGGGGGAGATGACTCGGGGGAGCGGGGCTCTTCTCAACGGAGGGTGAGGAAACTGATATCTTTTTTGGCTGCTCATCATGTGAGATCTTGGTTCCCTGACCAGGGATCTAACCTGTGCTCCTGGCATTGGAAGCATGGAGTCTCAACCACTGGACCACTAGGGAAGCCCTTGAAATAAATGGTTTTTATCAAACAACTCAGGACAGAGAGAAAACGCATGTCCCTTCTGCCACGGGGGGTATGTTGAAACTCTCAAGAAATGGAGCATGAAAGTCAAAGACCAAAAGCTGGTCCCATGAATTGGAAGAGCTAATCTAAGATCCACCCCAGGAAAGCTGGTCTAGAGGAAGTGGACCCTCTTTTCTCTCCACACCTAGGAGTTCCCACCATGCAGGCACTGTCCAGGCTTCTTTAGACACAGCAGCTAATTTCATTCTAGGATTTAGTCCTGGTTTGCTTTATGCTGCTTTTACTACTTTTGTACTGGTCCATAAATCCAGTCTCCTCTGCTAGATGGATTCTAAAGTCATCAAAGATAGGAAGCCTTCCCTTCAGTGTAATCCCCAAAGGCTCCAACAGTCTCTCTCGGGGTTCCTCCCACATTCTAGGCCATGGGCCTCACACACAGTCCCAGGCCATCTCCCCTTCGTTTGCCCAGAGGGTTTATGACAGGACAGCATTGTCCTTAGCAACCTCCACCTCCCGTTGCCTAGCAACTGCAGTTCAGAGTCCCCTGCACAAAGGCTGAGAGGCCCATTCCACACTGGGAGGCAGTAAAAGGGTTAATGGGTACAGGGGCCTCTCCCCAGGGCCCTGACTCCCCAGACTAGCTCCGCCTGACCAGAAGCTTCAGACTCAGGGGAGGGGTGGGCATGAAGGGCAGGGGTAGGAAGAAAGCCCCCAAGGTTACTGCTCACAGCCCTTGCACCTCAAAGGAACACCACAGAGACAAAAAGAAAACCCATAGGCAGCAGAGTTGCCACCTTCCAGACAAGGGGGTGGAGGCAGGGGCAGGAAGGAGAGCTGCACATCACCACCCGAAACTCCCCAGGAAAAGCCTCCCCCTACCCCGCCCTCAGTGGGGCAACGTTCTGCATCCAGGAGCCTCAGCCCAGCCTCTCCCCCAGCTCCCCAGCCCAGCGGGCAGAGGCCGGGAGCGGGGGTGGGGGGGGCACTGTCTCTCCACTTGTCCTAAGTGGGGCCCTGTTTTCATCAGTTCTCCCAAGCGGTTCTCCCCAGGCTTGTGCAGACACATACGCTCCCACCAGGCTGTTTGCCAACAACTGCCCCCAGTTTGAAAATAAACCCTTCCCTCTGCACCACCTGCCTGAGCCTCCTCCCCTCTGCTCAGCCTGCCCCGCGGTGACAGCTCAGCCAATCCTGTGGCTTCTCCCAGGATTCAAACGACAGAGGGAAAAGGGAGGGGGTCCCCTGCCCCCATCACCAGCCTCCCAGGTGGCCTTTCCTGGGCTTCCCCTGTGTGCAGCAGCCAGACTCTCCCGCCAGCTGCCCCAGCCCCAGCCCTAGGTTCTCCCACACTCTGCCCTCAGAGACCTGCACTAGACCACTCAGATTAAGGCTCCCCAGAGATTAGGAGGAAGCTGAGCCTTTTCAGGGAGCAGCTGGGGCGCAGGAGAAGGCCCCCAGGGAGGCCTATACACTATTTTAAGTCCACGTTGGAGCCAGCTGAAGCAGGAACCCAGCCCAGCCCCATCTGTTTGCTGATCTTTCGGGGAGCCTGGTTCCCTCCAGCCCTGCTGTGCGTGAACTCTGCTGTACTCAGAATCAGATGCTACGGAGAAGCAGACAGACTGGAGACCCCTCGACCCTGCTGCCCCCATCAACCCCCAAACCACCACTGAAGAAAACAGGAGAGGAGGAGGGCAAGGGAGTGAGAAGATAGCAGAGCCAGGGGCCAGGAGAGGGCCAAGTAGGGGGAGACCAGGAAGGATCAGGAGGAGCCTGGGAGGTTCATGATGAGCTCTAGAAAGAGGGATCAGGGAATTAGGATGGACACTTGGAACAGGGCTGCAGGATCTCCTTTGGAACAGGCCATGTGGAGTTCTAAACAGACCGTGTGTGCGTGTGTGTGAATGAATGAATCCTTCAGTGAATGAACACCTCTTGGAGCAGAGCCGTGCTTGTTATGCAGAGTTCAGGCAGTAGAGCTGGAGATGAGGTTGGGCAGGGACAGAGCTGTTATGAAGAGACCCTATCCCCACTCTACCCAGCCCACCTCTGTTGGAGGCACCTCCCAACCTCTCAGCTGAGGACAAGTCTTACCCACGTAATCAGGGTCGATGCGGGGAGAGTAGAGGCCAAACTGGATGAAGATGGGAAGCAGGAATCCAAAGCGCAGCCACTCGATGACATGCAGAGGGGGCCGGCCAGCCGGGGGCAGCAGGTCACAGCCCAGCACCGCACTCTCCCCGGCCCGGCCCACCACCGCCACCACCTCAGGCTTCCCTCGACCTGCAGGGTGGGCAGGCAGGTGGCATGAGGACACAGCAGGATCCAGACTCAGGACTGGGAGGGGAGATACCCTCTATCTTGGTGGGCTCCCTGGGCCTTGGTGAAGGGGTTGAGGGAGTCTGATGTTGGCAGAACCAGAGCTGCTCCTCCCCTCCTCTCACCTGGTCACTGAGAACCCCAAGGGGGACCACCCCTACCCCAAGGCCAACAGGGAGTCCTGGAGCCCAGGGAGTCCAGCTCACCGTCAGCCCCCTGGCTGATGATCAGGCTGAGGACGGCCAGGCTGAGGCACCAAACCATAGCCCAGCTGCCTGCTTGCCCGGCCCCTCCTCTCCGCAGGGGCCCAGATGGAGGGACCCGGGGACGTGCAGAGCCCAGCAAGCCCCTCAATCCTTCTGATCAGGCCACAGGGATCAGCGCTCACTCTTCTGGACAGTTAGGGCTTGGCTCACGTCACACCTGAGGAAGCCGTTCTCTGGAGCACCACCAGATCTAGATGCAAAATGCAGGGCAACATGCAAAGTGGGCCAATGTTGGAAGCCAGAAGAACCCCGCCCCCCTCCCTGAGTTAGAGAAAAAAGCTGGAGGTGAGCAAAGGTAGAGAAAGGAAAGAGGAGCGCAGCTGAGTGGAGGAAGGGTGAGGTAGTGCTGGGGTGGGGAGACCAAACAGACAAGGATATGTGGGAAGCAGAGGACTGGAAAGATCTTAGGGAAAGCAGAGGAATTCTGGGGATACCCTGTTCACACAAGGCTCTTAGAAATTTGAGCCACAAGGGAGCTGGGGTTCCTCTATACTTGGAAAAGGACTTGTCAGTTAAGTATGGGAGATACAGAGCCCCCATGGTCCAGCCTCCTCTCTGACCTCTTTCCTTAGTCCTGATGCTAATAACAAGGTAGCAGAGAGCAAGGTAGAACCAGTATTATCGCCTCCACCCCACGGTGAATTATAAGAACAGTGAGGATCTCAGAGAACCTTGCTCTCTGCACACAGTCAGTCAAAGGCAAAGATGGGATGAAAACCCCCAGAAAGTGCCCCCCAGGATACCCCCACACAGATCCTTGCCTCTCTTCTGCTGCCTCTGTGAACCCTGCGAGCTGGCAATCCTGTACCTCTTTCTCCACTCAATCTCCCAATACTGCTTTAGCCAGACACTTGGGAGAGGAGCTCCCTCTCCATCTGCTGTTATGGGGGGCCCAGGCAGCATTCTCCAGGTCTGGGCAGGTCCTGGGGCTTGTGGGCTGGCGGTTGGTGCCAGTTCCTCTTCTTGATGCTGCCAAGGCAGCCCTCCGTCTTGCCAGACACCATGACCCAAGTTCCTCCCATTTTTCTCTGTCTCCAGCATTCTTGGGGCCCAAGGTTTGCCAGTCTCTTCCTTTCCCAACCCCAGAGGCATGGACCACATGAAACTATAAAAGCCCAAGAGTCCCTAGGGTGTACAAAGTGAGCCCTGGGGCCTGGAAGGGAGGAGGTCCTGACAGCCCCAGGGCCTGAGCATCTAGGGAAGTCACAGTGGGGTGGTGCTGCCTTGGGCCTGGCAGATCCAAGTGGACTCTGCTCTATGGGCCTCCACCCGCTCCTGGCCTCAAAGGTCAAGACCGGCTATAAAACCTCCCCCACGTCCCCAGGCTGATCCCTGCCTCTGCCGAGTGGCCCTGCACATCTAACTCCTGATAACTCACCAGCAAGCACCCCCTGGCTTCCCACTGCCCCCAGTTCTCCCATCCATCACAGGCACATCTTTTTCTAAATGCACAAGAACTCCCAGTTCCCTCCTGGCTCAGTGTTCTGAAAACCCCAGTAAACCCAGGTTTGCCCAGAATGCCTGTTTTTCCTGAGAGCTTTCCAACTCTTCTGCCGCCACTGTGTCTTCACCTGCTCTCCCCACCCAGCACTCTCTCATTCGCCCATCCCAGTTATCCCCACTTCTCACAACCTTCCCCATCCCCCACCTCCCACCCCCCACAATTCCCATTCTTCGCACCTGATCTCCAACGGCATCAGGTCCTCGGTGCTTCAAGGAACTCCAGGTCTCCCCCAGCATCGCCACCCACCGACTTCTCCCATCCTCTCCTCCCCGGAATTTCCCTCCCTGGAATTCTCCTGCCTCAGCCCACAATACACTTCTGATACCCCGCCCTCAATTCTCTCCTCCCTTGCCGTCTCCGGACCCCTGGAACTCCTCCTTGCGTCTGGAACCCACCAAGAACGAACACCCCCACCCCACCTCCGCACACACATACACTCCTTCCGAACTCCCCCAGTTCTCCGGAGTCCCCATCCACCCACCAACCATTCCACTTCACTCCCCAGAACTCCCCTAGTTCTGCTCCCCCAAAGAATTCCACAATTCCCCCGCTTTCAGCTGTCCCCCGTAACTCCCGCACGGTTCATCTCCTCGCTGGCACCCCCATTCCACTGCCCCCAGGATGCCCCCGCCCTCACCTGCTCCGCTCCGCTCGGCCTCACTCTTCCAGCTACACAATAGGGGGCGGACCCGCCTCCCCGCCTCGGATGCCCCGAGCGCCTCCCGTCGCCCTGGAGACCGCCAATCCCCCTCCCGCGGCGGCCAATTGGAGCCAGCAGAAGGCGAGGCGAGGCGGGCGCGACCCCCGAGCGGCCTGGGAGTTGTAGTTTCGGGGGACCAGGGCTCCGTGGCACGTGGGCCCGGGTCGCCCTCTGGTGGAGCTCGATACAACGAAGCTTGGAAAGACGGGTCGGTCGGCCGCTTCCCGCTGCAAGCTTGAGAGGCTAAGCGGGTCAAGGCCCGGGCTGCGGGGGTCGCAGGAGCTGACCCGTAGCTGGTTCCCCGCACACGCTCCTTCCTGTGTAAGCCACCCTGGACGTTCTGCCTTCGCCTAACGGGCTTAACCGCAGATGCGGCGGCTACGGCTGAAACCCGAGCCTGGGGGGCAGAAGCACCAGGCAGGGAGCAGGACTCCCCGCCCTCCTCCCAGGGGATCCACCCCGCCCCTCCGATCTCCTCCCCCATCCCCACCGCCACCTCCACCTCCACATATTCTTCTCTGGCCGGACTGGAAATACCTGTCTGCACTGGCCAGCTCCCAAATCTTGCCCGGGCGCCTCCCACTGCGTGCGGAGGGGAAGGCAGCGCTCCCAGCCTGAGGTTGCCAAGTCAGCTCCCAACACCAACCACCCAGAGAAACGGGTCCAGAGGGAAGAAACTAGAGAGAGACATCCTGGCACGGGAGACTGAGAGAGGAGGGATGAAATAAATGATCACTTAATGAGCCCCTGCGGGGAGTCAGATCCTGGAGTACATGCTTCAGGACTCCTATGTAACCCGTACAGCAACTCTGTGAAGTAGGTAAAACTCTGTGTGACTAATAAGAAGACTGAGGTTCTACAGGGCAGAGCTGGAGTGAAACCCAGCCTAGACTCCATCAAACCCACCCACCTTAGGGACTACAAACTCAGGCAGAAACACATCTTGCATGTCAGCCCCGCAGCCTTCTCTGCTTCCTCAATTTGGTACTGTCCTAGGGATGCTGGGTCATGACTCTTTCCCTACCAGAAATCTGAAATTTAAAGATACTTGCTCCTTGGAAGAAAAGCTATGACCAACCTAGACAGCATAAAAGCAGAGACATCGCTTTGCCGACAAAGATCTGGATAGTCAAAGTAATGGTTTTTCCAGTAGTCCTCTACTGGGAAAATGTGAGATGTGAGAGTTGGACCATAAAGAAGGCTGAGTGCCAAAGAATTGATGCATTTGAATTGTGATGTTGGAGAAGAGTCTTGAGAGTCCCTTGGACTGCAAAGAGATTAAACCAGTCAATTGTAAAGGAAATCAGTCCTGAATACTCATTGGAAGGACTGATGCTGAAGCTGAAGCTCCAGTATTTTGGCCACCTAATACGAAGAGCTGATTCACTGGAAAAGACCCTGATGCCGGGAAAGATTGAAGGCAGGAGGAGAAGGGGGTAACAGAGGACGAGATGGTTGGATGGAGTCACTGTCTCAATGGACATGAGTTTGAACAAACTCTGGGAGATGGTGAAGGACAGGGAAGCCTGGTGTGCTGCAGTCCATGGGGTTGCAAAGAGTTGGACACGACTGAGCAACTAAAAAACAACAAAAGCCTGTCCTGGTGCTCCCCTGGAAGCCTTCCCTAAACACAGCATGCTAATCTCACCCCAGTCTGAGCTCCTGCCACTCACACCAGGCATTTGATTCCCAGTCATACCCTCGGCACCAAGAAGACCCAACAGAATGGGAATGACCACAGCTCACACCAGTATCCCTTCCACATCCTCCCTTCCGGGTGGTCCTCCAGCCCTTTCTGACTACATTCTGGGCCAAGAAGCTTACCACCCCTTGCAGTGATTCATTCCATCTTCAGGGACTTGACTGCTGGAAAGTTCTAAAGGTGTTAAGATCTGGGTGCTTTGGGCCACTTGGGATGAAGATGTGGGGAGGGAGTGAAGCAGGGGAGCAGGCAAGAGCAGTGGAATGATTTCTCTCACTATCCCTAGAGGAAAGCCTCTCAAAGTGGCAGCTTCCAGTGTTACAGTGTAGCAGACTGACCTAATAGTGCTGAGACTCTGATGAAAACATGCTAGTGAGCACAACAGGAAAGCAATGCCATGTGGAATGCCTAGGGAAGATGGTGGAAGGGTGTGACATTTGTTACATCTTGGGCCCTCACCAACTAATACAAAAGATCTTCCCCTGTGTTAGCATGGGCTCCATCTATGCTTCAAAGGTTTCAATTCCACTGTCTCCAGTGTTTTCTTGAGGATAAGTTAATTTCGTTTGGACATTCAAATAACTTTCTTTCTTTTTTTCTTTACTTTATTGTGTTGGTTTTGCCATACAATGACATGAAACCGCCATGGGTTTACATATGCTCCCCCTCCAGAACACCCCTCCCTCCTCCCTCCTGATTCCCTCCCCCTGGGACATCTCGGTGCACCAGCCCCGAGCATCAACCCTGGGCTGGCGATTGATTTCACATATGATAATTAATATGTTTCAATGCCATTCTCCCATATCATCCCACCCTTGCCCTCTTCCACAGTCAAATAACTTTCTGTAAAATTGGGATTTTAAATGGTTTTCAATTTTTTTAAGTTTAAGATATGGTCTTTTCTCTTTTGGGGAGATGGTAATTTTGTATTTTATTATTATCATCATTTTGCTCTGATTCAGATGCATCTTGTCAGCTTTCTGGTAAGAAAAGGAACCTGACCCTAACTTGCTCCCTCACCATCTGGGAAGTGAAAGTTGGTTAAAAAAAAAAAAAAAAGACTTATCCATAATTATTACTCTCTGGGAAAATCCAATCTGCTAGGGTTCTACCTAGCATCATTCTACCAAAGCTTAAACCAACCCACATATTTTCAACTTGTTGACAGGGAGGCTAGACACTGTTGTCAGTTCCAGCGACTTTGCTGACTGTGTGCTGCGAGCACAGACCCTGTCACCCGATCAGAAGTTACCATTCCTCATTGACTGTTCCGTGGCTGTTGGTTTGCCTGATTTCTAACCCAGTGAGACCGGAACTCCAGGAGGGTGTGGAGCTGGTCCTGTTTCATCCTTAAATCCCCGCCCCCCCACCAGCCCTTAGTCTATCAGAGGAGACCTGCCTGGCTCTCCAGACTCCCCCTTCATCCCAGGGCGGCAGCACGTGGCCTCCTAGTCCCTTGAAATCACGGTGCTTGTTCACTTATCAGTGGCTTTCTTCTTATCCTCTGTCTGGCTACAAAGTCCCTTTTCTCCTTTCCCTGGGAAATCACTGGTAGTCACAGGTCAAAATTCTGTTTACCTCTTCCCTCCAGGACACCATCACTGACAACTCCCAACTCATTCCATAGCCCTTGTCACACCTCATTGTAATTACATCTACCACACCCCACAAAGAGTTCCAAGGGCAGAGAGGATCTTTTCCACCTCTCCAGTGCAAGCCCAATGCCTGACACTTCAGTGTTTAAATATTATTCTCCTCCCCTCAGTTTGCTTTTCACCTGTTTCAACACAACAAAGTTTGCAAAAAGCAAAGTGCTACCAGGTGACTATTATCCTGGTTTTCTGTAGAGGACGAGGCCCGAGTCTTTCTGAGTCTGTATCCCACCTTCTTGAAAGTCTGAATGTTCCGCATCCAGGTGCTCTGGGCTGGTTGGGGACCTCAGCCTTGCTCCATTCAGACTGCGTGAGAGGTACTGCGTGATCAGCTGACTGTACAAGGATCATTCATTCCCTTATTGATCTCCTGTGCCAGACTCTGAAATTCACAAGAAAAGACCTGCCCCCATGTATGTAAGATGGCCGTTGGCCTTTTCCACTCAGTTTCCAGAAAGGTATTAGAGGAGTTGGGGGCTGCAGGTTTGGTCCTAGATCTTCATACCTTTTTGGAGGTGGAACTGCTCAGATGGTAAAGTGTCTGACTACAATGTGGGAGACCTGGGTACAATCCCTGGGTCAGGAAGATCTCCCGGAGAAGGAAATGGCAACCCATTCCAGTATTCTTGCCTGGAAAATCCCATGGATGGAGGAACCTGGTAGGCTACAGTCCATGGGGTCACAAAGAGTTGGACACAACTGAGTGACTCACTTTTCACTTACTGCTCAACCCAAAGCAAGGCACAGAGAACCACCAGCCTCAGGCCAGGGACTGCCTTCCAGCGGGACAAGGACTCAGGCCCTCAGGGAATAGAGTGGATCAGTTGCTAGTCTTAGGAATTCTTTGGGGAGTGGACTTAGAAACTAAACTTTCCTTTTTTCTTTTTCTTTTCCCAACCTCACCACCTCCTCCCAAGCCCTACAGGGCTCCATCTCCTACCCAATAATCAAGACAGGAAGCCATCGCTTACCTCCTGGCTCTGCTTCCTTTCCATCCCTGGAAGCCCTGGCTCTTGGTTTCCTCCACGCCCCTTGCTGGAGGCTTCCTCTTGGGGTGTCCCAGCGCCTGGTCCATGTGCACTGTTGAGGCATGTAGGATCTACTTCCCCGACCAGAGATGGAAGCCAGGACCCCTGCATTGAGAGCATGGAGTCTTAGCCACTAAACCACCAGCAAAGCCCTCTGTGTCCTGTTTTCCCTAAAGTCATCTTTGGTCCCAATGGTCCCCAGTGAGTCCCTCTGCCCCTCCACAGTCTCAGTGCTCTTTTTCTTGGGACACACTTTGGAGGTCAGTATCCTTCTCCTCACTAAGAGAGGAAAGTGAAATGCAGAGAGGTGTCTGGCTGGCTTCTGCCACACAGCCCTGTCTTTACCCCTCAGTCCCTCCTCTAAAATTCCCTGGGGTTACTAGCCCACCCTGCCCCTGTCAGAGTACTGGTACTCCCACCTTGACGTACGAGTCAGCTGTACCTGTGCCTGCTCTCTTCAAAGGGCATGTTTCTAGTCGAAAAGGATGGTGCCTCCGTGGACATCTGCTGGACCACGTGTTCCAAGCCAGAGGCCAGCGACAGAGCACAGGCCAGATCTCCTGCGATCCCACCCAGGGCTCTCCCTACAGTGTCCCACACCACCCTCCTCCAGGTCACTCACTCCCTCAGCACATCCTGTGGCATGAGTGGCTTTCAGTTCTCCCCGCATTTCATCCCCCACTCCGCACCCTGCCACGGCAGCTACATTAAGTAGCATTCATGGGATCTGATTTGGGGAGGATGACCAAGACTTAGGCAGAGGGTGAGGAATGCATACTGATCACTGGGCTGAGTATGAAAGAGCAAGAACATAAAATTAAAGGTCTTTGCCAGGAGAGCAGAGGGAGGGGAGGGTAATATATATGTGTAGGGGGCAGGCATTAACCCAGGACAACAGTCCAGAGAGAAGGTGTGAGACATGGAAATCTATGGATAAGGAATAGACAGGACTGTAATACCAATTACAAACAGAGGTCAAGAGTCTCAACCTCTGCTGTTTTTAAAAAATATTTCTCTTTATTTTATTGGATGATTTGGTTGTACCAGGTCTTAGTTGTCGCACGAGATCTTTGATCTTCATTGAAGGATGCAGATCTTTAGTTGCAGCTTGCAAACTCTTAGTTGCCAGCATGTGGGATCTAAGTTCCCTGACCAGGGATCAAACCTGGGCCCCCTGCACTGGGACCGTGGAGTCTTAGCCACTGGACCACCAGGGAGGTACCCAGACCTACGGTATTAATCCAACTGAGCTGCCATCTCTATGGGGCAGGCACCAGCGGCCCAGAGCAACTGGCATCAGGGAGATGACGGAAAGGTCCCCAGGCTCAACTGAGACCCAGGGTGGGACCGCCCTGGTTGCATTATAGCTCCCTGTGCAGCACAGTCGCCAGATTAACATTGGGTGGGCGAGTCGCTTAGTGACCTCATCGGCCAGGGGAGAAGGAGGGTATGCAAGCGGCAGAACTGGCAGGAATGATACTGCTCTCAGGCAGAGTTCCTGGTGCCTGAAGTCTCCCACTCAGGGGTCACAGCTTCACTCTCCTTATTGAAGTGTAAATGCTATGTGAGTGGCAGGGAATGGGCTAGGTGTGAATAAGAACATGCTAACACCTCATTGTGAGGAGGTCTTTAAGATTCACTTTCTTTTCCAAAGGCAGTTGTGGAAAGCATGTGGCATGGAGGGGGGCCACCTAGAAGGGAAGGAAAGGCAGGAAAGCAGGTTTTGCCAGAGTCACCCAGTGAAAGACTAAACAGCTCCTCCAGAGTGGGGTCACCCAGTTTGCCTTTATTGCCAGACAATCTTCCCTCTGGGAGCATGGCCCTTGAGATGCCCACCCCTTGATCCCCTGGGAAGAGATGAGCCTGGGGAGAAGAGGAAGGTTTCCCTGGGGCTGAGAAGAAACACTGCTCAGGACAGGGGTCCCCAAGGGGCCATCAGTTCAGACTGGGGCCAGGCTTCCCCTTCTTTCTCAACTTCATTCTGTTTCTCTTGAGTTTCTTCATTCTCGGCACTTTGCCTCTTGTCTGGACTCGGATGAACCAGAAGCCCACGGCCAGTGTTCCAAAAAGCAAGAGGATGAGCATTCCCTTGGCCAGAAGACAGAAGGAAGTGGAGGCCTTCTCCAAAGGATAGCCAGGATCTGGGACAGAGAAGGCCAGGAGAGAGGGGCTCAACAGAGGGAAGGTCTGGATTTAGAGGAAGACACCCACCCCAAATTCTGCAGAGGAGGTCCCAGGTTCACTGTCAGTTGATGTTCCTTGGCAAGTATCTCAGGAAATGTATATTCTATTCACTGAATCTCAGAGGTTGTGATCTGGGGGGTAATCTCAACCTAGAAGGGACTAGAAGGGACCTTTGGAAGCTGGGAGTGCAAGGAAAAGGGAGGCCCCTCCCCAATCCAGGGGTCAAGTCTCTACAGGAGGGGTTAGGTTCTAGATTCCACGTACTCTCCTGAGGATAAAGGTGTGGTAACCCTGAGACCCGGCAGTGGCTCAGGGGCTGTCTGTGGGACCCTGGTACCTGCACAGAAGGACTCAGCTTGGATGTGACGGGAGGTGACGTTGCTGACAGGGTTGCTGGCCCTGCAAGTGTAAGAGACAGCCTTGTCCCCGGCCTCCAGAACACTCTGAGGATGGAGCCTTCATGGGCTGTATCAGCGCCATCTTCCCAGGATATCCAGGTGTAGGTCACGTCCAGGCCCGCATTCTCTACAGAGCATATCAGGGACATATTACAGACACCTTCTTCCCCAGGGATCTCAAAGTTCACTGTCATATGAGGCTGTGACAAGCGTCCTAGATGAAGGAGAAACACAGAGACCCTCTAAGTAATCAGGGGCTGGGTCTGTTTTCCTAAATTCTTTCACACTGGGGTACTGATGCTGCCCAGGGAGACCTGCTTCACCTAAACAAGGAAGGAGTCAAACTAACAGCACCCAGCCACCATCCAACCTGTGGTTCCCAGGGCAGTGCCAGGATGACGGAGCTGCTGTTGGCATCTTGTACCTCCCCTTTATGCCTTGCCTTTTCTCTCTTATCTTTGCACCCCACCTTCCCTGAAACTCTGTCCTGCCTCTTTGATCCTGGAAAATATTATCACCCTCCTGAGGGCACTTATAGTTTAATCAGTGTATGCACGATTCAAGGTAGAATATCAGTCAATGTCACAAGCATTAAGAGGAAATTTGGGTTCAAGTAGAGAGGAGACCCTGATTAGTAGCCCTCAAATCAAAGAGGAGGATAAAAGGCTTAGGAATGGAGGTGGCAGGACTTCCCTGGTTGTCCAGTGGTTAAGAATCCACCTTCCAATGCTGGGAACTTGAGTTTGATCCCTGATTGGGGAACTAAGATCCCGCATGACACGTGGCAACTAAGCCAGGGCACCACAGCTACTGAGCCCACGTTCTAACTCCTGTTCTGCAACAAGAGAAGCCCCTGCTCACTGCCATGAAGACCCAGTGCGGCCAATAAAAAAAAATATGGAGGTGGCATTCATGTCCAGGATGAAAAATCTCAAAGGAACAGAAAGGCTTCCTAAGATGTCTGTAAGCAAAGCCCAATACCCCTTTCACAACACATCCACAGACCCTGCTCAGAGCCCAGGGCCTTGCCGCTCCAGGCCGCTTCACCTGCAGCTGAGTACTGAGGTCAGACACACTGGAGGCAGACTGCTTTCCAGTCCAGGCCCTCAAACCGTAACCCCGAGTCCTAAGACCCAAGGTCCTTTGTACAGGAATCTCAGGAGGGTCAGAAAAAGCAGCACAAAGGTTCCCAGTAAACTCACGGTAGATACGTAGACTGTACCGCTGCATGGCGGAGACCTGGGACGTCCTCAGGTTGACTTGAGCTTGGTAAGACCCCGAGTCCTCCCACCTCAGATTTTGGATGTGGAGGGAGTAAGTGGGCTCCAGGAAGTTCACTCGGCCCTCATAGCGAGGGTCGGTCACCATGATGGTTGCCGGATGTCCCTCTTTCTCTGGCACCACGATGGCAAGACTTATGTGGGAGGACCAGACGATGTTCTCAACCTCTTCATCAAACGGCATTTCCAGGGGGAGGCTGATGGACTCGTGAAGGATCCCAACCACTTCCTCAGGATCCACACCATCTCCAGAGTACCCTTCAGCTGCAGATAAAGAAAGAAAAGATTAGGACTTCCCTGTGGTCCAGCAGTTAAGGATCTGCCTTGCAATGCAGGGGATGCAGGTCTGATCCCTGGTCGGGGAACTGAGATCCCACCTGCTGGGGAACAGCTAAGCCTCAGCAGCATGACTACTGAGGTCACAGACCTCACAGCCACAGCCAGAGGTCATTCGCGCACCTCAACAAAAGATCTGCGTGACTTGCAAGGAAGATCCCGTGTGCAGATCCCGTGTGCTGCAACTAAGACCCCATACAGCCAAGTAAGTAAATAAATAAAACTTCAAAAAGATGGAAACAACCCAGGTGGTGTCTCTGGGCTGCTGGGACTGGCGCTGGCACCGGGGTCTCAGTCTCAGGTGAGGGGTTCCTGAGACCCACACTCGATCCCACCCTCCAACAGCCTCTTCTGGCTCTAGCTCTTCGCTGCCCTGGACCCGAGCACCCACCAGGGTTTGGTTTCCAACTCTACCTCACCCTCCAAATTTTCTCTTCTCTGTTTGCTGTCCTTGGGGTTGCTCCCCTTCCGTATCCACAGGTTTCCTCATCTCTTTTTCCTGCACTAAAGTCACACCCTTCCTCTTTACTCCAGAAGAGCTGAAGGACTCAGTCCCAAAGGCAGTGACTTGCTAGCCCAAGGCCCAGCAGAACAGGAGCACAGACAGGAAATGAGATGCTCCTGTTCTGGAGCTGGCAGTCTGTCTCACCTTCCCGGGACAGCCAGAGGAGCAGCAGCCACGGAAGTGCTCCCGTGTCAGTAGCCTGTGTCCGGGGGGGTGTGACCCGGTCAGCCCCGAAGGCTGTAAAGAAGACAAGCTGACAGGTTGCTGCCAGAGGCAGAGTGACAGTTCTGGGGAGAGGGAAATGATTCTCACCCAGCTAGCTGTCCTCCAACTTCCTCCGTCTCACTGAGCCCCTCCCTGTCCATCTTAGGAAGACATCTGTCTTGAGCCTGATTGGCAGGATGCTTTACGCACTGTCTCCTGTTTCCTGTCCATAGTACTCAACGGAAATCCCACCTCCTAAGTGAACCCTTCCTAGATCCCCCTGCCCCTTGTATTCCCAGGCTTCCCAGACGTACCACCTTCCCCAAGTTCTTCAAACACTTTCTCTCCAACCCTGTCATTTGGCTCTCAGGATACTCTGCCTCAGATCTCCCTTGGCAGTTCCTATGATCATCTGATCTTATAAGCATCTTTGTCTCCCCAGGCAGACTTCATATTTTGGGACATCTCTCTATGTCCTACTGATGCTGGTTCCCATGCTAGACACATTTAGCACCCAACTGATATTTTTGGCATGTATGAATGAATGAAGTCTTTCTATTTCAAGTTAGCTAGGTTCCCATTTGAGAGACTATTCACAGGAAGAGAAATACTGACTCCTTCCCCCAACCCCCAGTTCCATGGGGTGGCAAAGGGTCAAACATGACTGAGTGACTACCACTCAGGTTAGACCAAAAAGCCTACCTAGGTTGTCAATATTACCAAAAGATATTAAATCATTTGGTGAGAACATGAAATCAACTGAAGCTCTAGGAAATCTGATGATCAGAGCTGTCCAGGACACAATGGGTAGCCTTTGGAGGTAGTTTCTGTCCCTCGTATTCAAACTAAGATTGGACATTCTTGGATTGTTGGATGTTCTACCACATCTCTGATACCCATGGGTGCTCAGATAGGATAATCTTTAAGTCTCTTCTAGTACTCAACTCTATGAGTCTTGCTGTAATCAGGAGCAAGAGTGATACCCTCAAGATGAAGGGCACAATAGAGGCAGATATGTGCCAACATCCCATACCTCATATTATCAAATTTGACACTCAGTTAGGTATTTATTGAGTAGCTTCTATGGCCCAGGCACTGTCCTAAGGGCTGGGTGATTAGCGGTGACCAAGAATTTTAGATCACGGCTTTATGGATAGCAGAGGCCAACAGCTGGCCACAGCCAAGTAACTGCAAGTTTGATGAGTCTTCCCAAAGTGAGATTGGGGGAACCTGTGACAAAGGGATTTACCAAAACTGAAGTCAGGAGGCTTGGGGAAAAGCTTTCGAGGAGAAATTATATTTAAGCTAAGACCTTGAGGATGAATAAGATCTGCTAAGAGAAGACAAGAATGAAGTAGACAATTTTTTTCTTTAATATATAAACCTTTTAATTCTTTGCAATGAGAGTTTCCTGGATAATTCCATGAGTTTTTATAATCATCGAGACAGTTTTAACCTTACTTATTCATTACCAAAAATAAAGACTATGGTTACAATTTATTCTCTATAGATGCAAACAATCTCCTCTATTTTGACATCCAAAAAGGCAGAAAGACAAAACACAAATTCCATGGACAAGGATGAAAACACTATGGTCTTCAAATGTAGTTTGTTAATTTATTTTTTCTTTTTGGTTTTGTTTGTCTCACTGTGTGTTTATCTTGCTGCTGCTGCTGCTGCTGCGTCACTTCAGTCGTGTCCGACTCTGTGTGACCCCATAGACGGCAGCCCACCAGGCTCCCCTGTCCCTGGGATTCTCCAGGCAAGAATACTGGAGTGGGTTGCCATTTCCTTCTCCAGTAAGTAGACAGTTCTTAAAGTTCAATTTATATAATTATCAAATCTTGGGGGTTGGGGTTTTTTGAAAAGGTAGATCAGGTCTGAGTATGAAAACTTTTTTTAACATAATCTCATTTAAAAAATAGTATTAAAGCAAAGAAGAAAAAAATTCAGTTGAAAAAATGAGCACATGGGTTAGGTTCTCTGAGAAGTGGATGATGGAGTTAGGAGTAAAAGAGGTTTAATCTGTGTGGGCGAGAGAGGGTGAGGGGAACAAAAAAGATAAAAGTGGAAGGAAGCAGAAATGAGCAAGGAGAGCCTGGGACCATGATGCTGAGCAGTCTCACTAACTCAGCAGTGAGCCCTGGAGTGGAGCTCCCCCACCCTCACTGTGCACAGCCATTGGCTGGGGCTGCCCAGGAAGGGCATGGGCCCTCCAGGTGCTGCAGCTGGAGGCTGCCAGCTAACTGCACCCCTTGAAGCTGAAGACGAGTTCGCTCTTCAAAGGAGATTCAGGGCCTCCTTCATGGCCGCTGCAGTGAATATGCTGATCATACAAAAGGTGACTACGGGCAGACTGATTAAACCTGTCTCCGTAAATGGTACATTACACTTATTGAGCAGAGAGAAATAATTTCCATCACTTCTTCCTGCCCCCAGCCCACCTTCACTAAGCCCTCCAGGTTCAGTGTGGAGAAAACCCTTCTCCAAACATGATTTTCAAGTGCTCCAGAAGTCTGATTTTTCATTCTGGCTCATGGATTGTGACCCAAATGCAGCTCCATTTCCATCTCTCACTGCCTCTTCAATCTTATTCAGTGGGGTGGTCCTTCCCTGTGACAGATGAGAATCTTGGCTTTGGTTTTCTGCTCTCAGTTCAGAAATGAGAACTTCTTTCCCATGTAATATACAAAATTCCAAACTTACATAGAATTGAGCAGTCTCCCCTTGCCCTGGCTTATGTCTATTTCAGGCTGAAAGCTTCCACAGGAGAGTGGGAGAAGCCCTGCTCTGCTCAGCTTCCCCCTCCCTCTGCTCTCCTCAGCTTGCCCCCCCCCCCCATTCATGTTCCCTGTCTCCAGGAGGCAGGGAGGGGAGGGGGTGGAATCGTTCTCACCCGGCTGAGTGTCTTTGCGCTCTGTGGGTCTGGCAGATGGTTAAGAAGGACTCCATTGAGGAGCAATTTTGTGGGTTTTTACATGTTTCTGCTGGTTCCTTCTCTCTATTCTTGACCCAGGAAGGATGCGTCTCTATCTGAGTCATCCTTTGAAAGTCTTTCCTCAGCCCCTGGACATCTGGTTGTACAACTGATCTCCACCCCTCACCCCTTCAACTGTCCCCATTGTATGGCACTCAGGCCAACCAAGCAGCAGGCTATGTCTCATAGGTGGTCCTCAGTTGCCCACCAGAACATTCCTAGCCCTGACAGATTCTGAGATCTATCGCACAGCACCACCCTCCTGGCTGCCTCATGGGAGTCCCATCGTACTCCACAGTTGGTTTTAATTCTCCAAAGCCTGACTGAAACTCCGGTCCCCTCGGACTCTCACTTGTAGGCATGCATTTCAAAGCTCTCAGTGTCCCTTCCCTGAAGATCCCTCCTTTGGCTGGTGGTCAGACATGACATCATCTATCCTTCGGGGGATAAGGTAGGGTGTGTGTGTGCTCAGTCCCTCAGTCGTGTCTGACTCTGCAACCTGTGGACTGTAAGCCGCCAGGTTCCTCTGTCCATGGGATTATCCCAGCAAGAATACTGGAGTGAACTGCCATTTCCTCCTCCAGAGGATCTTTCCCACCCAGGAATCAAACCCGCGTCTCCTGCAGCTCCTACACTGACGGGCGGATTCTTTACCACTGAGCCATCTGAGAAGCCCATGAGATGGGGAATGACAATGAAAAGTTATTTCTAAAGAAATCTCTTTCTGGCATTCCCTGCCGGTTCAGTAATTAGGACTCTGCACTTCCAATGCAGAGGGCAGAGGTTCCATCCCTGGTTGGAGATCTAGGATCCCGCATGCCATGCGGTGCAGCCAATAATAATAATAAAATAGAAAAAAGGAAACCTCTTTCTGAGCTCTCTCTCTCCATGGATGAGGGAGTTTCTGAGAGCGGTGACCCAGGTTCTCCTTCATTCTGGTTGTAAATTTCACAGAGGGAGGCCCCCCCCCCATGTTGCCTTTCATCTCTCCATTCCTGTCCCAGGGACACCTCAGTGAACCATGGCAGGGAGAGTTCCAGCTAACACAGAGGATCCCCTTCCCACAGTCTTTGACCCGCTGATTTCTGCAGCACAGTGGTGGACAGTTCCAGGACTGTGCCCTCCACCCTGAAGTTTGTACCTCTGCTTCTCTGTTCCAGGGTTTTCTCTGCAGCAGTGGAATTGCATTAGCCCAGATGCAATGCAGCCAAAAAGTGCACAGACCCCAGAGGTGACCCCCGGAGTCAGTGGAACACCGAGTTGACAGATAAATCCCCCAGCCTCCCTGCCTTTCCGCTGGATAATCGTGAGGCTTGTTCTTCGGGGTTTTTCAGCCACAGCAATAACCAGCCATGAGCACAACTCTTATGGGCTTTTCTCCCTTCCCCATCTCATGTTCCTCATTCTTTCCTGGATGGTCTCCTGGGAAGACTACCTCCACCCAGGTTCTTGCCAAAGGTCCCGTTTTGGTTGAACCTAGGTTGTTATCCTATTATATATGATAAAGTAGCTGAGCCAGTCCAACTTAGATGCCCTGTCTCCTCTGCCTGGGTCTTTAGAGGAAATAAGTTAATGAGAAATAAGCCTCCCATCCCAATTCTCTTGATGTAACAGCCTTGGGAAAACATGGGCTGGTGAAAAGCTGGTCCTGCTCTGATGAAAGGATGGAAGGTAATAAAGGGTCAAACCTTTGATCAGGCTTTCTCTTAGCTTCTCATCAAATCCGGAAAGACTAGGACCCACACAGCAGAGCAATGAGCAGAGAAACTGCCTCTCAGAGCAAAGCACATTGAGACCTACCTGTGTCTTCCGTTCCATCAAGGGAGCTGCCTGAGTGCTTGATACAATATTCACCTTTTAAAATTTGTTGTTGTTGTTGCTCAGTCACTAAGTCACATCTGACTCTTTGCGACCCCATGAACTGCAGCACCCCAGGCTTCCCTGTCCTTCACTGCCTCCCAGAGTTTGCTCAGACTCATGTCCATTGAGTCAGTGATGGTTTTAAATGTCAGGGTTAAAAGAGTGGATTATTCATTTGGAGGTAGCTGGAGAGAACCACAGCAGTCCAAGAACTGTTGAAGGGCAGCCCGAGGAGCCGTTGTGACAGAGGAGAAAGGAGTGTCCTTTGTGAGGGGCCAGCCTGGGCAGGATCCCTGGGGTAGGAGAGAGCAGAGCACACGGAACATCCTGACCAGCTGGGGCCAAGGGTGAGGTGGCGAAGCAGAGCGCGGGCTACGGAGGCACCCTGGAGACAGCTCACCTTAGAGCTTCAGAGACCGGCTCAAGCGCTGAGAAACCATGCTCTCTCAAAAAGCTTACTTTGACAGGCAGGAGAAATAAAGGCTAGAGGTGAAGGGGAAAAGGGGTAGAGGGAAAACTTAATTGCTATAGCTGACTTACAGTGTTGCATTATTTTCTGCCATACAGCAAAGTGATTCAGTTATACCTATATACATGCGTTCTTTTCCACATACCCTGGGTTGGAAAGATCCCCTGGAGGAGGGCACAGCCGCCCATGCCGGTATTCTTGCCTGGGGAATCCCGTGGACAGAGGAGCCTGGCGGTTTACAGTCCATAGGGCTGGAAGGAGTCGCACGACTGAAGCGACTTAGCACTCCCGCATAAGGGCTGTAGCCCGGGAAACAGCAGCACCTCAGACAGCTCTGGGAAACTCTCCAAAGAGGTAGTGGGGGAAGGTCAATATGCAATATTCTGATGAAGGGGGAGTCCGATGCAATCAAGCACTCATTTTAAAAAAGGTTTTCTGCTAGTCATGAGGAGCTGATGTCATCATGAAGGGATTTAGTGATTTTCTATCTAGGAGGAGATGCAAGGATTGGGATCATGAAATCAATTCCTGAAAATATCTGTCTAAAGGCCGGTTCCACCAGTTTCCCTGGCGCACAGAGTGCCTTGTTCCCCACTGTGAACCCCCTTCAGGGGCTGCAGAGGTAATGCCCTTGGCAAACACCAGTTTGTGATCGACAGAGGCAAAGTTGAAGGTTGAAGTGTATGTGTCAAGGGCAGGACAAAGTCTGAAACAGATGCAGTGACTCTGTGTCCAGGTTTCTTGGGACAGCCCGGGTTTAAGTCTGCCCTCCTGGGCTAATTATTAATCATGTCCCTTTTCACTCTTAGAAAGTATCCTGGTTTGTAGGGTAAATTATGTGATTACTCTAAAACAGGAGCAAAATCTTAAAAAAAAGAACCACAGTGAAATAGCTAATCTTTAAGAGCTCAAGGCCACCCTTAGCTTTTCTGGTCACCATTCCCCTAAAGATCTGGGGGAAGGGGGTGGGGTGGGCAGGAGAAATGAGAACACATCTGGAATCAAGCTGCTTGTTTTGGAAACTTCATCTGCAGAATGGGATCCACGCAACATCTGCTTTGTGGGGCAGTTGTGAAAATGAGGTGAGATGATGCCTGGAAAGCCCTTAGCACAGACTAGCACACACAGAGAGAGATCAAAGAATGTGCGCTGTGGTTGTGGCTAAAGGTAAAGTGTTGAGAAGATGGACATGGGAATCATGAAGAACTGCAGCCTCTTTGTACTGGGCCAGGGTCTGTGTCTATTGAAGAGAATAATACAGAGGAAGTCTCTAACATAAGACACGTGGATAGGTTGATTTGAGACCGTTCCCCAGCAGCACGCATCAGCCCCTGTCTGAGGATCCCGAGGGCGTCGCTGCCCACAGGTTCAGCCCAGCTCAGTGCCTTCCAAGCCGCCTACCTGCTCCTTACATACAGAGAGACGCAGCATGCTGGGCTGAGTCCCTTGAACATCCAGATCCCTGAGTGGTTCCTACGTACACACACCCTTCCCTCAACTTCCCTTTTCAGTACCCTGTGTCTGCCTTTCTTAAAATTGACTCCCTGCCATATGTACTGCTTCCCCTCATGCTTATCATTCTCAATGTGTAGGTTTTGTATCTTCTGCATCAAAATCATGCAGAGGGCTGTTGACAATGCGGGTACCTTGGGGCCCCATTCCAGATCCAGGGACTCAGGATTGGGTCAGGAGGGAGCGATGGCTGCAGATCCACCTGCTCTTCCAGGTCCTCAGGGGATTCTGCTGTGTGCTACAAGTCTGAGAATGCCCCACACTGTCTGCTCTTCTGTTTCACTGCGCAGAGAGGAAGTTCCCCAGCCAGAGCTGCCTTTGTCTCCAATCACAAAAGGTTTCTTTCCCGCTGAGTAGAGCTGCCCTCTGGAGCTGGGCTGCCTAGAACGTGAGACAACTCTGGATGCTTGGGACCTGTCCTCCTGGGAGTCTCCCTGGGAGTTGGGAAGCGCTGTGTCCAGGACGGAAGAGGGAAGCCGGCCCAGGCCAGAGCTTCAACCCAACACGTCCACCCGCGTTTACTTCTGGATGTGTGGGCGTGCTGATGCAGAACTTGCTTGAAAACAGGAAAGAATAAAGTTCACAATCTACTAATCTTGTCCAACCTCTTGTTTAAAAAACAAAACAGAACGACTGATGGAGGAACTTCTGCGAGGCCACGGGGTTGAGGCTGAAACCCAGGTCTCCTGGAGCCTCGGGGACAGGATTTACCTGACGAAACTAAATTTGGATGTAACTGAACCCTGTCTGCGATGACCCAGCACAGAAAGCCCTCAGTGAATGTTAGTATTGCTGGTGTCATTATTAATTTGTATTTGAATTCATTTGTTATTGTTAACTTGTATTTGAGACTGGAGGCGCTCAGAGAGAGCCCGAGGGGAGCAGAGGGGGATGGCCTGAGGGATGCCAGCTGGACGCCCAGGCAGCTCTGCGCAGGATGAGTGATACTTTTCTCGGCAAATTCGGCCCTGATCGGACGCCGGCTCTGCAGACCGCAGGCTCCAAACTCCGGTTCATCGATGTCCCAGGGATGATCAGAATCTGGGAGGCCGCCTCATCGTATCACAACAGTCACCAACCGATATATGAAGTCAGCCACTCATCCTACAAATATTTAGGAAGTTCCAACAAAATACCAGACACTAGATGTGGACCACAGCAGTGAGCAGGAAGCATGGGAGTTTACATCCTAGTTCCAGGTGGGTTGCAGGGAGATCGGCAGTGGACAACATACAAAGACACGACAACGTCAAGGGATAAAGGACTGCAAGGGAGAGCCCAACAGGATGAAGCGACACAGAAGGAGCCCCCAGGGGTGGGGGGTGGCAAGAAATACACTTTATTGAAGGTGTTCTGACCAAATAGATCAGTTTCAGTTGCACTACCCTGACATCGCCTCCCCGTACAAGGTCAGTCTGAGGAGCTGTGAGCAGGAGACAGCCCCGGGGAGCAAGGCGTTAGGAGACAAGAGATGAGGGATCTCCCTGGTGGTCCAGCGGTTAAGACCCCCTGCTCCTAATGCAGGGGGCCCAGGTTTGATCCCCGAGTCAGGGAACTAGAGCCTACATGCCACAGTGAAAGATCCTGTGTGCCACAACTAAGATCCAGAACAGCCAAGTTAATTAATCAATTAATTTTTTTAAAGAACACAACAAAAAGAAAAGAATATAGGAGATGCGCCGTAATGCAAGAATTTGGTGACAGATGTCCATCACTCATGTGAAGGACGAAGGTTGGTCCGTGGGAGCTGGATGAAGGCTATATAGGCACTCTGGAAATCTGTAAGTCTAAAAGGATCCCTCAAAATAAAAAGGTTTTTAAAACCTAAAAATGAAATGGTTGGTGACAGCCTGTTGCATCCATCTCTGTAGTGAGCTCCTCCTCCACTGCTGTCCAGCTGGCATTTTCTGAACAAAACTCAGCTGGCCCTGTCAGGGTTTCCTTTCGTGACTCCCCTTGCAGTGGAGCCACACCACATTTTTCTTAGAAAAATGCATCTCATTTTTCTAAGAGGGTAAATACTGTCATTTGATCATTTGTTTCTTTGGAATAATTTGCACATCTCATCTCTGATCCACTAAGTAGTGACTTGGTGACAACACTTTTGAAACTCAGAAAGCAGTCTCGCTTTCTCCTTTCCCATGGCTACCAACAGCACCTCCCACCACATACACATTAGATGCTTTTTCTTTTTTAGTTTTCACTTATTTATTTTTGGCTGTGTAGCGCCTTTCTCTGCTGTGGCTCGGGCTCTCTCTAGTTGTGGGGAGCGGGGGTACAAGGGCTGTCATTGTGATGGTTTCTCTTGTCGCAGAGCATGGGCTCTCGGGCACTTGAGCTTCAGTAGTTGTGGCCCACGGGCTTAGTTGCCCGTTGGCATGTGGAATCTTCCCTCACCTGCGATCAAACCCGTGTCCCCTGCAATGACAGGCAGATTCTTAACCACTGGACCCCCAGGAGAGCCCAAGATGTTTTTCTTGATGAAGGCTGCAGGTCTTCCTTTATCAGATATAAAGTACTTTCAACAGGAAAACCTCCCTTTCCCTACCAAATTTCCTCAAAGAGTTTATCTCTTTTTTTTTTTATTGTTTTTGTCATACAATGTCATGATATCACCATGGGTTTACATATGCTCCCCCTCCAGAGCCCCCCTCCCTCCTCCCTACCCCCTGGGAAATCTCGCTGCACCAGCCCCGAGCATCAATCCTGGGCTGGCGATTGATTAGACATATGATAATTAACTTGTTTCAATGCCCTTCTCCCATATCATCCCACCCTTACCCTCATCCACAGAGTCCACGAGTCTATTTTATACATCTGCGTTCCTTTTGCTGTCTCGCATGTTGGGTTCTTGTTACCGTCTTTCTAAATTCCATATATATGTGTTAATATACTGTATTGTTGTTTTTGCTTTTGGCTTACTTCACTCTGAATAATGGGCTCCAGTTTCGTCCATCTGAGTAGAATTGCTTCAAATGAATTTTTTTTTTAATGCTGAGAAATATTCCATTGTGTATATGTACCACAGCTTTCTTATCCATTCGTCAGTTGATGGGCATCTAGGCTGCTTCCATGTCCTGGCTATTGTAAACAATGCAGCGATGAACACTGGGGTACACGTGGCTCTTTCAATTCTGGTTTCCTCGGTGTATATGCCCAGCAGTGGGATTGCTGGGTCATATGGCAGAAACAAAGGGAGAAGAACCAAATCAACAGAATTAGAAATGAAAACGGAGAGATCACAACAGAAAACACAGAAATACAAAGGATCATAAGAGACTATTACCAGCAACTATATGCAAATAAACTGGACAACCTGGATGAAATGGACAAATTCCTAGAAAAGTACAACTTTCCAAGACTAAACCAGGAAGAGATAGATAATATTAATAGACCCATCACAAGCACGGAAATTGAAACCGTAATCAGAAATCTTCCAAAAAACAAAAGCCCAGGACCAGATGGCTTCACAGCTGAATTCTACCAAAAATTTAGAGAAGAGCTAACACCTATTCTACTCAAACTCTTCCAGAAAATTGCAGACGAAGGTCAACTTCCAAACTCATTCTATGAGGCCACCATCACCCTAATTCCAAAACCCGACAAAGATGCCACAAAAAAAGAAAACTACAGGCCAATATCACTGATGAACATAGATGCAAAAATCCTTAACAAAATTCTAGCAAATAGAATCCAACAACACATTAAAAAAATCATACATCATGATCAAGTAGGCTTTATCCCAGGGATGCAAGGATTCTTCAATATTCGCAAATCAATCAATGTAATACACCACATTAACAAATTGAAAAATAAAAATCACATGATTATCTCAATAGATGCAGAGAAAGCCTTTGACAAAATTCAACATCCATTTATGATAAAAACCCTCCAAAAAGCAGGAATAGAAGGAACATACCTCAACATAGTAAAAGCTATATATGACAAACCCACAGCAAGCATTATCCTCAATGGTGAAAAACTGGAAGCATTCCCCCTGAAATCAGGAACAAGACGAGGGTGCCCACTCTCACCACTACTTTTCAACATAGTTTTGGAAGTCTTGGCCACAGCAATCAGAGCAGATAAAGAAATTAAAGGAATCCAGATTGGAAAAGAAGAAGTAAAACTCTCTCTGTTTGCAGATGACATGATCCTCTATATTGAAAACCCTAGAGTTTATCTCTTATAATTGTTTCTTGACACCCCACAGTCAAAGCCGCTGTCAGGGTTCAATCTTTCTTTCCAGGGGAGAGAGGAGCTATCTGAAGTCTTGACCTCACAGCCTTGAATTTCAGCCACGGGATTGTGCCACAGGATCTCTGGGATCTGAGAGCATTCCTTCCTCTGAGAGGAAAGCAGCCTGGTGACGCAACACCAAGAATGGAGACATTTTCTCCCAATCTGTGGAAATGGCTAAGGAGTTGGGGAAGGCCTCGGGGATCCCCTCAGTCTGCAAGAAGAGGAAACGGTGACAGAGAAGGGGAACTGCAGAATTAGGAGTGGACACTACCGCGGCCGCTCTGCGGGGGAGGAGGAAGCAGTGGAGAGGGGCCCTGTCCTGGACGGACAGCTCCGACACCGGGCAGCCAGACCCGTGGCTCCGAGGGCGGTGACGAGGAGCACTGCCCTGCTCTTTGCCTCTCTAAAGCTCACCTAGTGAGGTGTTCCCTAACAGCTTTGCAATCCAGCCCTTCCTTTAGAACAGTGGTTTGTGAACTTCAGAAATATCCACACAACCCCTTCCTCAAAGGAAGTATTCTGAGAAACCCGATACGTGACACAGGTAAAGGTGGAAGTTGGAGGACGGAGTCTCTCCCAGTTTAAACCCCAAGGCAACTCCTTGGAGCCCTGAGGGTTCTATGGCATCCCTCTGCTCAGGGGTTGCAGATGGGCAAAGAAATAGAACTGAGCGAGCAGGTGGAATAGCCTTTCCCTTCTCCAGGGTGTCTTCCTGATCCAGGGATTGAACCCCGGTCTCCTGCATTGCAGGCAGATTCTTTACCCTCTGAGCCACCAGAGACGCCCTCAGAACTTCTCACACATTTCAAATAGAATGATTGGAATTTCACCTACTTACTTACCTATCGGACTTATGAAAAGATATTCTGTGGGGAAAAAAAAGACTTTCCTTTAAAAAAAAAAAATGTGTCTGCTACTCAAAATAGTGTTTATCACCCAACTTTGAGCCTTGAAAACACAAAAGGATACCATATGCTCCTATAAATGAGCATGATTTGCTTCAGCAGAGGTCCTCAAAGTTGGACTAAAGGGATTTTGCCCCCACTGAGAATTACTAACCCCAGTTAAGTGGGATGATCAGGAAACTGAACCCCACGCCACATTATATATGGACCCACTGCAGTGCGTGGCCTCTGTGGACATCTGTTATAAAATAGGAATATTCAATGGGGCTATGGCACATGGGGCTTGTTGTTTAGTTGCTGTTGTGTCTGACTCTTTTGCAACCCTACGGACTGTAGCCAACCAGGCTCCTTTGTCCATGAGATCTCCCAGGCCAAGAATGCTGGAGTAGATCCCCCACCCAGGGGTCAAACCCAAGTCTGCGTTGCAGGCAGATTCTTTACCGCTGAGCCACCGGGGAAGCCCTGGCAAATGGGGCTATCTGCTGCTAAAGATACTGTTCACTATCAGCACACAGTGTCATCTCGGGAAAAATGTCTCCCAGTGTCGGGAACGGCAGGGCCCGGGGCTGTTTCCCTGAATGGTCTTGTCACCGCGGAGCTGACCTGACCTCATGTGAGAGTAGAGAGCCACTTGGGTGGCCTCCCATGGCCAGGACAGAACATAAAGCTTGCAATTTGGATACCATCTTCGTTCCTGGCACCAGCTTATCTTCCTACTCTGCTTTCTTCTAATCTCATTTTCCTAACTGATTAATGTCTCATCTTGCCACCTTGAATGCATTTTGTAAAACATGTGTGAGAGTTTGTCCAGCATACAGTTAGAGAGAACACAAGGCCAAGACCATCCTCCCTTCTCACACCAATTGCAAATTTCAGAGTTTCCCCCAAACCACTCCCAGTTTCAATGATTTGGAAAAAACTCACAGAGCACACTGAGCTTTTATACTCATAGGTTAAAATCAGCATAGTGAGGACGTGCAGAGGCCCAGGAAAAGTACAAACATGTCCTCTCCCTGTGGAATCCTAGATGCTCCGGGCATCAGTTCGTGACATTACTCACAGAGAAGCTCACCCAAACCTTGGTGCCATTTTGTGGTCTCTTGATGACATACCGCCCTCATGGCTGACCTTTACTTTCTAGTCCTTCCAAAAGTTAGGGGAGAGAAATGGTACTGCATGGCCCAAAGCCCTCATCACAGATCACACTGTTAGACAGTCAGGTGCCCCAGGTCCCCATGCAAGCAGACATGCTTATCAGACCAGATATTCTAAAGGTCCAAAGATTGTTTCCCAGCAGCCAATAGCAAAGGCCAGACATCTCTTTGGGAAAGTTAATTCTTCATGACACAGTGTGTTAAATTCATTTCTCCAGCAAGGAAAGAAGGAATGAATCAACCAATCAAATTGAATTGGTCCAAACATGACCAGACTCCTGAGTACAGTCCCCTACTAACAATAAGGCCACAGGAACAAATCAAGGTGAGGGTCCCCAGCAGGGACTGGAGCCCACAGCCTGAGCCCTACCATGGGTTGGTGATGCTCCTTGTGGTACCCAGGACTGGAAGAGGGAGCCAGAGTTGCTGTTCTACCCTGAGTGAGGCAAGGAGAAACAATGCCCTCTGAGGCCAGGGAAGGCAAGGCAATGTTGATGCGATGGAGGTGGGTTCAGACTGGTGCCATCTCCTCCAGGCAGAGCAGGCTAAGGTGAGCACATAAGCACTAAAAGGTAGGGGTTCTGGCAGCTTTGCAGAACTTTCTGGGAAGGATACCGAACCAAGGTCATAGCTGGCACTGAGAGTCCAGGGTCTCAAAGCCACTCTCACAAGCCTTCAGGCAGCACCTGGGCAAAGCAGCTGCCAGTTCTCCCCTGCTACCCTGGGGAGTCCCAGGAAGAGGAGACCTGTGTTTCCTGAAATACATCCAGGCCATATGGCTGCAAGGCCCCCTTTGCAGGGAGACAGCAGACCGTGTGACTGTCCACCCCACCAACAAGGGGAGAAGGCAGGGCAGCCAGGCCTGAGGACAGGGAGTCAGCAGGCCCGGGGAGAAGTGGGGGCCAAGCTGAGGTTGGGGGCTTCCCCTGGTCTCTGAGCCCCTCTGCACCTGGGACTCCAGCTCCTGCCTCTCTTGTCACATCCCTGTGCGTGCTTCAGTTGAACTCTCCACCCTCTGCGCTCTCTCTAACACACACCGTCTTGGTCAGCTTGGGCGCCCACAACAAAATGCCACAGACGGGGAGGCTTAAAGATCAGAAATGTAATTTCTTACAGCTCTATGGGCAAGAAGTCCAAGATCAGGATGCCAATGAGGCAGGTTTCACGCTGAGGCCTCTTCTCTTGACGAGTAGGTGGCTGCCATCTCGGTGTATCTTCACATGACATTTTCTTTCTGCAAGTCTAGGGAGAAAGAGGGAGGAGGGGAGGGAGAAGGGTGAGGGAGGGGAAGAGGAAGAGGATGAGAGAGCGAGAGAGGAGGAGGCTTTCGGGCACTAATCACATCATGAGGGCCTCACCCCATGATCTCAGTCGACCCTGATTACCTTCCAAAAGCCGCATCTCCAAATATCACCACGTTGGGGGTTCAGCCTTCAACCTATGAATCTGAGGGCTATACACTCAGTCTACAATGTGGACCCCATGCCTATCCACAGGAGACAAGTTGTCTGTGTCTCAAGCCAAGATCCAAATGGCTCAGATTTAGTGGGATCCCAAGAAAATGGTTCTCCAGAGGGTCCACAACATCTGCAACTATAAAAGGAGGGCCCATCTTACGGCTTATTTTCATGTGACCTGAGGCTCTTCTCCTCCTACACAGCTCCCTCCTCCAAGCTCCCCGTGTTCTGGGCCAGCACGCACGGGGCATGGTGAGAACACAGAGGCGTGAGCCTGACCCTCGTCAGCTTGCTGGGGCTCAGAGACCTGCCATCCACGAGGGTGTCTCAGACTTGCTTGTCTCTCTGGAGACACGGTTCCCAGCCTCGCAGGAGTAGTTCCCAGCATCCTGCTCTGACATCACCAGGAAGAGGCAGGAGGCGGGTCCCCCATCGGGACCGCAGGATGTCCCCATTGAGGTGGAATGAGTACAGGATCGGAGGGGAGCCCCTCTGGGCCTCACAGAGGAGCTCCACCTCATCCCCCACAACTAGGCTGGTGATTCTTAGGGTGAGCAGAGGACGGGACAGAGCTGCAGAACACACAGTTGAGAAAGGCAACTGGACCAGCCAGGCTCCTCCCTTAGGGACTCCCCCACTCCAACACTCCCAGGGGCCCACTGCCCACTGCCCAGGCTTCGAAGTAGTGTCTCCCCTCCCCCAGTTATGCCACTCCCTGATCTCCAGCTGAGGGCTCTGTTTCTGGACCCCGCCACCCTCAAGGGCCACCTCATACCAGTAAAGCCTGGAGTCTCCCTCCTCGGCTGTTAGGAGGCAGAGTTATGTTAAGGAGGTAGAATCTAGAAAACTAAATATATATAGACACACACGCACACACACACACACGTGTGTGTGTATATAACAGCAAAAGAGTGAAAAACAACTAAATGTTTTATTAATGGGGACCCCAGTTAAACAATTATGGCCCAGCCATGTAGTGAAATACAATGTAGTCATGAGGAAGAGGTAGGTCCCTAAATACCAAATGGAATGAGCCCCAATATAAGGTCTTAGTGAAAGAAAATTAAAAACAACATGTGGATCCTTGTGTACAGTGTACCTCTACTTGTATAGATATAGATATAAAAAGATAAACATATATAGTCACACATCTATAAGTTTGTGTATGCATATAAGATCTTTAGAATACAAGGGGTAGACTGGGTAACTCATGGACTAGGGTTGGGAAACAACAGTTTTCACAATGGGCTTCACATTTTTAAAAGACTTATTTTATTTATTTATAGCTGCGAGGCATACAGGCTATTAGTTCCCAAACCAGGGACTGAACCAGAACCCTCTGCAATGGAAGTGCAGAGTCTTAACCACTGGACTGCCTGGGAAGTCCCAACCTGTTTTAACAAAACCTAAATAAAACTAAAGATTCTAACCTTTATTTCTGCTTTTCCATCCTCCCATAAATCCCTCCCACCTGAATTGCCTGAGCAGTTCATGCACCTGAAGATCCTGGGAGCTGAGTCATCAGGTGCACAGGAAGAATGCTAGGAAAGAGGCAAGGAACAGACTGTGAAATCAAGAATCCGGGCGACCCCTGCCTAGGCAGAGCAGGATGAGTAGATGGGCAGGCTGACAGCTGATGATAAGCCCAAGTTCTGGCTGGTGGCAGGAGACAGGAGAGACACAAGGCCGAGGTGGGCCTGTGTCCCTGGAGTTGCAGGCCGAGGTCCCAGGTGAAGCGGGAAGACACGCAAGGTCAGCACAGTCTTCACTCCGAGACACATGGAAGGGTTTATTGCCGGAATTTGGTTCTGGCATCTTTCTCTCTGCAGTTACGGGAAACATCCACTGTGTCCTGTCCGCTGAGCTCCCAGCAGAACCACACACGGCTCCAGTTGGCAGGACTGGGACTTCAGCTAGAGAGGCCTGGGGTGAATGGAATAGAGTGGCTGAGAGGGAAAAGCTGAAGGTGCCTAGGCACAGATGTTTGTCCCTGGGCTCTCAGAGGAGGGGAAGGTTCAAGGCCATTCACAGGAGGGAAGAGACCCTGAGACTTCCCTGCCTTGACATAGGGCACACAAGCCCCAGCTCAGCACTGCAGAACCAGCCTTGCCGACTGATCTAGAGTCGGTGGCCGTAGTGACCTCAGTCAGACAGCTTTCCCCTCAGACATTTCCACCCAGGGTTGTCAGAAGGGGATGCGAACACCGCCATACATACAGAAACAGGGACGTGAAACTAAGGATGCACCAAACTTTCCATCACAGGGCTCTTCAGTGGAGGAAAGTGATGGGGGTTAGACTTGACAACAAGGGCTTCCTGACAAAAGAGATTCAACATGGGAATGGTGGGTCCTGAAGGATAAGTGAGCCCCCTTACTCCCTCTTCCTACACAGATTTGGAAAGTGCCAGCTCCCACTACTGCACCATCCCTAAATGGTTGTGGTGGACTACAGTCCATAGGGTCACAAAGAGTCATACTCAACTAAGCATCTGAGCATGCATGCAACTGTGTTTCCTGAGATGCTTCGTAGGAGCATTTCTGTACAGCACCTGGTTGTCCTGGCTTTGGGGTCTCCATGGAGCAAGGGTGTGGTGAACCTCTCCCCACTTCCCATCTTCCCTGCTTCAGAAGGAATGAGGCAAGACTTGACAACCAGTTTGTCCTCTAAGAAGTGGCAGGCAGGATAAGACTTGAGGTAGCAGTGGAGCCTTTAGAAAGGAGAAGTGATTTGGGGGTCAGTTATGAGAGTAAATGTGGATCTTCATACGGGACACCAGATCTGATGAGGTGGAGCTCAGCGGACAGAAAGGACTTCTCATCTCTTAGGAGCCTGCTTCCGACTTGAAGGAGATCAATGGATGTTGGCAGTCACCTAGGTGACAGATGCTAGGATGGCACCCACACAGGCCAGGAACTAAGAAGGGAGGCAGCTAAAAATGCCTAAATTATATCTTACGAGGCAGATCTCTGGTACTTTTTAAGTTTCCCTTTTACTTACCCTGAAAAGGAAGTAGAAGTGTTAGGTACCAGTTGTGTCTCTTTGCCACCCCATGGACTGTAGCCCGCCAGGTTCCTCTGTCCATGGGGTTTTGTAGGCAAGAATACTGGAGTGGGTAGCCATCCTCTTTTCCGGGGGATCTTCCCAATCCAGGGATCAAACCCAGGTCTCCAGCACGGCAAGTGGATTCTTTACTGTCTGAGCTATCAGGGAAGCCCTTTACTTACCCTAGTCCCTAGTAAACACTTGTCTAAAGGTTTCAGGCCAGCTCAGCCATGTGTTGAAGAGGAAGCAGAGCTCTCCAAAACTCAGTGTGGTGGACACCGGGAGTGGTAGCCAAAGAGAGGCTCCAAGAGAAGGTGAACCTCAAAAGCAGAGAGAACCTCAGGCCTGTGGTCCAGTTGCCCCCTGCCCCCTCCCAACCTCTGCACCATAAGATCCTTGTTGCAGACCCAGCTTCAGCGATTATGAAGATGTAGACCAAGCAGTGACTGGCTCTCTCCTCTTGCAGGAAAGGGAGTTTCTCTTACTCCAATCCATCTTTTTTCCAAGCTGACCCCAGAAAAGACCTCATTTGACTATGTGAAAATACAGATTACTTTTGGTTTTAAGGAACAGAGGATTCACTTATGCTTATTTATCATGAGGCCACTGCCTGAGCCTTGAATGTCATTAAATACGTCTCATCGATGCTGTCAGTATGGTTTCCTTTTATTAACTTCTGTTTGGTCTTGTTTGGTCTTCCGAGTTTGTGGCTGTTACTTGGTGTGACTATTTAGTAGAAATCCTTGCAAAATCAGTGTGTTAGGAGGAAGCTGTCATATTGGTTACAAATAAGGAGAAGTAGAAGGCTCCCTAGGTGGTAAAGTATGAGTTGTTTTAGAGAAGCCCCTCTCGCAGACCCCACCCCCAACGTGAAAGTCCACTGATTCTTTTTTTGGTTGTCATTACTTTCCTCCAAGTTCTTCTTTAATATGCAAATACTGCTAGGAAGATAAGAGGAAACCACAACATAGCTCTGTTTAAAAACTGTTCTAATATGTTTGTAAATGTTCAGGGGAACAAATGTAAATCTCCTTGGGTAAGCAGGCTTAGATGAAGCTATGAGCTCATTTTGGTAAATGTGCAAGCTTAGGCATTTAAAGCAGAGAAATTTACATCAATCTAAACTTCCAAGGCCAGGAGTTAAGCATCAAAGTATGGTAGCCAAAAAATATTTTACTAACTACAAGAGACTCTCATGGGCCTCTTTATCACGAATGACCTAGAGTAAATAACATAAGGCAATATTTTTTCTACTTCAGTTTAACTCAACAAAGATCTACTTCATTCTACTATATGTAGGACACTATGGTGGGTGAAACTAGGGACACAAGATTGCAAACAACAGTCCTCTTTCCCAGTCTACTATGCAGGACAAAATACAGAGACACAAAGCAAAGTGTCAGTCAGAGTACCGGGAGAGTTCAGTGAGGGGAGAGAGCTGCCCAGTTGCAGGGCTCAACTGGTATCAAGAAGGAATTTAGAGGCAGTTATCAGGAAAATAAATTGTATGTGAAAGAATTGTCATAAAGGAAGGCACAGAGATAGGAAACCACAGGAATATTTTAGGCCTTATCCAACGGTCAGGTCTGGATGGAACATACAGTAATAATGGGAAGTTAGTGGAAAATGAAAATGGGAGAGAAGACTAGAAACCTCTGAGCAAGACCAAGGCAAAGGAAGTTTAGGGCCAATTTACAGTAAGTCTTCTGTTCTTTGCCATGTCTGCTTCTGAGAGCTCATCCCTAACCATGCACTGGAACAATAATTCCTAGCCACACTTCAAGGACAGGCTTCTGGGGCATCTCTCCACAATGAGCTGAGTCTTTGGCTCTTCCCTTAGAAAGACTCACCGCACACAGCTCGGTGTTTGTCCTTTGGCCACTCTCCCCAGCCTCTTCCCGTTTACCATATCGCAAACCTTTCCACGAGCCTTGATGCCTCTCATCCTCTTGTCCTTTCAGCCATGACTACCTTTGTCCTCTCTTTAAAGTGACTAGTGATAGAATGGTACCCAACCCCATGGCCCACGCGCCACGTCCTCCTTTGATAGCCAGCAGAGGCTCCTGAGGATTGAGTGCTAATTAGAGATCTCAGCCCTATTTAATGTGTAGACTTCTCACTCTCCAACTCTTATGTCTTTCTCCATCACTCTCTGTGTCCACGTCTCCTGGACCCATCTGATTCTCCCTTTCCTTGTCAGATGGCAGAAGCAGGAATCACAGGAAGGAGCAGCAACACATACACCAAAGGACTAGGGCCTCTTAATGTATGAGAGAGTTGCGAAGGTGAGATTAGGTGCCAAATGGAGCCCACCCTGCCCACTACTCCATTCATAATTGAAATCTTAACCCCTAGTATCTCAGAATGTGACTGTATTTGGAGGTAGGATTTTTAAAGAGATAATTAAGGTAAAATGAGACCCTTAGGGTGGGCTCTAATCCAGTATGCCTGGTGTCCTTATAAGACAAAAGGTTAGGACCCCAAGACTGCTTGTACACAAAGGGGTGACCCTATAAAGAAGCAACGAAAGTCTGGCCATCTGCAAGCCAAGGAGAGGGGGCTCAGATGAAACCAACCTTGCCAGAACCTTGATTTTAGACGCCCAGCCTCCAGAATTGTGAGAAAATAAATTTCGGTTGTTGAAGCCACCTAGTCTGTGGCATTTTGTTATGGAAGCCCTACCAAACCAACAGACCCTCCCAAGACCGTGTTGGAGTGGATGGACTGGAAAGATTTTTTACATTATCAGTGCCTGCAAAATCCATACCATTCTTCAGAAGAAATCAGTTCTGAGGACTTCCCTGATGGCCCAGTGCTTAAGAATTTGCTTTCCAATGCAGGGGACACAGGTCTGATCCCTGGTCGGGGGACTAAGATCCTACATGCTGCAGAGCAACTAAGCCCATGCGTCACAGCTACTGAGCCCTCAAGCTCTAAAGCCCTCTCACCGTAAAAAGAGAAACCCTTGCCTTGCAGGGAAGACCCACCACAACCAAAAAGAAACAAAGAAAGAAGTTAGTTCTGTCCTGGTACACCAGCAAAATTTGCCATGCCCTGAGACTTGCTATCCTGATACCCTGGGCACAACTGACTGGACCAAGGATCAAGATCTGTTTAGACCCGTGTGTTTATGGGAGAGCTTCTATCATAGAGTACTAGGTTTCCCAGTTAGATACTCTCTAGGAGGTTTTCTTTCTTTTAATTGAAGATAATTGCAATATTATGTTGGCTTCTGCCATACATCAACATGGATCAGCCATAGATATACATACGTCCCCTCCCTCCTGAACCTCCCTCCAAACTCCCACCCCATCCCACCCCTCTGGGTTGTAAACAGGAAACAGTAAAAGAGCAGGGAAGACAGAGGTAATGGAAATAGGAATGGGAGAAGAAAAGACAGAAGAGAGAGAAACTGAGTAAGGAGAACAGCTATGTCTAGAGCAGAAGTTGGCTTCTGAGAGGATAATCAGAGCTGCTATTGAGTAATCCCCACTGTCCTGTGAGGCCTGACTATGAGACTGTTGAGACAGTTTCCTTATTTGTCCTTGCATCCTTAAAGTGAATCCCTGTCATTCAGCCTCTTTAACTTATATGCAGAATACATCATGCGAAATGTCAGGCTGGATGAAGCACAAGCTGGAATCAAGATTGCCGGGAGAAATATCAATAACCTCAGATATGCAGATGACACCACCCTCATGGCAGAAAGCAAAGAACTAAAGAGCCTCTTGATGAAAGTGAAAGAGGAGAGTGAAAAAGTTGACTTAAACCTCAACATTCAGAAAACTAAGATCACGGCATCTCTGGTCCCATCGTTTCATGCAAATAGATGGGGAAACAATGACAAACTTTATTTTGGGGGCTCCAAAATCACTGCAGAGGGTGACTGCAGCCATGAAATTAAAGGAAGCTTGCTCCTTGGGAGAAAAGCTATGACCAACCTAGACAGCTTATTAAAGAGCAGAGATATTACTTTGCCAACAAAGGTTCATCTAGTCAAAGCTATGGTTTTCCCAGTAGTCATGTACAGATGTGAGAGCTGGACTATAAAGAAAGTTGAGTGCCAAAGAATTGATGCTTTTGAACTACGGTATTGGAGAAAACTCTTGAGAATCTCTTGGACTGCAAGGAGATCCAACCAGTCAGTCCCAAGGGAAATCAGTCCTGAATGTTCATTGGAAGGACTGATGCTGAAGCTGAAACTCCAATACTTTGGCCACCTGATATGAAGAACTGACTCATTAGAAAAGACCCTGATGCTGGGAAAGATTGAAGGCAGGAGGAGAAGGGGACGACAGGGGATGAAATGCTTGGATGGCATCACCAACTCGATGGACATGAGTTTGAGCAGGCTCTGGGAGCTGGTGATGGACAGGGAAGCCTGGTGTGCTGCAGTCCATGGGATCACAAAGAGTCGGACACGACTGAGTGAACTGTCATTCAAGCTCTTTAAGCCTGAGCCTCTCGTTTTCTTGTAACCTAAAAGAACCTACCCACTATGATAGTGTTTTAGTTTGCCAGCACCACTGTGACAAGTGCCACAAACTGAGTGGTTTATACAATCAAAATGTCCTGTCTCACACTTCTAGAGGATGGAAGTCCAAGATCAAGGTGTCGGCAGAGTCGGTTCCTTCTAAGGGCCCTGAGGGAAGGATTCGTGCCCCTCTTGGCTTGTAGATGGTACTCTTCTCCCATGTCTCCCCTTCGTACGTGTCTGTCCAAATTTCCCTTTCTTATAAAGGTATCAGTCGTGTTGGATTAGGACCCACCCTAATGACCTCATTTTAATGTAATTGCCTCTTAAAAGATTCTACACTCTAACATGGTCACATTCTGAGGTGCAGGGAGTTAAGACTTCAACATATGTACAAGAGTTGGGAGGGTGTGCACAGCTCAGCCAGTAACAAATAGGCTTTTAATTTTTTAAAAAATTTTTTCAGCTTTATTGAGATATAATTGACAAATAACATTGTACTATATTTAAGTGTACAATGTGATGATTGAGTATATGTAGGTAATGTTTCACATGATATGATTCCCACAATCAAATGAATACATCAGTCACCTCACAATGTTACCCTTTTTACCCATAAGAATATTTACGATATACTTTTAGCAAATTTGATGACTCAGATAGTAAAGAATCTACCCCCAGTGTTGGAGACCCGAGTTAGATCCCTGGGTTGGGAAGATCCCCTAGAGGAGAAAATGGCAACCCACTCCAGTATTCTTGCCAGGAGAATTCCATGGACGGGCTACAGTCCCTGGGGTGGCAAAGAGTCAAACACAGCTGAGCTACTACTGCTTTCACTTTAGCAAATCTCAAGTATACAATACAGTTATTAGCTAATTTTTTTTTAAAGTAAACGTATCTTTCAGTTATAAGTTTAGAGGATCAAGTGCACAACATGATTGCTATAGTTAATAGCAAGTAGGTCTTTACGTAAAACCAAGGCACTTCCAGAAGGCTCCCTCCCAGCCAGTCAGCTTTCCTCCCTTGACATTCCCCCAAACAAGCAGCCATTCTGGGGCGATGGCCCTGCTCACCGACCAAGCTGCCCCTGAGGCCCAATGTTTAATGCTTTTCGAGAGAGGAATACTGATGTACCTACCTCCTTCCAACCCATAGCACAAACAAAATAAAGTATGATAGATCTGTGTACACTGATATAAAAGGATCTGAAAGACAATTTTAAGTAAACAAACAAGTTGGAAAACAATCTGTTCAGCCTAAGCACATTTATGCTTAAAAACAATCCTGTGTGTTTTGTATGCTGTGTGTGCTGTGCTTAGCTGCTCAGTCATGTCTGACTCTTTGAGACCCTATGGCCCACCAGGCTCCTCTGTCCATGGGGATTCTCCAGGCAAGAATACTGGAATGGGTTGCCATGCCCTCCTTCAGAGGATCTTCCCAACCCAGGGATTAAACCCAGGTCTCCCACATTGCAGGTGGGTTCTTTACCATCTGAGCCACCGGGGAAGCCCTTTGTATATGCATATAAAATAATGTGAGTGCACAGAGAGTAAACCAGGTGACAGGGAAATAGAGAAGAGGGCATGAACATCCCAATCAGGCTGTAAAGGAAGGAGAAAGTTGGGGGAGATAACAAGTTTGAAAGACACTGTTTATATGATGGCGTCTCCCTGAGCACGTTGGTAAATGGGGGTCGGGGAGGATGAGAGACGCTCAGTAGTTGATAGGACGGAACCCTTAATTAAAGGGAAAAGAATGAAATTGCATGTGAAACTGATCAAGCAGGGCAAGAAAGAAAAAGAAAAACAGAAACTGGGCATGTGAGAAAGTCCTGAGGAGTAGGGAAGAAAACTGGAAACACTCCTGACAAACGACCTCAGTCTCAGCAAAATAAAAGAGATCTATTCCACTTTTAGGGGCTGAATGATGTCCCCTGCAGGTTCATATGGAGACATCCTAAGCCTCAGCACTCCAGAACGTAACTATATTTGGAGATACGGTCTTTAAAGGAGGTGAATAAGTTAAAATGAGGTCACTAGGGTGGACCCTCGTCCAATGAGACTGGCGTTCTTATACGAGGAGATGAGAACACAGACACATCTGGAAGACCACGTGAGGACCCAGTGAGGAGGCAGCCAGCCGCAAGCCAAGGAGGGAGGCCTCTGCAGAAACCCATCTGCTGACACCTTGATCTTGGACTCAGACCCTTCAGAACTTGAGAAAATCTGTTTCTGTTCTCTGGGCCCCCCAGTCTATGATATTTGTTATGGCAGCTCAAGCTGACTCATACATCTCCCAAGGCTAGGGTGTGTTCAAGAAGAGGAAGACTTCAAGCACCCACTGGACAGAGGGAGGGTGCCACAAGCAGACACCCAGGAGAGAACAGCCTAAGCCCTTCCAGGAGGCTGGCAGAAAACAGCCTACCCAGACCAGAGGGGCTAATGAGGTCAGCTCCTCTTTCCCATCTTTCTTCTATTTCCCTGCGACTGCCTTGGTGCAAACTGGGCTGTTAACAGTCATCTCTGTGCTGGGAGAGGCACATTCAGGTGTGCTGCTAGGAGCCTGGGTGACTGGCAGCCTCCAGCTGCGGCGCCTCTGGGTGTGTCGGGTGTTCATACTGAGGCCACACCCGCCACGTGGCTCCCAGCCAGTGATGAGCACAGCAGAGGACCAGAGACAGGCCATTTGTGCCTGTTGTGGAACAGTGCTATTGGGCACCCCATCGGCCTTGCCTCCCCTCATCTCCTTTCACAGGTGTCACAACTACATTACAAAGGTTCTCCTCTACTCCTGCCCCCTCCTCTTTATCCATCACAGATGTGGCTTTTCCCCCAGTGACTCTCCTGCACGAGGACTTTTGTGGTCTCTGCTTCTGTTAAGCGATCTCGTTGCCCTTGGTCTCCATTCCCTCCATCCATCCTCCACACTGCTAGACTCCTCCTTCTCTTCAAATTCAAAGCTTGCCCACACTCTGCTTTCATCCCTGCCTGGATGCCTGGTCACTTACAAGATGAAATGAAGACATTTAAGCCTCTCTAGATTCAGCCCGCGCTCAACTGTCCATTCTCAGACCCCCTACTCCAAGCCTCCCTCCTGACAGCCATAGTAACTCTCTGCACTTTTCTGAACTCCAGTTCATTTAACATCAAGACTTCTAGTCATATGATTCCTTCCTCAAGACTCACTTCAAATGTCCTGGACACACCTGAGCAGAGGAAATCATGCCTCTCTTTGCGCTGTTTTTATACCCAGTACCAACATCTCGTATGGCATTTATCAAACTGTCCTGCAATTCCTTGTCTCTTAGGAAAAAGTTTAAGGTAGAATAAAGTCATTCTGTATCCTCAGTACCAGCACAATACCTAACACATAGTAGGTGCCCAAACTTCGTGTAATGTTAAGTAAATGTACATGTGTACATAAGCACAGTATTAAATATAACACACGAAAGCAAATGCCTTGATCAGTCATCTGCATCTCGGCCAGGCTCCTCTCTTATTGACTTACCCTCCCACCAAGGGTCTTCGTCCCAGTGCCGTCACAGGTCTGTGATTCCTCATCTCAGGGGCAGTGAGGTGCATGTTGGGGTTGGAGGAGCCATGGGCTGAGTATCACAATCACTGAATATGTGCTGGAGTCAGAGGTGGACAGGGGAAAGTTCCCTTTCCTAGAGAAGGAATCCTCAGGTTGCCAAGAAAAACAAGATCATCTCAAGAAAAGATTTTCTGGCCACTTATTCTTTATTCCCTTAAGTTCATTCAAGTCAGTTTCCATGACTTGCAAAAGAAGGAATTTCATGAATTCACTTGAAAACCATTGTTGGGAAGGAAACGAGTGGCTTGAGAGGTTGAGTTTGGGCGGAAAGTCAGTGTTGGCTAGTGGAGCAGGGTGGCGGGAGGGCAGGGGTGGGGCAGCAAAGCTTGAAGAGCTCTCAGAGCCCTTGTAAAAGGACAGAGGTGCCTCTTCTGGTCGGTGATTTTGGTCAGGCTCCTCCCTCCACTCCCCCAGATGAGAAGCTCTGCAGTAAGAAAGGCTCACAGATCGCCAGAGACCTCAGAGGAAGAGACGCATGACCAGTGGGGTCATTCACAGCAGCAAGCGGCCCGGGAGCCGAGAAAGGACGTCTACCCCTGTCCCAGCAGCAGCTAGGGCTTCAGGCTTGATGGAGCCAAGGAGTCGGCCTCCTCTAGGAGCAGAGTGGGCCGACTACGCAGACAAGAGGAAGTAGAAGATGCGTGGTCTCGCTGCAGCGTTTTCCCTATGTGACTATGAAAACAAGCTTCCCTCTGTGTGGGCTGAAGGGTGTTCCCCAAGATGCCCAAACCCTAATCCTGGAACCTGTGTTACTTTATATGGCAAAAGAGACTTTACAGACATGATTAAATTAAGAATCTTGAGATGGGGAGGTTATCCTGGATGACCGGATGGACCTGAGATAATCATTAGGGTCCTTGTGGAAGGGACTCGGGAGAAGTCCTCGTCAGAAGAAGGCCATCTGATGGTGTGATGAGAGAAGCTGATCGGAGACAGAAGATGTTATGAAAATGAAAGTCTCTCAGTCGTGCCCAACTCTGTGACCCCATGGACTGTAACCCGCCAGGCTCCTCTGTCCATGGAATTCTCCAGGCAAGAATACAGGAGTGGGCAGCCATTCCCTTCTCCAGGGGATCTTTCCAACCCAGGGATCAAACCCAGGTCTCCCAAATTGCAAGCGGACTCTACCATCTGAGTCAGCAGGGAAGCACACTATACCACCGGCTTTTTAACCATGCAGGAAGCAGGCCTTATCTGTATGCTTTAGTAGATAGCAACCACCTCAGAGTATCGCTATGGGAATTAAATGATTTAATAAATAGAATAGTAGCTGCACAATGAACCTAGGTCTCTTATGTCCAGCATTGGCAGGCTGGCTCTTTACCACTAGCGCCGCCTGGGAAGCACAGTAAATGCTCCCTATTATAAATATCCTTGGATCTCTCAGCAGTACTGTCCAATGAAAGTGAAAGTGTTGGTCCCTCAGTCGTGTCCAGCTGTTTGGGATTCCATGGACTATAGCCTATAGCCTGCCAGGCTCCTCTGTCTGTGGAATTCTCCAGCAAAGAATACTGGAATGGGTAGCTGGAATACTGGAACCCCTTCTCCAGGGGTTCTTCTCGATCCGGGGATCGAACCCGCGTCTCCTGCATGGCAGCCAGTTTCTTTACCATCTGAGCCTCCAGGAAAGCCAAAACCACACACAACAATTAAGAACTTGGAGTGTGGCTGGTCTGAGCTGAGTTATGGCACAAGTGTAAAATATACCCAAATTTCAAAGACATAGGACCAAAACAAAACCAGAATGTAAAATAACTAAATAATTTTGATATTGATTGCAGATTTAAAATGATAATATTATGGATATAGCAGATAAACATAATGTATTATTAAAATTAAAGTCACCCAATCCCCTTTCCCTTTACGTTCCCTTTGTCAGAGTGGCTCTTTGAAGCCTTCAAATTCTGCGTGTGGTTTGCGTTATGTCTCACGTTATGTCTCTACCAAACAGAGCCCTCTGATTCTCTGAACCTTGCTGAATGGAACACACAAAAGCAAGCCCGGAGCATTCAGGGAAACCAGTCAAATGCACTGACTTCTTTATGAATGCCCCTGGCATTCATCTCCTCCTTCTCTTTTGTATCTTTAGGATGCTGCCCAAGAGATATTCCTGGGAGCATCTTTAATTCTTGACTGCCAGGTCCAACTAAGCCAACGGAGTAAGTTTGGTTGACCTCAGATGGCTCAGGTCCCTGCCCCAGGGCAGAAGAATGTAGCCATCACTTTCTCTTTGAGGCATCCAACGGGCTCAGAGCACCATCTTCCCAAGCGGCTTAGCAGGAGTTTGCTCTCCCCATACTATACACTATTTTTTAATCCCTGCCATCTGTTCCACGATGTTTCAAGGGGTCATCATTTAGGTGCCTCTTTTGGATAGAAAGTTCAACTCTGTCTAAAAATGGTGCATTGGTCTTACAGCTATTACACCTGAGCAACCATCAGGAATTCGGCTTGCTTTCCTCTTCTCACCCTCTCCCCAAGAGTGGCCCTAGACCAGAAAAAGACCTTCTAGCTCCCTTCTTCAACTGTCCCCCAAAACACGCACACAGCTGGCTCCCACCTTAAAGGCCCGACTGCCAATCATTACAGTGATGCTGACGTCCTTAGCAGCTGCAATTAAGCGGCTGAGCTTGGTTGCTCAGTTGCGTCCAACTCTTTGCAACTCTTTGGACTTGTAGCCTGCCTGGCTCCTCTGTCCATGGGATTTTTCAGGCAAGAATACTGGAGTGGGTTGCCATTTTCCTCCTCCAGGGGGTCTTCCTGATCCAGGGATCAAACCTGCATCTCCTGTGCCTCGTGCATTGCAGGCAGATTCTTTGCCCGCTCAGCCATCGGGGAAAAGACAGCAAAAATAGCAAAACTTAGCAAGCTGCAAGGGCTCCAGAATTTTACTCAGGTCCCACAGTCAGGCCCTGGGTGATGGGGACTCAGGTGGACCCCAGGCCCTGCCCTCATTCCTGAGTGTGGAGCTCACCACCCTACGCCTAAGGCACCCACAGGCTCTTTTCCTCAAGGAGCCCTTACCCCACTTTGTGGGCCTGACGAGGCTGCAGGGGCAGATACACTGGGCTAAGAGGACAATTTGCCCCTAAGAGGTCTCCAGACTGGGTGATGCATGCCTCCCGGGTTCTCTGCCCATGCCTTGGGATGTTCCTCATGATGCTTATCAAATAGAATAGCTGTATCGAGCAATTCTCCTTCTGGGAATCTACTCCAAAGAATTGAGCGCAGGGACTCAAACGGATTTTCATTCACCCACATTCAGAGCAATTGTGGCATTTTCACAATAGCCAAAAGGTAAAAGAAACCCGAATGTCCACCAGTGATGAGTAGCTAAACAAAACGTGGTCTGTACACATGATGGAATATTAGTCAGTCTTTAAAAAAGGAAGTGTATTCTGACACTTTCCACAACATGAATGAAACTTGAGGACATTATGCTAAGTGGGAAAAGCTAGTTATAAGAAGACAGAGACTGTGATTCCACTTGTATGGCTAAATAGTCAGCTTCTGAGGCAGAAAGTAGACTACAGGTTTCCAGGGCACAGGGGAAGGGGTAATGGGAACCTCTTGTTTAATGGGTGCAGAGCTTTAATGTGGGAAGATGAAAAAGTTCTGGATGATGGAGATGGATATGCCTGTACAACAATGTGAATGTACTTAATGTCACTGAACTCTACACTTTAAAAAGGATTAAATTCATAAATTTTGTTATATATATCTTGCTACAATATAAAAATAATACCTCCAACTAAGAGAAAAAATAATCTGTGTTTCTACAACATCTCTAACCAGAGCCAGGTTGTGATCAAACGTGCCCCCAAACTTCCTCACCTTCTCTGGTGAAGGAACCTCCACCGGGGGGCCCCCCAAGCCCCTCTCAGAACTCCCAGGCACTGAACCCACGGGTGGGCTTCACTCAGATGTTTTCTCTGTCTCTCACCGGGACTTGGGGGCTGCTTGAGAACACAGATTTTCATGAATCCACAAGGAAAGTCTGAAGCTTGGGGCAGGAAGTCTGGGTCTGGGAATGTTTGCAAACACACTTGGCTACATAGTTGACAATAGAGACTTTGTGAGTAATAAAGCTGATATTTTTGGGTCTTCCATGGTGGGCCAGTGGTTAAGACTTTGTGTTCTCAATTCAGAAGCCTGGGCTCAATCCCTAGTGAGGTAACTAAGATCCCACATGCCACAGGGCGCAGCCCAAGTATGCATGGTTGTTGTTGTCTAGATACTAAGTTGTGTCCCCATGGACTGTAGCCTCCCAGGCTCCTCTGTCCATGCGATTTCCCAGGCAAGCATGCTGGAGTGACTTGCCATTTCCTTCTCTAGGGATCTTCCTGACCCAGGGATCACACCCACATCTCCTGCATTGCAGACAGATTCTTTACCACTGAGCCACCAGGCAAGCCTACGTGGATCTAGATCTAGATTAGATATGGAGATGGAGGTAGAGATATAGACATAGATAGATACAAAGCTGATTTTTTCATCTTCATCTTCTAGCCGCTGATACTCTGACTTGGCTGGTTCAGGACTCAAACGGAAAAGAGAGTAATGTTACTCACTGACCACCTAAAATCCCAGCACTGTCGGGATTAGACAGGAGGCCAAGGGCAGGGTTTTCTACTGGACCTAGATTTCAGCAGTCTTAGCTAAGGAAGTTGTATGCTGGTTGTCAAGCTATTGTCTCTAGGTCCCAAATCTACCCTTTCATATTGTGTTGTGATGATGGATACAGGACTTTGGAAGTTGCGTTCCCCTTTGCTGGCTTGCAGCTGTTAGGTTCTGCCAGGAAGGATGCTAGAGAGAGACTGGAAGGCAGGAGTGAGAAAAATGCTCTTCTGATCTGCTCATTCCTCCTGGCAGGTGGGCCCAGCAACAACCCTTCATCCTGGTAGCAGGTCAGCCTGGTACAGCTTCTTTCCACACCTCAGAGGTACCAGCCCCAGCCAGACAGCGCCCCTCCTCAGAGGTCTGAACTAGCTCTGCTGCCTCCTTGACAGACAGGGGTAGTCACGGGCGGGGGGGGGGGGGGGGCTTGACTCCAATGTTAAGGCTCAGCTGTGTGGGCTTCTCCTCCAAGCTCACAGGTCCTGACGACCCTGACCTCACCCCTTATCCCCCAGCAATAGAGGTAGCGGCTTCTTGCACTTGTTTTCTTTCTTACCTCACTGTTTCTTTCTTTTTTTAATTCATTTATTTGTTTTTGGCTGTTCTGGGTCTTCATTGCTGCACATGGACTTTTTCTAGTTGTACCGATCAGGGTCTCCTCTCTAGTTGCCGCGCTTGGGCTTCTCACCAAGGTGGCTTCCCTTGTGAAGTGGGGGCTCTAGGGGGAACAGGCTTCAGTATCTGCAACTCTGAGCACTGGAGCACAGGCTCCATAGCTGTGGGACACGGGCTTAGGTGCTTCACAGCATTTGGGATCTTCCCAGATCAGAGCTCGAACCTGCGTCTCCTGCATTGGCAGACGAATTCTTTACCACTGAGCCACCAGGGAAGCCCTCACTATTTTAAAAAAATGTTTTTAGTTGTCTAATAACTATTTGAGCAATTTCCTATGTTAAATATCTTCTGTTAGAATACGTAGTGCGGTTACTGTTTTCCTGACTGGGCTCTGATTGTTTTGGGGGTTAGGGTCTGTGAAGATAGACCTTTAGGGCGATCCTCATGACCCCTACCCCCTGGTGTCCAGGTCCCATATAATCTCCTCCTTTTGAGTATAGGTGGGACCTATGGCTTGCTTCCAATCCATAGAATATGGCAAACTGAAGGAATTTTTCAGAGGTGATTAAGGTTCTCAAACAGTTGACTTGAGTAAATAAAAAGAGTGATCATCTGAGATGGGCCTAACCTAATCAGATGAAAGGACCTAAGAGAGGACTAAGCTTTCTCTGAGGTCAGAGAGACTCTCCTGGTTGACTTGATGAAAATGAAAGTCACTCAGTCGTGTCCAACTCTTTGTGACCCCATGGACTATACAGTCCATGGAATTCTCCAAGCCAGAACACTGGAGTGGGTAGCTGTTCCCTTCTCCAGGGGATCTTCACCACCCAGGGATTGAACCCAGGTCTCCCGCATTGCAGCAGATTCTTTACCAGCTGAGCCACAAGGGAAGCCCAAGAACACTGGAGTGGGTAGCCTATCCCTTCTCCAGAGGATCTTCCTGACCCAGGAATTGAACCAGGGTCTCCTGCATTGCAGGTGGACTTTTTACCAGCTGAGCTACTAGGGAAGCCCTGACTTGATGAAATCAGAGCTAACTTGAGGAGGCCCACATGGTAAAGGGCCACTCAGAATGGGGCCCTCAGTCTTACAACCACAAGGCGATGAAATCTGCCAACAAGTGGAATGAAGTCAGAAAGTAGCTATCCATGGTTGAGCCTTCAGATGAAAATGCAGCCCAGTTGAAACCTTGATTGCAATCTCGGGAAACCCTGAGCAGAGACCTCTGCTAAGCCACACCTGGACTCCTGACCCACAGAAACTGTGAGTTAATAAATGTATATGTTTTCTTAAGCTGTTCAGAGAATGGCAATCCTTTATGAAGCCATAGAAAACTAATACCATGTCTGCAGACTTTGTAGGAGACAAATTAAGCATAGTGTTAAAATTACCCATGAAAATCTTTTAAGAGAGCTGACACTGATAGCTAGATATTTTCTTATACGTTGGAACTTATGGTACCAGTTGAAGTAGGTGGCGTTCATTTAGGGACCATGTGGTTCCAAAATACATATGCTTTTAAACATGAGACTCACACAAGGAAACTGAGATTTATGAAAATAAAGCCAGTTTATGTCTCCCTCTCACCCTCATTCAGTGGTACATATTTATTAAGTAAAAGAGCAGGTGGAAATTGCCTTACTATGTAAAGTGTTTTCTGGCTCGGTTTATTGTTGAACTTAAGTTCAACAAGTATATAATGTAATTCTCCTTTACTTGAGCTTCTGTGTTTGCATTTGTAACTTAATAAGATATTTGTGTTAAATTTTGGAGAAGCTTCCTTTATAATTTAAGATCCCTCATTTAGCCAAGAGACTATTGAGTCTGCCAATAACCCATTATTAAGAGAAGTAAAAACCTCTCAAGATGCAGCTTCAGTAGAACAGGAGATATTTCTTTGGGTTCTCTGTAAGATGGCCACAAAAGGACTGAGAACATCCTCTACCTCTACTGGGTCCAGAAATAATGCCAGTAAAAAGTGAAAAACAGCACCTCTGTTACAAAAACAATCTGTATCTGGGAACTAGGTAAACAAGATTTTTTTGTGTGTTCTTTTAGTGAAGGGCTGAGTGTGGTTTCTATTGATGAGGTTATTTTACAATACTTATGAAGTTAACTTGTAGCTTTTGGTCCCCTAAAAGCAATGTGAATAATTGACTGTACAATGGAACAGATGACCCCAAGATTACAGTTTAAGACGTATCTAGAACTAATCCAGCAGCCTTACTCTAATATTTATTTATTTTTCTTGGAGATCCAAACAGCCCATCCAAAAGGAAATCAGTCCTGAATATTCATTGGAAGGACTGATGCTAAAGCTGAAACTCCAATACTTTGATGCAAAGAACTGACTCGTTTGAAAAGACCCTGATGCTGGGAAAGATTGAAGGCAGGAGAAGAAGGGGACAGCAGAGGATGAGATGGTTGGATGGCATCGCCGACTCAGTGGACATGAGTATGAGGAAACTCTGGGAGTTGGTGATGAACAGGGAGGCCTGGCATGGTGCAGTCCATGGGGTTGCAAAGAGTCGGACACGACTGAGCGACTGAACTGAACTGAACTGATCTTGGGGTTTTCCTGGTGGTCCAGTGGATAAGACTCCACACTCCCAGTGCAAAGAGATCAGGTTTTATCCCTGGTCAGGGAACTAGATCCCACATGTGACAATTAAGTCCACGTGCCACAGCTAGAGAAGACCACGTACTGCAACAAAAACCCAGCACAGCCATAATAAAAATTAAAAGCACTTTATAAAAATAATACATTGCATAGCTATATCTCTATATTGTGAGCTCATCTTCTCCTGTGAGAACTTCAAAATTACGACTCACTGCTGAACAACCGTCGACAGGAGAAAGTTGGACCCCACCAAAAAAAGATACCCCATGTCCGAGGGCAAAGGAGAAGCCCCAGCAAGATGGTAGAATCAAACCCCATACCTGCCAGAGATGCTCAGAGGGCTCAAACAAACCTTGTGCATGCCAGGTCCCAGAGATCCCACAGACACTGGGCCAGAACTGTGTTTGGGTGTCTCCTGAGGAGGTACGGGTCAGCAGTGGCCTGCTGCAGGGGCAGGGGCTGTGGGTGCAGCAGACCTGGGAATGGCATAAGCCCTCTTGGAGGAGGTCTCCATTAACCCACCATAGAGCCACCAGAACTTACACAGGACTGGGGAAACAGACTCTTGGAGGGCACAAACAGAACCTTGTGTGCACCAGGACCCAGGAGAAAGGAGCAGGGACCCCACAAGAGACCGACCCAGACATGCTCGTGAGGGTCCAGGAGTCCAAGGCAGAGGCATGGGTTGGTGGTGGCCTGATGCAGGGTTGGGGACATTGAGTGAGGCAGTGCTTACATGGGACCTTTTGAAGGAGGTCGCCATTATCTTCATTACCTCCACCAGAGTTTGGCCTCAAGTCGAACAACAGGGAGAGAACATAGCCCCGCCCATCAGCAGCCAGGCTTGCCTGTCCATCACCAACTCCCAGCACCTGCCCAAATTCATGCCCAACAAGTCAGTGATGCCATCCAAGCATCTCATCCTCTGACATCCCCTACTCTTCCTGTCCTCAATCTTTCCCAGCATCATGGTCTTTTCATATGAGTCAGTTCTTCACATCAGGTGGCCAAAGTATTGGACTTTCAGCTTCAACATCAGTCTTTCCAATGAATATTTGGGACTGATTTCCTTTAGTATTGACTGGTTTGATCTCCTTGCAGTCCAAGGGACTCTCAAGAGTCTTCTTCAACACCACAGTTCAAAAGCATCAATTCTTTGGTGCTCAGCTTTCTTTATAGTCCAAATCTTACATTCATACATGACTACTAAAAAAACCATAGCTTTGGCTAGATGGACCTTTGTTGACAATGTAATGTCTCTGCTTTTTAATATGCTGTCTAGGTTGGTCATAGCTTTTATTCCAAGGAGCAAGCATCTTTTAATTTCATGGCCTCAGTCACCATCTGCAGTGATTTTGGAGCCCCAAGAAAATAAAGTCTCACTGTTTCCACAGTTTCCCCATCTATTTGCCATGAAGTGATGGGACCAGATGCCATGATCTTAATTTTATGAATGTTGAGTTTTAAGCCAACTTTTTCACTCTTCTTTTTCACTTTTGTCAAGAAGCTCTTTAGTTCTTTTTTGCTTTCTGCCATGAGGGTGGTGTCATCTGCATATCTGAGGTGATTGATATTTCTGCCAGCTATCCTGATTCCAGCTTGTGCTTCATCCAGCCTGGCATTTCGCATGATGTACTCTGCATAAAAGTTAAATAAGCAAAGTGACAATATACAGTCTTGACGTACTCCTTCCCCAATTTGGAACCAATCTGTTGTTCCATGTCCAGTTCTAACTGTTGCTTCTTGACCAGCATACAGATTTCTCAGGAGGCAGGTAAGGTGGTCTGGTATTCCCATCTCTTAAAGAATTTTCCACAGTTTGTTGTGATCCACATAGTCAAAGGCTTTGGCCTAGTCAATAAAGCAGATGTTTTTCTGGAATTCTCTTGCTTTTTCGATGATCCAGCGGATGTTGACAATTTAGTCATTGGTTCCTCTGCCTTTTCTAAAAGCAGCTTGAACATCTGGAAGTTCACGGTTCATATACTGTTGAAGCCTGGCTTGGAAAATTTTGAGCATTACTTTACTAGCATGTGAGATGAGTGTAATTGTGGGGTAGTTTGAACATCCTTTGGCATTGCCTTTCTTTGGGACTGGAATGAAAACTGACCTTTTCCAGTCCTGTGGTCACTGCTGAGTTTTCCAAATTTGCTGACATATTGAGTGCAGCACTTTCACAGCATCATCTTTTAGGATTTGAAATAGCTCAGCTGGAATTCTATCACCTCCACTAGCTTTGTTCATAGTGATGCTTCCTAAGGCTCACTTGACTTCTCATTCCAGGATGTTGGCTCTAGGTGAGTGGTTTGCCGTTCCCTTCTCCAGTGGACCACATTTTGTCAGAACTCTTCGCCATGACCTGTCTTGGGTAGCCCTACACGGCATGGCTCATAGTTTCATTGAGTTAAACAAGGCTGTGGTCCATGTGATCAATTTGATTAGTTTTCTGTGATTGTGGTCTTCATTCTGTCTGCCCTCTGATGGATAAGGATAAGAGGCTAATGGAAGCTTCCTGTGGGAGAGACCAACTGAGAGGGAAACTGGGTCTTGTTCTGATGGATGGAGCCATGCTCAGTAAATCTTTAATCCAATTTTCTGTTGGTGGGCAGGGCTGTGTTCCCTCCTTGTTTGATCTGAGGCCAAACTATGGTGGAGGTGATGAAGATAATGACAACATTTTTCAAAAGGTCCCATGCACGCACTGCCTCACACATTGCCCCTGACCTTGCAGCAGGCCAGCACTGACCCACGCCTTCTCCCATACCCGTAAAGGGAAAAAAATTATACCAAATTAAAAATGGGATTTTATAACCACAAATTAAAACCAAAGATCCAAGATTAACACATAGAGATTATTTTTTTTTAATCTATGTAAAACCTCATGTCAACTTATTTGCAAATCTAAACAAAATGGTAAATTTATGGGAGAATACAAAGTATCAAAATTGACTTAAGAGAATGTAGAAGGTCTGAAAAGACAAACAGGGAATAAATTGGAAATCATTGCCAAATAATCCGTCCTCCAAATATAGTAGGTCTAGGTGTAATCCCCAGCATGACAAAAGCCGTTTATTGCAAACCAACAACCAGTTGTTAATGCCAACAAAAAGAATCTACAATATTAACAGTAGATGAAATAGATTTCAAGTCAAAAATCTGACTAAAATAGAACCCAAAAGAGAAAATTGCAGACTAGCTTGACTTATGAATATAGATGCAAAAATTCTGAATAAAATATTAGCCAATTAAACGCAGCAGTGTGTTAAAAGAATAATGTACTGTGATCAAGTAGGTTTATTTTTATAAGACTACAAGGACTAAAATTAGGAAATCTATTAATATGTTATTATCCATAGGGAGAAAAATAAAAAGATCAACTCAATAGACACTAAAAACATCATTTTCTGATATTAGTAGAGAAAAACCTAAATAAACTAGAGATGAAAATAGACTTATTTAATAGAAAAAGGAACATCTGTTTCAAACCATTAGCCAATATTGTGTTTAAAGGCAAAACTTTGGACTTTCCCAGTAAAGTAAGGACTAAAATGATAGTTGTCGTTGCCATTGTTACAACACATTGTTGTGGTAGCTTCAGCTCTATGCAGCAGGACCGAAAAAGTGCATAAATGTATAAGCATTGAAAAAAGAGAATTCTTCATTGCAGTTCACATATTTGTCTACCTGTAAAACCCAAGAATATTGTGGAAATGAACAAAGGCTACCCAAGTGAACACAGTTAGGAGGCTATTTACTCAGAACTTGCTGTAGGAGGGGAATCAGTCACATTCACTCCACTTGGTGGAACTCAAATGCAAGCAGGAAAGGTTTCTAGTCAAAAAGAGGTGGGAAGGCTTCAGATATGCTTTGACAGAAGACTGTTGGCATGGGGAATTGGCTAACTAGCTACATCCTATGTGATTGTTTGGGGGAGTATATTTGTTTGGTTGGTCTTTCTCTGGCTGGTCTTGAGCTGGAATTGCAGCAGAAATTTGGCCTCTGTACACGGGTACAAAATTAAATTTCGGAGACAGAGTTTCGGGTGAAGCAGAAAAGAATAGCTTTATTGCTTTGCCAGGCAAAGGGGGACACAATAGACTATGCCCTCAAAACTGTATGTCCTAACCTAGAGGAGGTAGTAATGGTTCCAAGAGGAGGGCATGGTCAACTCATGAACATTCTTCTGATTGGTTGGTGATGAGGTGAGTGTGAGTCAGCATCTTCAACCTTCTTGTTCCAACCAGTCTAGGGTCTTTGTGCTTGTGGGTAGCACACATTTAAGTTCAGTGTCTGCACAATAGCTCAAAGATACTGCTGTGAGGATCTCTGAGGGGGAACCAGGACCCTGGCTCACGGTTGCCCTACTGTTTCTTTTCTTTTGTTTCTTTGCGGGGGAGCTGCGCAGAGTCTTCACTGCAGGTGCATGGGAACTTTTCTAGTTGCTGAATGTGAACTTAGTTGCCCCACAGAATGTGGGTGTTATTTCCCCATGGTGGCAGGTGGTAGATTAGTCACTAAGTCGAGTTCGACTCTTTGCAATCCCATGGATTATAGCTCGCCAGGCTCCTCTGTCCATGGGATTGCCCAGGCAGGAATACTGGAGTGGGTTGCCATTTCTTCCTCCAGGGGATCTTTCTAACCCAGGGCTTAGAACCTGGGTCTCTTACTCGGCAGGCAGATTCTTTCCCACTGAGCCACCTGGGAAGCCCAAGGATCAAACTGTCATCCCCAGCATTGGAAGGTGGATTCTTAATGCCTGAACCACCAGGGAAGTCCCGTACTATTGTTTCTTGGCTGCTTCGCCCATGTCTTTGCATACCCTCCTTCCCTGAGTAGCAACTGTATGAATGCACCCTTTGGAACTCACGGAAGGTCATGGAGGCTGAATGAAGCCTACTTCCCACAAACAAGAAACAGGAACACAGAAAGGCTTTTGTGTCCAGGAGCCCCACAGCGTCCTGCTTAGTTCAGAATCAGGAGCGAAAATTGGAGGAACTGATCACCACTGATCAAGTCCGACTGTTCTGCTCTGATTGTTGCAGAGCGTCTGGTTTGACTTCCCAGGTTGCTTGCTACAAAGATTTTGGGTCGTAGTGCTGTGATCATATATGGTCTGACCATTTCCATTTGTATATTTAGTCTCTTAATGTGCTCAGTTGCTCAGGCATGTCCAACTCTTTGCAACTCTATGGACTGTAGCCTGCCAGGCTCCTCTGCCCATGGGACTTCCCAAGCAAGAATACTGGAGTGGGTGGCCATTTCTTCCTCCAGGGGGTCTTCCCAACTCAAGGGTCAAATTCACATCTCCTGCATCTTCTGTATTAGCAGGTGGATGCTTTACCACCTGGGAAGCCCTGTTTCTTAATATCAACCAAAAAAAATAAATGAAAACCAACCACAAAATAAGGTAACGAAGTATAGATGTAATCTAGATTTCTGCAACTAGAGTCTCTTGAAGTCATCAGGCTTCTTGGTTACATTTCTCTACAATTGAAACAAAACAGTTTGATTCTCCATCCCATGTGGAAAATCCAGCATCCTTCCAATTAAACAATATTATATTTCTCCTGGTTACATCTTGCTAGAATTCCTAGACTAAAGCGGGTTCTCAGTCTTTGCTCTTAACTTGTCTCTCATAACAATTTTATTTTTCCATCATCTCTTAGCCCCACACTGGACTTCATCCCTATTCTTTCATTCATCAAAACACTGTAATCCAAGCCTGTTATATACAACAGGCTTGGATTTTTTTCATCAAAGCAACGGAGAAAATAAAGAGATTTTTTCATTGCAGAACTGTGTAACTGAAAATATCGAAGACAAGTCTCCATTGTCCTACATTCCTCAACGTGGAGATGTTCCTGCTAGCCCTATTCTTCCTTAGGCACCAAGCTATGCTTGTATCTCCACTGCTTTCTCTCCAGTCCTACTTCCATTCTGTCTCTAGGCATTCCTCACACTTCTCTTACTTTTCTGTTCTTGGCCCCTCAACCCTTCTTCCAGCCTCCCTGCAGACATTTGAAATTCTTCCCACTTTATAATAATGCATTCAGGCCTCTTTGAGTCTAGCCAACCCAAATGGTTGGATGGCATCACTGACTCGATAGACATAAGTTCAAGCAAACTCCAGGAGATAGTAAAGCAGAGCAAAGCCTGACAGGCTGCAGCCCATGGAGTCACAAAGAGTCAGACACGACTCAGCGACTGAACAACAAAACCCAAATTTTTTTGTTTGCTATAATTGACTTTCTCAACCAGAAATGCCCAGATAGGCATTTTCTTAAGACAGACAACCATGAACCCCAGAGATGAGTTATGACGTTCCCCTAGGAAGCAGAAGTAGCTGAACTGAATTTTTTAGTCTGTTTTTTCCTACTTCCTACACAATATAAATTTTCTAAAATCAACTACATTTTAGAATAATAATTCATGGGGTAAGTTCCGTTTGCAATATAAACAGTAAAAAATAAATCCATAATAAATATAAGAATTATATGGCCAAAAAAAAAGTATATGGCAACTCAGCTCATGAGCCACAACTACTGAGACCAAGCTCTAGAGCCATGAGCCACAGCTACTGAAGCCCACATGCCCTGGAGCCTGTAACCCACAAGAGAAGCCACTGCAATGAGAAGCCTGCACACCACAACCAGAGAGTAGCCCCCTCGCTGCAACTAGAGAAAGCCTGTGCACACCAACAAAGACCCATCAGAGCCAAAAATAAATAAATTAATTTTAAAAAGTGTATGAAGTGATACAAGGAAAAATTATATTGAGGAATATAATAAAAACTTTGAAAGAGATGTACTGTATTCCTGGATGGTAAAATCATAAAAATAACAGTAATTTTATACTAACTTAAAAATTTAATGCAATTTTAATCAAAAATCCAAAGGAAACTTTTGTTTTCAAACTGATATACTTATCATAAAATGTACCAAGAAGGAGAACAGAGAAGAATAATTAACAAAATATTTTAAGAGAAGTATTTGCATTGTCACATATTAAAATATGTCACAATGTTAAAATAATAATTTCATAGACTTGTTACATGAATATGCAGATACCAGTGGAGCCTAATGGAAATACTCATCAGTTAGAATTAGGTTCACCTGCAATGACCAATAAAAACAATATAACAATGTATACACAATAGAAATTTATTTTTGTCTCCTTTATTAGAAGTCTAAAGGTAAGCAATCCACAGCTACTAGAAAGTCATCAAGATCTCCTCAGACATCAAGACTTTTTCTGTTTTGCAATAATGCTCAACATGTAGCTTCTACTCATGGTCCAAAACGGCTGCCAGAGTGCTTGCCATCACATTCACATTACAGGTGTCAGACATGAAGGAAAGGCCTAAAGGAGGGCACGGCCCTTCTCATTCAGGACATATCTTGAAATTTACAAATAACGTTCCCCTGTACCTCAGTGAGCAGAATTAGCTACATGACCACACACATCAGCAAAGGAGGCTGGGAAACATAGTTTTGATTTAGGGGAATCAGGTGTCCAGCTAAATTAGAAAGTTTTATTATGAAAGATGAAGGGGAGAAGGGACATTGGGATGTCTCTGGTAGTGAAGCCCAGAGCATTTAACATAATCCCTGGAGGAGGGTATGGCAACCCACTCCAGTGTTCTTGCCTGGAGAATCCCCATGGATAGAGGAGCCTGGCAGGCTACAGTCCATGGGGTCGCTAAGAGTCAGACACAACTGAGGACTAAGCACGGCACAGCACAGCATAATGGGGAGGTGGCATTTACATCAGTAGAAAAAGATGGATTATTTGATAAAAGTGCTGAGATATTTGGATAGCCTTTAGGAGAAAAGTTAAGCTAAAGTTTCACCTCGTTCCTTAAATTCCAAAAGGAATAAAGAATTTAACATTTTAAAAATGAAATCATAGAAAGACTAGACAAAAACTTATAATTGTGGGTTTTGAAAGAATCTAAAAGAACTATAACATCAAATGTAGAATCCATAAAGGAGTAGACAGATCCGGCTGCATGAAAATCTAAAATATCTCCTGGTCCCAAACCAAGAGCATTTTAGCCAAAAGTAAAAGCAAATGACACATTAGGACAAAGTGCCTCCAATACATTAACCAACAAAGAGTTACTAGTGTTATTTTATGGGATCACAAAAATCAATAAGAAAATGATGAACCCTCTAATAGGCAAAGGATAGAAACAGACAATTCATAAAGGGAAAAAGCAAATGGGCAGAAAAGTGTACAACCTCACAAGTAGTGATCAAAAATGAAAATAAAAATGATTGTGTGTTCTTTTTTTTAAACTATAAACTGTGAAAAAAAAAATGAAATAATGTTGATACTCAGATTGAGGAAAGATAGCTGGTTTTTTAAAGTAACATTGCTATTGGACGTCCACTCATCTCCTCCTGCAAGAGGACCAAAATTGCAGCTACCTGTTGACCAACCATCGACAGGAGGACACTGGACCCACCAAAAGAAGGCACTCCACCTCCAAAGACAAAGAAGAGGCTGCGGCAAGATAGCAGGAGGGACACAGTCACGATAAAATCAAAGCCAATACCCACTGGGTAGGTGATCAAAACTGGAAAACAATAATACCAAAGAAGTTCTCCCACTGTTGGGAAGGTTTTGAACCCCACGTCAGGCTTCCTCAGCCTGGGGATCTGGCAAAGGGACTGGGAATCTGTCCTGAAAGGTCAGAGGACTGGGAGAAACAGAGACTCCAATCTTGGAGGGCACAAGCAAACTCTTGCTTTACCAAGACCCAGAGGAAAGGAGCAGTGAGCCCATCGGAGACTGAACCCAAACTGCGTATGGTGTTGGTCAGCCTCCTGTGGAGGCATGGGCTGGCAGGGAGGGGCTCACCACAGGGATGGGAGCACTGGCAGCAGCAGGCTGGGAAGGTCCCCTTGGTATAGACCCTCCTGGGGCTTGGCTTTAGTCCTGCCATAGAGCCCATGGACCCCAGAGCCGGGTCACTTCAGACCAGACAGCTACCAAGGAAGGAGTGCAACCCCACCCGTCAGCAGATAATTGGGTTCAAGCTTTCCTGAACAAGGCCTGCCCACCAGAGCAAGATCCAGTTTGTCTCATCACCCGTCCCTCCCATCAGGAAGCTTACACAAGCCTCTTAGCCTCAGCCATCAGAGGGCAGACAGAAGAAGCAAGAAGCAGCACACTCTCACAGTGGCTAAAACAAAAACCGTATTACAGAAAGGTAATCATGATGAAAAAGCAGGAAGCTGTGTCCCAGATGAAGGGACAAGATAAAACCCCAGAAAAATAACTAAATGAAGTGGAGATAGGCAACCTTCCAGAAAAAGAATTCAGAAAAATGATAGTAAAGATGATCCAGGATCTCAGGAGAACAATGGAAAAGGTGTAAGAAATGTTTACCAAAAACCTCCAGGAACTAAAGAACAAACAGAGATGAACAATACACTAGAAGGACTCAATAACAGAATAACTGAGGCAGGGGAACAGATAAATGAGCTGGAGGACAGAATGGTGGAAATCACTGCTGCAGAACAGAATATAGAAAAAAGAATGAAAAAAAAAAAAAGAAGACAGCCTAAGAGATCTCTGGGACAACATTAAACACACCAACAGTCACATTGTAGGGGCCTCAGAAGGAGAAGAGAGAGAGAAAGACCTGAGAAAACATTTGAAGAGACGCTAGCTGAAAACTTCCCTAACATGGGAAAGGAAATAGTCAGCCAAGTCCAGGAAGCACAGAGTCCCAGACAGGATAAACCCAGGGAGGAGCACGCTGAGACAGACAGTGATCAAACTGACAAAAATTAAAGGTAAAGATAAAATATTAAAAACAACAGGGGGGAAACAACAAATAACATAGGACAGAACTCCCATCAGGCTATCAGCTGATGTCTCAACAGAAACTCGACAAACCAGAAGGGAATGGCATGATAGATTTAAAGTGATGAAAGGAAAGAAGCTGCAACTAAGAATACTCTACCCAGCAAGATTCTCATTTGGATTTGATGGAGAAATCAAAAGCTTTCAAGACAAACAAAAGTTAAGAGAATTCAGCACCACCAAACCAGCTGTACATCAAATGCGAAAGGAACTTCTCTAGGCAGAAAACACTAGAGAAGGAAAAGACCTACAGAAAATAAATCCAAAACAATTAATAAAACGGTAATAGGAGCATACATATCAACCATTTAAATGTAAATGGATTAAATGCAAGAATCAAAAGGCATAGACAGGTTGTGTGTGTGTGTGCATTTACCGCATCACTCTGCTTGACCCCAAATTGTATGTAATTATTTTATATTGTTAAGCTAATCATTTTCTCATTATGGCTTGCAATTATAATTATCTTTTATTTCGTGTCTGACTATTGATTGAAAAAACTGATAAACATCTTTTACTATTGTGATTATGTAACTATTACTCAGTACAATTGTATCATGATTGGTCAACAGAAAAATTATAGAAATCTGTATCACCCAAACTGTCATTTAACAGAAAAACCTGTAGTCACTTTAAAATCCAGATGGATATTAAAATTATCTTTAAATTTTTTGAAAAATATAAATGAGCAGGTATTGCTTTTTTTTTTCTCCTCCAGAGCTCCAGATACATTTCTAATGAGCAGTCATGTTTAAAAACAACTGGATTTTATGATGATCTTTTACTTTTATCTAGTTTGTCTCACTTTTTCTATTTAATATTCAGTGCTCCCATTTCATTTACTTTATATTTTCCAATTTCACCACCTCTTCTTTTTTTATATTATTTCTCAAGCCTTTATCAAGTGTAGTATAAAGCCTCTGTATGCATATATATATATATAATATGTATAATATACATATTTCAGAAAATGAAAATTTTTGCTTAACTAAAAAATTTAATGACATTTTGATTTCAGTTGTTTGACTTAGAATGAATAGAAAGCTAGATTTCTAATTAAAAAACAGATATGCAACAAGCAACAAAGATTTACTGTATAGCACAGGGAACTACAGTCAATATTTTGTAATAACCTGTAATGAAAAATAATATCAAAAATAATGTATATATGTATAACTGAATCACCTTGCTGTGCACCTGAAACATTGTAAGTCAACTATATGTCAAGAAAATATATATATTAAGAAAAAGAATAAAGTAACATCACTACCTCTTTTGGGGAAGACAGTAATGCCAGTCAAATGTTCTGAAATACTTCTCTGGCCCTTGTAAAATCCACTTCTGGGATATAAAGGGAAATAATTAGCGATGTGGGTAATGCTGTGGGTACAAGGATGTTTATTATAGGTTATGTATATAACTTAGGAGCAGGGTGTCTACCTAGATCCTGGGGGAATAAACTGTAAGCGCTATTTCACTGCACTCCGGATTGTACCATAATTATTGTGGATTTATTAAACGTTGTCTTGAGTCTTGTCCTTCTTTCAACCATGCAGCTAATTCTAAAGAGTGTTATAAATATGAGGTTGAGTACCTGGTGATGTGAAAGAGTAATGCTATGCGGGCGTGCTGTTGAAGCTTTTTGCTCAATGAATAAAGCTGACTACAGAATTCTCCGAGCACAGTATGTCCTGGCTCTCCCTAATGTCTGCTCCCAGCCTCCACTCCCAGCTCCTTTGCTCCCTTGCCACCCCACTTTCCTCCATGCTTCATTTCAACCAAAGCAACCAAACCCCAGGGTGTTGTTAATAGCGTGCTTTACTGGAGGGTTGAGTCATGGAGTACAATTACAGCACAAGGCAAGCAGGAAATCGCTTCACATTTAATATCAGACACTGTCTGCCACAGGGAATTCCTCAGCAGTGTTCCTTCACAGAATCTACCCTTTCTTTGCTTCCAGTGCTCCTCCCCAGTTGCCCTCCTCATATCCCGCATGCCCACCCCCACCCCTCACCCCAGTCTCTTAAGCTGCTAGCTTAAACTTTTCTCCTATTGGGAGTAATTTATTTGTCTTGCCCTGGAAAGGAGTGAGGTTTACAGGTGTTCACCATTCACACCTTATACAGACCATTAGGAAGGCTTCTAAGTTAAAATAAATCTTCCTTGAATGAAACAAAACCATTTGCAGCAACATGGATGGACCTAGAAAGAGTCATTCTGAATGAAGTAAGTCAAGCAGAGAAGGAGAAATATTGTATGATATCCCCTATACATGGAATCTAAAAGGAAACGATGCAAATGAACTTACTTACAAAACAGAAAGAGGCTCACAGACTTAGAAAATGGATTTATGGTTGCCACAGGAAAGGGATAGTTAGGGAGTCTGGGAAGATCACCTACACACGACTATATTCAAAATAGATAACCAACAAGGACCTACTGTATAGCACAGGGAACTCTACTCAATATCATGTGCCAGCCTGGATGGGAGGAAGGTTTGAGGGAGAATGGATACATGTATATATATATATATATATATATATATGGTTGAGTCCCTACATGACTCACCTGAAGCTACCACATCATTGTTAATCGGCTATACCCTAATACAAAATTAGAACTTTTAAGTTAGGGGAAAAAAAAAATCTTACTTGAGAGGAATTCTATCATCCTTCTAAAAGCAGAAGCAGCTGCAGTCCTGTGAATGTATATATATAAATACATATCTCTTTTTCTAGACACATCATATGTATATGTGCATACGGTTAGAAAGAAAGATTGAAAAAGTATACTCTGAAATGTTAACAATAGTTCATTCTGATTGCTGAAACTGCAAGAGCGATTTCTTCTTTTTCAAGTTCTGGCTGCGCTGCGTCTTCGCTGCTGTTCATGGGCTTTCTCTAGCCGTGGTGAGCGTAGGTGTTGCTCCCCGGTTGCTTCTCATTGTGGTGGCTTCTTCTGTCGCTGAGCACCAGCTCTAGGCACATGGGCACCAGTAGTTTCACGCTGATGTATTTTTCTAAGTCTTCCGCATTGTATGGATAAATTCATTTTATATTTATGAACCTTGTGTTTTTAAGTAATCATGTGTAGCAACAAAAATATTCTGTTAACAAAATTTTACTTTTCAAATGTAAATACCTTCCACATTATCTTAACTTCCTTTAACCTCAACTCTCACCAGTACATTTAAGGGGAAAACAGGTTTATAGACAGCTATTGTTACAGTATAAAATATGTATCCCAAAGATGTGAACAGGAAAAGATGACATAAAAAGCAACCATGAACTGATGTGCAACATTGAGCCTTAGGTTCCAAATGTGGAAGAAGACTGGGCTCGATTTACACCAAGTATTTCCTGGATTTATACCATGGGTGGCCTCACAGCAGTGTTCAATCAGAGCTAAGGGCATTTGGCCAGATTCATGGCCCATGAGTTTTGATCAGAGGCAAAATTTGGTAAAATCTACCAATCTTGATCTTTAGCTTTATAAAAATACTGTGTCAGCCATTTGTATACATGAAGTACATAAGGAACAATAAACTGTTAGGCTGAATCAAATACGTAAATAATATCATATCTGGGGGAGGGCACAGTAAGGTGAATGCGTATATTCTAAGTTGCTTCAGCCATGTCTGACTTTTTGCACCCGTATGGACTGGAGCCCTCCAGGCTCCTGTGTCCATAGGATTCTCAGGCAAGAATACTGGAGTGGGTTGCCATGTCCTCCTCCTGGGGATCTTCCCAACCCAGGGATCGAACCCACATCTCTTAAGTCTCCTGCATTTGCAGGTGAGCTCCTCACCACTAACTCCACCTGGGAAGCTTGGTAAGTTGAATAGTATCCTCCAAATTCATATCAACCTGGAACCTCAAAGTGTGTCCTAAAAATGCGCAGATATAATTAACTCCTCCATTGGTGTGAATTTAAAAGAGAGTGAGTGTAAGACAAAAAGCGTAGTTAATTAGTAGGAGAGATTTCGCCAGAGTCCATAGATGCAGGAGGTTCTCACTGAGGTACTCTCGCCATTAAAGAGGAGAGAGGATGTGAATATCACTGAGTTGGAGGAATGAGCACCTGAGCTTCGGTCTGGGTGCCATTTAGTCCCAAACAATATGATATTCCCTTAAAGAAGAGAGCATGAGGGTACAACTGCTGGATGAGAAGGGCTGGCGCCCCAGGGATCAGGATGGGTGGGCAACTGAAGATTACCAACTCCCATCAGAGAAGAGAAAGCTCAAGATATCTGAAAGGTGTGTCAGTGATGAGAGAGCTGTGTGGATATTGGAACAGTCTAAGCAGAAGCCCCCCAGCTTTAGGCCCAGATAGAATGGGATTAGTATGTACATGCCTGTGTGAAATACTAACCCAAGGGTGCAGGACTCTGACCCACCCATATCGCCATCTGCCTTGCCTGTCTCTGAGGAAAAGACGGCGAACAACTCAGGGTCAGATGCTGGTTTTGTATTTAATATATTCTGCATGGAAAGTATTCAGTTCATACATGATGATAATGCAAACCCTTCTCATCTTCACTGCAGGCAGAGCCAGTGGCCACAGGACCAGGTGGGCTGGGTACCCGACATTGGTAGCACTCGGCCTGGGAGAGATTGACCCCAGGCGCCTAGATTCAGAGAAGTTACCTGATTAAGATGGTTCCAACCACATCTCAGTTAATTGCAATTGAAAATGTGGATTATTCCCTTTATGAATCATGAATAGTTTTTTTCCCTTTTCATTCTAAGCAGATTTGTCCCTATCATCCCAGCAGAAATTTGTGAAATGATGCCTGTGTTCAAGAAACCCAAAGTGATTTAATTAGTAACTAAAGAAAAATATAATGCAAGAGGTTAGGAAAAAAAAAATCTCCTGGGGAAAAAAGGATCTATCTGCTAAAAAGAAAAAATGGAGTGCAGTAGTTTAAAATGATGATATTATCACTCTGTTTTTATTACAGCTTTTGATAGAGGAACTCTTCTTTCAGAGTGTGCTCCTATTACAGTCTGGGTCTTTGAGTCTGTGTGACAGAGATAGGGTGGGGCCTATACTGTATTCTCTCTTTCCTGGCTTTGAATGTGGATTCATTACAGGCACTCCCACCTTCCTGATGCCCCTCCAGCCTCCCTGAGGAACCTCGATTTAATAGGGAGAGTGGCATGGCTCCTATCAGGCATGCTGGCTGTAGATTTCTCCAGCTCTGGGGCTCTCTGGGATATGGTGAAGGACACCTCACCTTAGGTACAAGTTTAGGGACTGCCCCCAAACTCAGTAATCGAGATCAATAATATTTTGATGCAATATTTAAAAAATCTTAAACCAGTGCCCCCGCTCCAATTCTTTGTGAACAAAATGTCAAAATTGATCCTATTGAAAATAGGATCAATATTATCAATTTTTCCTTTGGTTTCCAGGTTCCAATACGGCTCTATCTGTTGTTCGGTCGCTCAGTCGCGTCTGCCTCTTTGCGACCCCATGGACTGCAACCAGGCTGCCCTGCTCTGCACTGTCTCCTGGAGTTCTGGACTTGCCGGCCTCCATAATCTCAAAAACCAATTCCTTATAATAAATCTCTTTCTACATATATCTTTAAATGTCCATATTTATATTATAATTCTTATAATTCCAACATGGGTGGTTTTCTCCATACCTCCAGGCAATTAATTCTGACATCATCTTCTTACTCAGAGACAGGTCCCACAAGTCAAGTCCTCACCCCCCGGCTCAAGCAGACTTCAGACACGAATTGCAAGTCCAGACTGTCACCTGTGATTCTGACCAACCAGCTCCAGATCGTAGGTTCCCACAATTGAACCTTCCTCGGGTTCAATTAATTTGTTAGTGCGGTTTACAGAACTCAGTTTCCTCACTAGATTACAGTTGATTGCAAAGCATCTAATGCAGGAACAGCCAATGGAAGAGATGTGTGGGGCAAAGTATTGGAGAAGGGGCACGGAGTGTCCATGCCCTCTCCAGGCACCCCTCTCCCCAAATCTCCTCGTGTTCACCAAGCTATCAGTTCTCAGAACCCCATACCGTAGGGGGATTATGGAGGCCTCGTTACACAGGCATGGCTGATTAAAGCACTGGCCGCTGATTTTGAACTCAGTCTTCCTCCTTTCTTGCCTCCCTGGAGGTCAGTGAATGGGACTAGAAGGCAATCAGACCCCATGCTTAGGTTGCCTAGGGGCTTTGTTTCATTAACAAAAAAACACCTTTATGTCTCTTACCACAGGAAATTCCAAGGGTTTTAGCAGCACTGTGCCAGGAACAGGAATGAAGACCAAATATCTATTCCTTATTATAAATCATAATATCAAGGGGCAGGGGGATAAACTAGGAGCTTGGGATTAACAGATACACATTACTATATATAAAATAGATAAACAACAAGGTCCTACTATGTAGCACAGGGAATTATAGTCAATACCTTGTAATAACCTATGATAAAAAAGAATCTTTAATGTGTATATTATATATATGTACATTTACGACTGGATCACTTTGCTGTACACCAGAAACTAACACGATATTAGAAGTCAACTACACTTGAGTTAAAAAAAAAGAAAATAAAAAACCCATATCACTCGTCTCTATTATCTATCTATCATCCATCTGTCTAGCCACCCTATTGGTTCTGCTTCTCTGGAGAACCCCAACTAACGCAGATACCTCCTAGGAGTTCTTGTAGGGCAGTGTTCCTCTCCATCATGGTGTGATTCTTCAATTAACACAAACTCTCTGGTGGCTCAGATGGTAAAGAGTCTGTCTGCAATGTGGGAGACCCAGGTTCAAGCCCTGGATCAGGAAAGAGCCCCTGGAGGAGGGCATGGAGACCCATTGTAGTCCTCCTGCCTGGAGAACCCCATGGACGGAGGAGTCTTGCAGGCTACAGTCCACGCGGTCACACAGAGTCGGACATGACTGAGCGACCCACACTTTCAACACTGAGATCCATGACCGCGCGGCTGGGGCTCGTTTGCCCCTCACCCTGGCATCTCAAGGGTGGCTTACTGAGTAGGCTTTGGTAAATATGTATTTAATATCTAATGAATAAGAACAGACCCTGCACTTATGTAGCTCACAGTCTAGTAGGAAAAGATGGCAAATGATGAGACAATTTTAGTGCTCTCTGGCAGGGCGTTCCTCCCAGCATCAAATGCCACCACAACTTGGAGGTGCAGCTCCTAACCCAAGCTACGGAGGAAGGAATAGGTCACAGAGGTCTCTCTGAAGGATGCGACACTTGAGCTGTGCCTCCATGGAAAAATAAGGGTTAATCATAAGAGTGAGAGAAGGGAAATGTGCTAGGCAGAGGAACAGCATGGGCAAAGACTTCAGGCATGAAAGCCCTGTGGGAAATGGACAAGCCTGACGCGAGACCTTTAGGCTGTGTGCCGGTGCATTACCCACAGGTGGTGGGGGGGCGGGAGGCAGCTGTGAAGCAGGCAGGACACGCTGACTTTGTGGCTCATCTTTCACATATTTGTTTGTGCTCTTGTCTGCACCAGGCTCTAGTTGTGGCGCATGAGCTCTTTAGTGGGGGCATGCAGACTCTTAGTTGCAGTGGGATCTGGTTCCCTGACCAGGGATCAAACCCTCCGGCCCCCTGCTCGGGGTCTTAGCCAGTGGCCCACCAGGGAAGTCCCTAGCTTTGTACTTAAATCAGGTACATGGAAGACAGACTGCAGCCAGAAAGAGAATGGAGTCAGGGAGCTCAGTTAGAAGTCTTTAAGTCTCTGCCTCAACCATGGTTGAAATGCTGTTAGCACCAACGCTGAGAAAGACTGGTATGAGCTAGAGGCAGAGTAGATGGGACTTGGGAACCCAGGGGACATAGGGCAGAAGGAGAAGGTGACTCCAGTCTCTGGGCAGGGCAGCCCTTGGTACCACACCCTGATAAACGAAGTGCAGACGGTGCAAGTGTGAGGTCACGGGTGGGGGTGGCGGAGGGGTGTGCGGGGAGTTGGGACAAGCTGTGTTTAAAATTTGAGTCACAAGGAGGGAATTGACATTTGTTGAGCAGTTGCCATATCCCAGCTCCCTTATTGGGTTCTTTCTGTTGATTATCTCAGTTACCATTTATAACTGTGAGTTGAGGGTGTGGTTTGGAAGCAAGGTCTCACTCTGATCTCCCAACCATACAGAGGTCGTATCTCCATTTCACAGGAGGAAACCCGGAAAGGTCAGGTTCCTTCCCCAAGGCCACACAGCTGGGAAGTGGAGGGAGCCAGGACTAGAACAGAGTCTAGAGAGTCTCCCGGGAGATAGCCCCACCCCCAGGCTGCCCACCCAGACAGATGAACCCCATGCTGTCAATTCTGTGGGAGAAATAGCCTGAGGTTCGCTCTTGGGGAAACACAGGACCATGTGGGTGACTCCCAGTCTCTCCTTTCCCGGCTGCCCCAAGACTGAGCCACGCCTGCCTTCCCTGCTGCCCAGGACCTCGGCCCCACCTCCGCCTTGCTGTGCTCTGACTGCAGTCCCCACTCCCAGGCCTGGACGAAGGCCAGCAGCCATATTCCTCGGAAGACACAGCACTTGGCACAGATGTGGGGCTTACAAGGACCACACAGGACCGGAATCTTACCCTGTATTGGGAATAAGGAAAAAGGTCTCTGAGGAAAAGCTGCAGTGATGGAACAGGGATATTTGTCCTGGGGTTGAGTGGGGACTAGGAATCGACTCCTGGGCTTTTGGAGCTGTGGACAAAGCAGGAGTCCTTAATCTTCTTAACGGCCTCTGGGGGTGAAATACAAGCCAGCAGTGACTCCGGCCCCCAGAGCCCCCAGCAGTGCCAGGATGGGGGCGGGGCGGGCTGGGTGGGGGGAGGGGAAGGAGAAGGTGCTCTGCAGGACACACCCTCACAGAAGTCAGCGTCAGCCCAGAAACCAGAGGGGCCAAAGCAGGGGCCGCAGGGGTGATGACGGGCCTGTACTGGAGAAAACTTCACCTCTTTCACAGAACGTAGGTGTTTGAAGGGGCCTTAAGGGTTCCATTTCTTGTCCAACTCCTTCACTGTGCAGAGGAGAAAAGCAGTTCCTTAGAGAACTGAATAGACTTATCCAAGGCCACTCTGCTGAGAACACTGGCAGGATGAGGCCCAACCCTTCAGAGTCCAGGGTTCTAGTCCCTGAGAAACTTGGATCCTGAGAGGGTAAAGGCAGGAAGGCCAGGGGTCTCCAAACAGAGGAAATAGGCTGCAAGTGTCAGACATTTTTTATCTTTCTCTTAAGCAGCAGGAGGAAACAAACTGGTGTTACATTGTTCTCCTAATCTATGTTAATGAAACTATATATTTGTATAGAAATTTGCCTTTCTTCAAGATTCACGTAGTCAATCGCTTTATGGCCTGGGATGACTCACTTGGTGCCAAGGTTATCTCAATGCATCTTGAGGGTGAGGGGCCTGGTGCCCTTCTGAGTTTTGAGACATTTCCTTTCTCTAATTAGCAGACTGCTAGTAGCTATATAACGTCCAGCTAAAGACTAGCAGAGGGGCACTCTTTCTGCCCTCTTCTGATGTCTACATCAGAAGCTTTCTCTATCTCTTTTATACTTAAATAAAACTTTATTGCACAAAAGCTCTGAGTGATCAAGCCTCGTCTCTGGCCCTGGATTGAATTCTTCTCGTCCGAAGGCCAAAAATCCCGGTGTCTTTTGTGGTTCAGCAACAACCTTTCAATCCCTTCCTTCCCTCAGTCAACTGCTCTGGGCCTTGAGCTCTCAGGCCTGCTTGTGCAAGACACCCCACCACCACCTGCTCCCTGTGAGTCTGGAGCAGGGACAACTAGGACCCAGGGCTCACACTCACTACCATCCTCTGGGGCCTTTCTGGAGGCCAGTGAAACGCAGACACCAGGGGGCCAGACGTTGTTGGGAAAAGGGGGAAATGGGCGCAGAGAGGTGATTCAGGTAATTCAAGTTCTAACCAGATCACACACCACACAGAACAAAGGACTAAGGCAAGTGGGTACCTGGCTGTGTGACCCCTCCCATCACATACCCCAGCCTCTGAGTCTCTGCGGTCTCCATGACAAAGGGGTCCTTGCCCTCCCTGGGAGCTTGTACTCCTGCTTCTGATCACTTTGGTGTCAGCTGTTCTCTTCTGCTCGTCCCCAAATCAGGCTGACCCTGCACCTCCCATGCCCTGCCCCACCCTCCCTCAGCGGCTTGGACCATGGGCACTAGGACTGCACAGGGGGCTGCACCACAAATGGCTCCCTGACCACCAGTCCCACCCACCCTCTCGCCTGCCCAACCTCATCTGGGAGGTCAGCTATTTGTATTTCACTGGGGGAGAAATGGAAACAATTTGAGGATCTCTGGTGCTTCACATGGTAAAGAATCTGCCTGCAATGCAGGAGACCTGGGTTTGATCCCTGGGCCAGGAAGATCCCCTAGAGAAGGGAATGGCAACCTACTTCAGTATTCTTGCCTGGAGAATTCCACGGACAGAGGAGCCTGGTGGGCTACAGTCCATGGGGTTGCAAAGAGTCGGACACGACTGAGGGAATAACACTTAGGGCCCCAGCCCTTGTGAACCAAACTAAAGAAAATGGGCATCAGAAAAGCGAAACAAGGGTGTGTGTGTGCAGGAGGGCTCTGAGGTGACTGAGCGGTGACTTAACTTATCATTTCCTACTTGAAGTCAGCTTCTAACAGGCTCCCCTGCCTCCAACTCCCATCTCCTCACCTCTCCCAGATTCAATCTTTGTATAATTCAAATCTGACTGCCTCTCTCCCTTGAGGAAATCTTGCAATAATTTCCCACCTGTTAGCAGAGGAATCCTGGCTCTCAGGCATACCAACCTGAAGCCCTGCATCTCTCCGTGAGAGATGGGGATTTCTCAGTCCCCGTCTAAGACCCTAAGCCCGGCCTTACCTGGAGCTGGCCTTCCCCAGCACTGTGTTCTCTGGCGCAGGGCCTCACATGTCCTTCCCCGCCTTCTCACCTGGCTGGCCCCTCTCACCCTTCGAGACTCACCTTCCCAGCAAGGCCTGCCCTACTCTGTCTGGCACATGCCTTCCAGCCCTCTGGGCAGACGTCTAGCCCAGCGTTTGTCACTGTGTGCCAATGGTCTATTTGCTTTTTCCCCTACCTTCGAGCTTCTTAAAGGCAGGGACCATATATTACTCATCTGTACCCAGGCCTGGCTCCATAAAGGCTGAAAGATGAAACCATAAATGAACATAGAAATGAATGCAGTAGTAACACCTCCCCATATGTCCCACCAGAGCCAGCCCAATGAAGGGATCAAGGAGAGGACCCCAGTGGTCGAATAACCACCAGTTAATCCCGGGACCCTGACATGATGGATGGACGCAATTTCCCACACGCCATCAGGCTCACAGTGTTTCCTCGGATGGGAGGGGCTGCTGGAGCTGGCCAGCGGACAGACTCTCCACTGCGCCCCCCACCCAGGAACCCAGCAACCCTCCCCCTTCTCCCTCCCCCACCGCAACTCCCCACCCCTCCTGGGGGAAGGCCCTTGAAGACCCCAGCTCTGGATTGGCAGCCCGGAGGGTACAGGGGCCACCCCCAGAAGGTCAGGCCATAGGGTGTAGGGTGTCAGACCACAGTGTCTCTGTCTGGGGAAAGAAAGCTGGAAACAACCTTCCTCTCTCACCCACAGCAAAAGGTTCTCTGTGTTAACCATCAAGGCCTGCAGTTCACCCAGGGGGTAATCTCCTGCATCCTGGAAGTCCAGGTAGAGACACCTGCCTGGAAATCTCAGAACTGCTCCAACGGTTACTGCCCAAGGAGGGAAAAGTTGATTCAAGCGACTGGTTTTCCTGACACACAATTCTCCTCGCTCAACGCTCCCGCTCCCCTCCTTCAATCTGTATGAGAGGAAACACCCAGCTCCCCACCCTGAGTCCACCAGTCCAGATCTGTGATGCTACACAGACCACAAGTTCTTTTGGAGACCACAACAAGGGGAGTAAAATGATCCATTTGTGAAGATTTGGGAGGCAGGTCAGAGGCTAGAAGCTAGTGGCTATGAGGTCAAGGTCTTTGTATGGCCAGGCCAGTTTTGTCATTTAAAATAATTCGTAGATGCCCATGCTACCTCCTTTATAGTTTGTCCGAGCCCAGATGGACCAGGACTTCACCCATTGTCCACCTCGGGTCCCAAACCAGGGTCTGCATTCTGGACAGGAATCCTCTTCTTCCAACTTTTCCCCTCATCTCCCTTTCCCCCGACAGTAAATTTAGGACTCTTGGAATTTTGAATATAACTCAGGGATACATTATGACTTTTGTGGGCCATCAGCATTTTGGCCTTTGTCGGCCTCTTGCTCAATTAAAAATAATTTTTTTAAATTATACTTCAAGATTGTGAGTATAAAAACAAATGTAATATACATTGGATTCATTATTCATTTTTTATAATTACATTTATTTTGATTTCAAAAGAAATTAAATTTAAATAATCTTCAAAGCCCCTCCCACCCAATAATGTGGCCCTTAAACATGTGATTCTCGTGCCTAGTGGGTAAATCATGCCCCGCAGACCCGAAGCCCCCACTGCACAGGCGCCCCAGTCGGCCTGGCCCCCCCGAGGCGCGCACGCCTGTGCCCCTGGTCAGCATCAGCAACCGCAGCAGCCCCAGGGGATCTCAGGGAAGCCTGGCTCGTTTTTTTTAAGGGGACAGTGATAGGGACTCTAGTGGCCTCTTTGCTTCTCCCTGAACACCACAGCCTTCAAGGGAGACAGAACATCACGAGTCTAATCAAACCAGTCCTTGAACTGTTGAGGTTTCTCTGAATCTGGACTATGGGGCATGTGGCATTGCAATAAGATTCTATCATTACAAAACTGCATTTCCTTAAAAATAACGATTTGAAACCTTAAGAATTCTGAGAAACAGAAGTTAAGTGTTAGCGTAAGGTGGGTTTACATAGAAAGATATAACAAAATTTACTTTACATGCAAAGTTAGATCCAGAACACTTTAAATTATTCTTTCAACTAATAGTTATCAAAGCAACCAATATCATAAGGTCACAGATTCATGAATTCTCATTTCATTAAAACCTCCACTTGGCAGCATACACAGCTTTTCAGTGAATGTGAAAGTTCCCAACCAAAATATTGCCAAATCAATTAAATCAAGGCCTTAAATCTGTGGCTGAAAAGTTATGAAACCACTCGTTTCAACTGCATTAACAGAATCATTAATTAAGCACATCATTTGTTTACATTTTACAAACTTGTTCTGAATTACTTTTTCAAGCTGAACAAATAAGATAAAAATTAAATTTTAAAATAAACTGAATGACCTGGCATCTTAAGTTATTAGGTGAAGACTTGTTTTGTATTTCATCAGCTTTATAAATTCACATGGTGACATATCAAGTTTCCCCAAGTAGGGAGGGATACACCTGTAAAAGATTAGGACCAGCATGTCCTGTTTTACATAAATAATTGTATTGTGTTATGAAATTGTGAAACTTAATCAGAAAACCACTTAGTCTCTTAAGTCCTTGTTCCCACATTTTTAAAATGAAAGCTTGGACTAGTCTGTAGTTTTCAAATGCTTTTAGCTATGAAAACACTTTTATCAAGTGAAATCATCATAGCTAATAATGACAGATAATCTTGGTGGCTTCACATTGCATCCTCACAACACTGTGTGATCACTCTCTTTATATAGAAGCTGAAGATACTGAGGCCAGAAGAGGTTAAGCAACATACTCAAGATCACAGAGCTAACCACAGAGCCAGAATTCAAACCCAGTTCTGTCAACTTCAAATCTCATGTTCTTTAATCATTTGGAGCCCTCTCTGTGAAGTAAAGAAGGGGACTCTGCTGGTTGAAAGGAAGGTGGGGGCTCCCCAGAGCCTCACTAACTCTACTTCTCATCCTAGGAGTTCAGTTTAGGAAATATCTGTTTTTTTCCTTAAAAAAAAAAAAAAAGAATTTCAGTTAAAAGTTTAGCCTTTATATCTGGTCAAATAATTTAAATTTGTTTCATGATAATTAAAACAGATTTTAAAATTCTCATAGTTCTCTTTGGTCATCCGTGCTCAGTCTGCCTTCTTCAATAGACTCAGGGATTCCCAGGAGTCTGTAGATCCACAATTAAGAAATTCAAGTATTAACCTAAGGGGTGGGATGGGGTGGGAGGAGGTTCAAGAGGAAGGGGACATATGTATACCTAAGGCAAAAGCAATTATCCTTCAAGTGAGAGTTGGACCATAAAGAAGGCTGAGCACTAAGAATCAATGCTTTCGAACTGTGATGCTGGAGAAGATGCTTGAGAGCCCCTTTGACAGCAAGGAGATCAAACCAGTCATTCCTAAAGGAAATCAACCTTGAATATGCATTGGAAGGACTGATGCTGAAGCTGAAGTTTCAATACTTTGGGCCACCTGATGTGAAGAGCTGACTCGCTGGGAAAGACCCTGATGCTGGGAAAGATTGAGGGCAGGAGGAGAGGGTGGCAGCCTAGGGTGACTCAATGAACAAGAGTTTGAGCAAACTCCAGGCGGTAGCGAAGGATAGGGAAGCCTGGAGTGCTGCAGGCCATGGGGTCTCGAAGACACAACTTAGCGACTGAACAACAGCAAAGAAATCCAATTATTGATAAAATTCAATTCAGTTCAGTCGCTCAGTCTGACTCTTTGCGGCATAGAAGTTAATATTCATGGGGAGCCCATATACACAATAATATGGAATGTAGTGCCATCTACTGGCAAATCTTGGTATTACATTCAACTTCCTCTTAACAGGACGTAAAAGAAGCCAGCGGAGAAATTCATCCCTGTTGCAGGCATATATTGAAATAGAAATTCCTGCTATACAGAGAGCAAGGGGGAGATAGTAGAATTTCCCAGTAGTTAAAATCCCAAGTTATGGGCCTGGATTTGCCATCGATAGCTGTATAGACTTGATTACGTCCCTTGGTGCCTTGGACAAGAACTCACCTTGGATCATGAGAGCTTTACCATTTTGCCCTCAAAGCACTAAGGACACCCGAAGGGACCGTGCCAGAGAGGCAGAGCCTAGAGAGTGTGGCTCATCTCCTCTCTAATGCAGGCACTTCTCTTTTTATCTCTTCATATACTAATTTTAGAAATAATATTCTATCCTCAAAAACAATTTCACAGCTCTTTCCAAAAGTTTCTCAAAATTCTCTTTCTACTATAAAGACCTGGCCAACCTATATCAGCATTTACTGAGCCTACTACATTTTAAGGTCTTGCATAATTCTTTCTGAGTACGACATAGGAGACCTAGCCCCCTTCCCCTGAAAAACTTACAATATGATTGAGGAATAAAACAAAAACACATCATCTGCTCCTTCCTTAACTAAGCATTTTTGTCAAACCAATTGGGATATTTTTTTTCCATGTGATCATAGTTCTGATTTTATAACACTAGTCAATGAGAGAGAGAATTCTTTTTATAGCCAATCTTGCTGGAAGGCATCTTTGCTACGAAACCAGTGTTTCAGGAGTCTCTTGCGAAGAAACTGTGATGGAGTTGAGATCCACTGTCACCACTGTGTAACAGTGCTCCTTCTCATGGGAAGTGCATCAGATTACGAGACTTTACAGGTATTATCTGCTGTGAGCAAAGTACATAGGGCTCTGAAGGTCCCAGCCCAGACAACAAGCAACAAAGGAAGACAAATAGATATCTTCAAATTTTCCATTCGTCTTCATTTAGTAATCAGGTTGCTTGATTTTTTAAACATTTCTCTTAAGGAATGGACTTCCCTGGTGGCCCTCCAATGCAGGAGACACAGATTCGATCCCTGGGTCAGGAAGATTCCCTAAAGAAAGAAATGCAACCCATTCCAGTATTCTCGCTTGGGAAATCCCATGGACAAAGGAGAGTAGCAGGCTACAGTCCATGGGGTTGCAAAATAGGCTGGCCCAATTTAGCAGCTAAACATCAACAACAACAATTATGGGAAAGGGAGCAGTATATTCCTCAATGACCCAAAGAAGGTAATACTACTATCTTGAATTATTAGTATTGATTAAGTATATTGGCTCATTTCGTCATCACAACATCCCTAAAAAGTACATTTTATTCTTATCATTTTACAGAGGAAGAAGCTGAGCCTCAGAATCATTAAATAACAAGGCAGTTATCATTGTTTGACACCACTGATCCGGACTTTCTGCCCTTGAGGGAGTTATACAAGGGAATCAGACTAACTCCCCCCACCCCCCAGTTGATGGTCACTTTCAAGACCTTGTTGCGGACCCCCTCCTGCACGCTGTTCTGGGCTCCACTATTATGTGGACAGACGAAGAATCTCATCTTCTTTCCTCTCCAGGGCCATCAGTGGCAGAGGCAGTGCCCAAATATTGTTTGGCATTGTATTCAGTAAGGAAAAGGACATTTAAAAAGAGAAAGTCAAGTTCTTCTGACCTGTCTCTGTCTCTAGGCATCTTGTGTAAATCTATATTTGATAAGATTAGATTGATCAAATCTAATCTTCCTTTAAATCAGGAACAAAGGAGGATTATCCAATCCTTCTCTGGGGGGTTCAGCCCCTCAGACTGATATTAAAGGCAAAAAGATGAGAGTTTCAAGATTCCAACAGGTGTTTAAAAAGAAATTAAAGAATTCCTTTACTTTCCCCTTTTTCCTCCATCCAAGAAAATCCAAGAAGTACTCGCTTATAACGTGTGTAGTTATCAGATTTCGGTTGAAGATGAAGTTCTCTTTTCAAGTATCTCAGAACTCTATGAGACCGCCTTCCCTATTCTACCCGACCCCTGGTCTTGCAATGAAGAAGCCCTCCAGACCGTAGGCAAGCCCCGTGGGCACAAAGGGATAACTCTTGAAGGAAAGTGTTCTCGCCTTTTAATTACATTCCCAAGAGCAGGAATGATCAGCTGGGAACTCCCAGTCGTAACTCACTGACATCTTAGACCAGCTGAATAGACAGGTCTGCTCTGATGGATATATTATGCAGCAAGCAAAGAACAAAGAGACTCTTCTCTCGGGAATGTGAGCATACCTCTGTGTTTTCGTCCTTTCTTGTAATATGCATAATTTATCTTCTTTTGGAAAGGTACATATAAATTTTAATGCAACTTGCTAAAGAATAATAAACAAAGTCACAGTCCACTACTCCCACTCGTTTCTCAGGAGAAGGGGGAAAATCTTAACTGTATGATGAGTATTAGGGGGACTTCAGGCCAATAAAGGGGAATTTAACCAGAGATCTCCCCAAAGGGAAGGCATCTCTATTTGTTAGGTCCTTAAGACAATAAAAAATATCTGTGTGATCACAAGACAGCCTCCTCCTTCACACACCGACTGAAAAGCGGCAGGTAACATTGAACAAAGAGGCACGCATGTCGGGATTTCAGGACTAGCGAAACGGATTCCCCTTAACAGCAAAAGACAGCACCAGGCACAGAATCTCTGGAAGTGAAGAGTGTTAAGGACGTTGTCCAAGCTCCTGTCCAGTGCATTTCTCCCTCTCACAATAACCTTGCCATGTGGCCAGTCCCCGTTTTGCTGTCCAGAAGCTAAGAGGAAAAAGACCCTCTAATTCAATATTAGAGGCAAATGCTTATCTCCTGGGAGGCTATAAATTGCAGGCAGCCTTCAGGGCAGTAACCTGCTGACTAAGCTATGATTTTCCCAAAATGTAGATCAGAAAACAGGAGCTGCCTACCCATCTCTGTCCTCCAAGCTGGGCTCTGAGAGACCTCACAGAGGCACGGCAGGCCCACGGTTCAACCTGAGCATCAACGCAAGGGACGTAAGTGGTGTTTCCAGCCCCGAAATGATAGCCTGAGTCAATGCACTTATCACTGTCCCTTCATAATTCCCACATGAAATGACTTCCGGGGCAGAAGAGGACAAACCCTCTGCGTCTCAGAGTGACACGCAGAGGTGAGTAAGTCTAGCCTTTTGGACAAAGAGGCACAGATGCTAGTGAGACTAGCATTTTGTGGAGGGTGGTGCCAAATTTGAACCCCACCGCCGCTTCAGAAAGGGGACAGGTACTGGAGTCCCCAAGAGGGGCAGGTAGCCAAAGGTACACCCAAGGCTTGTTGGGGGCACAGAAAGCAGAGGTAGCCGAGTGGTCTGGGGCCACCATGCTCCTTGGAGGGAGTTGTGGCTGCCCCTCTGGCCTCAGTGTCCACACAGGGAGCCCTTGAGTCAGAGGTGAGACCGGCTGCCCTTGGCCGCTTCTTACCGTCACACACTGTGAAATTTTTAAAGTGATAAGGTCGAGGAAATAAAAACGTGTTTCCTTTGCTGAGACTGAAAGATTTCAATAGGGACACAGAACCTCGAACAAAACATCCATCATCTCCTTTTCTGAGCAAGCACCGATCTTCCTCTGTGAGGATGAGAACATAGGGGGAAGTTACCAGATGGAGAAGCAAAAGGGCCCGTGTGAGGCGTGCCAGGCAAGTTTAATAAAAGAAGGCTTATATGGATATATCCGAGCAAAGACTGAACATCAAAGATAGAGAAAAAGGGTCTGTAGCCATCCAGGTAGAAAGCAAAACCAACAGGCTGTTTATATTGAAAAGTAGAAGATTTCTGCTTTGGAAGCTTAAATGCAAAAACGTCATTCAGTAGCGGGACAGACAATTCATTTGTATAATGGAAGATGATATAGCGGGGAAAATAACGTGTGTTTCAGCTCTGCCCTCAGCACCAAGGAATCGCACTCATACAACAGGGCAAGAAGGTGTCATAAAACTAGCGTGCTTGTGGTGGGGGTGCGCTCGGTCATGCCCAGCTCTGTGAGACCCCATGGACCGCAGCCCACCAGGCTCCTCTGTCCATGGAATTTCCCAGGCAAGAATACTGGAGTGGGTTGCCGTTTCCTTCTCCAGGGGAGCTTCCAGACTCAGCTATTGAAGCCTAGTCGCTTGTGTCTCCTGCATTGACAGGTGGATTCTGTGCCACTTCATAGAAAAACAGTATCATTCTAGATGCAAATCTAAGAGGTTAAACTATAAATAAAAAAAAAATGAGATTACACTAACTCAAACTTCAGGAGTTCATTTGGGGAAGAAGTAGAGGGATGCTGATGGAAACTTCCAGGCGTTGGCGAAGTTCCATTTCTTAGGCCAGCGGTGGCTACACCGGCCTTTGCTTTCTTATTATCCTTTAATTGTACACATACATGTTAGGCGCTATTCAGTGGGCTTCCCAGGAGGCTCAGCAGTAGAGAATCTGCCTGACAATGCAGGAGACAACAGAGACACAGGTTCAATCCCTGGGTGGGAAAGACCCCCTGGAGGAGGAAATGGCAACCCACTCCAGGATTTTTGCCTGGAAAAGTTCATGGACAGAGGAGCCTGGCGGGTTACACGGGATTGCAAAGAGTCAGACACGACTGAGCACACACGAACATATATATAATGCTTCAAATAAAAATGAGGACAGAGACATCTCAAATAGAAGATGAAATGCATAAGGGAAACACTAACTTTTTTAGATTTAAAGAATGTGCCAGTTAATGCAATTTTAAAAAATTAAACATGGGCAGAAATAGGAATATCATATAAAGTATATTTTAAGAAAAGAATCTCACCAAAAAGAGAAAGAGAGGAAGATTACAATGGATGAATCTCATTTGTGAAAAATAGATGCAAAATTCTCAATAGATTTTTTTAAAAATAGATATTAGACTAAGAGGTACATTATTAAGGCTTATCAGGTACTGTTAGGTATTGTTAGACTTCATAATAAAAATATGCACATAGTTTGACACTGGAACATCTCATATTAAATTCAGAGAAAAGTCTCAGGATAATATCAGTAGATGCCAAAAAGTCATTCAATTAAATTCAACAAAAATTAATTTAAAATTAAATATTAAAAAAATTGAAATGCCAGAGAACTATGAAAGTATATATCTTTGAAGTCAAATGCTAGGGTCATTCCTATTAAAATTAAGTATAATATGAAGATGTCTGTTATTATGACTGTTACATTATTAGGACGTTTTAGGCAAGTAAGTAAAAAGAATAAAGAAGCATACATGTTGGAAAAGAAAAGACAGTTCCAATGTTTTGCATGGTGATATAATTATTTGAAAAATCAAGAAAATTAACTGGAAAAAAATGATTAGTACTAATGAGAGAGTTCTTGTGTTGTGTCCAATTGCAAAATAAATACACAAAATTTAATAGCAATGATCACAGCCTCAAAGGCCTTCAGGCAGACAGCAAAAATGAATGACGCAGACTGGGGGGGATCTTCTGGGACTACAGGAGGCAACAGCTTCTCAGCGCCCATACATTTTTGTCAAGAGAAAAAGTGACCACAGAGTTGCTAGATATTCTGATTTTTTAAAGAAGTTTCATAAGCTTTTCTGATTTTTATATGTAGATAACTAGTTCAAAAATTACATGAACTAAAATACATCCATAGGCTAGATATGACCAGGAGCCTCCAGTTTGCAATTTTTGATCAGTATTTTGCTATTACAACTACTCTTCAGATAGAATGGAGGGAAATGTGAAATGGGACAGAAATTAATCAATTTCAATCGTTCACCTTTTGAAATAAAACTAAATTTCTTCTTACATCACACCAAATAAAGGCTAGAGGGTAAAGATTTAAATGTAAACTATGAAGCTAGATAAGTACTGGAAAAAATATATAAATGAATATTTATATAATCTTGGAGTGGGGAAGTCTTTCTAAAACTAACAACAATATAGAAATTATAAAAGGAAAAAGCTGACCTTGATTACATAGCACAAACGATCGATACCGCTTACATAGAAAGACGGATTGTACAAATCAATAACAAGCACATTCAGAAAAACTCAGGCATAGGCTGTGGAAGAGTAATTTGAGAAATAAGCCAATGAATATATTGTAACATCCCATGTCACTAATCAAAGAAATACAGATAAAGCCAGTGACTCAATGCCATTTTCCTCTATCAACTTGAAAAAGATTTTTAAAACATCTTTAATTGTTTTACTTATTTGACCGCACCAGAGCTTAGTCACGGCATGTGGGATATAGTTCCCTCACCAGGGGTTGAGCCCCCAGGCCACTTGCCTTGGGAGTGCGGAGTCTTGGCCACTGGACTACCAGGGAAGTCCCTGACAAAGATGTGTTTATTTAATTGTTTCTGAGGTCCAGTGTTGACAAAGACATTTATCATTGGTAGAAGTATCTTTGAATATAGCTTTTAGAACGATTTGACAGTATGGGTCCAAATGCTTTAACTCAGCAAGTCCAGTGCTGGACGTTTAGTCTGAGGAAATAAGAATATATACAAGGATTTAGTTGCAAGAATGTTATTGTTGATATAATGTGTGTGTGTGGTTAGTTGCTCAGTTGTGTCCAACTCTTTGCAACCCCATGGACTGTAGTCCGACAGGCTTCTCTGCCCATGATGTAATAGCAGGACTCAAAAACAAACAAACAAACAAACAGAACAATGCAAACACTGATTGAGAAATACCTAAATGAGTACATTCATAGTGGGAAATTCTTGGCAGTCAGTTGAAAGTCCGAAGAAGTCTTGAAAAATATTTACTATTATTGGAAGACATTCACACTACATTGCTGAGGATTTTTTAAATTTATTTTTAATTACATTTAAAACAAATAAGATTAAGTCTATTTTTATTTTTAAATTAGCGTGACTCCAAACTACACAGTTGTATATACAAAGGTCAGAAAGAATATATCCCAAGATATCAACAGAAGTTCTTACAATGGTCATCTCTGGATTGTGGAGATACGATTATTGTGTTCCAAATCTACTTTTTTAATATTTTGTTTTTGTTTTTCTATAATGAACATTTTGTTTTGATAACAAGGAGGAAAGCTTTATTTTTAAATAAAAAATAAGGAAAGCTGGGGGTACCAGGTGGACTAATTGATTATTATAGTTACTTAGCTATAAGTATTAAAAGGAACTAGATAGAGTTCAGATAGTTTAGTGTGCTCTCCATGTGTACATAAACATGTATACTGAATATAATCAGGTTCACCTTTCTACTCATGTTTTGTTTGGACTGCTTTTAAAATAAAGTCATTTGCTAAATGCTAGTAAAGACAGCCACCCCAGAAATATGCTAAATGCAATAAGAGAGCTTAGGCAGGGTTTAATTTAACCTGAAAAATTAAAATTTTATTGCAGATACTCCACAAAATGGATTTTCTACATGTGGTTTATTAGAGTTGCTTCTAAGTACCTGGTTTACCCACAGTAACTTAATGGACGCTATACAAATATTTACAGGCCCAGAGAGAGGTTTATTGGCAGACTTGGCCTTCCTGCCAGGCCCAACAGTGAATTCCTGCCAACCCTTCAAACACACATAAAGAAGCCAGAAAGATGTTGCCAGTGATTTAGGCAAGGAAAAGTGTGGAGCTGTGAAGGGTCTGACATTTACTAGATGAGTAGGGAGTGTATTCATAAACAATGCGAGTATCCAAAATAAACTGAGGCGTACCTGTTAACCTGCAGACTAAAGGCCTGCACTTTAAAACCAGAATGGCATTTCTCTGACCTCACCAACCACTCCCTGCCTCTGTCGCCCCCTGCTGCCCAGCTAGACTTTCAAATGCCACAGTGCCCAGGGCTCGGTCTTAGGTTCCTCCCACATGACCTCATCCCGCCTCTTGTTTCAGGTAAAGTCTGTAATCTGGCGGCTCCCAGACATACATCCAGCTGCCCACATGCTTCCCCACTAAGACATCTGACCCCTCAAACTTGACATGATATCATTCAACTCCCAACTCCATCTTCCTCCCTAAATCTGCTCCTTCTCTCAGTCTTTGCAGCTCGGTGAAGGGTATTACTGGGCGTCCCAGATGGAGCTAATAGTAAAGAACCTTCCTGCCAATGCAGGAGACATAAGAGACACAGGTTCGATCCCTGGGTTGGGAAGATCCCCTGGAGGAGGGCACGGCAACCCACTCCAATATTCTTGCCTGGATAATCCCACAGATAGACGAGCCTGACGGGCTACAGTCCATAGGGTCTCAAAGAGACGGACACGACTGAAGCCACTTAGCTCACACACACGCAAAGGGCATTACTGGCCTCTTAGCTGCTCAAGCCAAAAGCTTAAGAAACACTGGGATCAATTTCATCAGCAAGTCCTGTCAATTCTCTCTCCAAACACAAAAATACATGCTGAACATAACCCCTTCTCACCCTCTCAAATACTACCCCCTTGATTCAAGCCACCACCGCCTCTCAATAACCTCAAAGTTGAAATTTCTAGAATTCATTCTCCATCACCAAACTGAATTTTTCAATGTAATTCATATGTGCTTAAATCCCTTCAGTGACTTTCTATTGCACCCAGGAAGAAAAAACCCTAACTTCCCACCACTGCCTACAACTTCGGTGAATGCTTTTCCTCTACTCCCCATTCCTTGCAAATCATTCTTTAGCTAAGCGCCTTCTTTCTATTTCTGGGATTCCAAGTTCATCCTACCCCAGGGCCATTGCACTTTTTGCTTCCTCTGCCTCAAAGTTCTCCCACCCAATTCCCACCCCATCCCCATTCATTCATTTTTAAAACAGTATGAAATTAAGAATATGCACTGACAGAAAGCAACAAAATTCTGTAAAGCAATCATCCTTCAATAAAAAAATTAATTAAAAAAAAAGAATAGGCACTGAGGGCACAGAGTGTGTCACTGGCAAACAGAAGACCTGGGTACTTGTCTCCCATTATTTTCAAGGTATGACACCTACTCCAAACCAACAGTGATCACAGCAGCCAGCAACCACCAAGGAGATGTTGTGACTCACAGCTTCCCCTTCTGTAGGACGGGTACCCAAAGCTAGCTTCTCTCTTGGAAATTTAAAACCTGGACACAAAGATCTAGAGACTGGAGGTCTCGAGGGAGCTGGTCATCTCCTATGGGAGTCCCCAATTTCTTGTGTTCCAAGATTCTCTTGTCCAGTTCTCTCCTTGGAGTTTATGAACTACTCGGTACTCTTGGCAAATAAGTCTCTTGGCTAACCTTTGTTTCCGTAACGTACAACTGAAATGAACTTTGATTAAAATAATGAAGGACTCCATCTTAATTGCTAGACTGCTTCCTAGAACTCAGCTTCACAGAATCCTTCTTTTACAGATGACTATTGGCTAACCCAGGGCTTCCCCCGTGCTGCTAGCGGTAGAGAACCTGCCTGCCAATACAGGAGACATAAGAGATGTGGGTTCGATCCCTGGATCAGGAGGATCCCCTGGAGTAGGAAATGGCAACCTTCAACAGTATTCTTGCCTAGAAAATCCCATGGATAAAGGAACCTGGTGGACTACAGTCCATGGGGTCACAAAGAGCTGGACACAACTGAGCAACTGAGCACAGATGGATAGATGATTGGCTGACCCAGGGCATCCTTGGAACCAAAAGTCAGCATTGATGATGAAAGATAAGTGAAAGGCGCTCAGTCGTGTCTGACTCAGTAGACTAGACAGTCCATGGGATTCTCCAGGCCAGAGTACTGGAGTGGGAAGCCTTTCCCTTCTCCAGGGGATCTTCCCAACCCAGGGATTGAACCCAGGTCTCCCAAACTGCAGGCGGATTCTTTACCAGCTGAGCCACAAGGGAAGCCCGATGTTGGCATACTTGGGCAATTTAATAGTCATTTTGTCCCCTCTGACTGATACACACACACACTCCCGAAGTCTCTCCAGGCCCTCTTTCCCCAGCATCCTTGAGGATGAACTCTGTTCAGCTCATCTCATCTCTGCGCTGCACGTTTGTACACGTACATGAAAGGGCCTCATGCAAACACAGCAATAAATCTGAACCCTGAGAAGGAAATCTCTCTCTTCTAGGAGGAACTTACTTCCCTTGCCTTTCCTGAGTTAATCTTCTTTCTATTTCATTTTCCCCAGTCGTTACATTTTCATCACCAAGACAGTGAGCTTCACTTTTTGGAGTTTAAGGACTTTTGATGAAGGCTACCTACTTTTTCACAAAAAAATGCACACTCCCCACACAAGCACACAGTCTTGCATGCAACAAAAAGCTCTTGGATTCTTGATTGAGAATCGCTTCGCTAGGAACAGTACTTCTGTGACCTTCTACAACTCCATACATACACACACACACACACACACACACACACACACACACACACACACACACACACACGGCACTAATTCCCCCCTTTCTCTATCAATAACTCATCCACGCCTCTGCTGTCAGAGATACTGATAAATTAAATGTGGTTCCTCCCTTCTAGAGTTTATTCTGCTGGTGAAAAAAAAAAAAAAAAACACCCAAAGCATCCTTAACAATTATAGGTAGTTAAATTTATGAGTCACCAGAAGCTTCCCCAATTAGAACACTTCCCCAGGACAAACATTTAAAAATTTCCTAGATTACAGTTCATCTCATACAAGTTACGTTTTAAATGCTTTCCTTCATAGGGAAGCACTCTTGGACTCTGACTGAGATTAGAAAACAGACAAGTTTTATCAGTAGCACACTTATCAAGAGTTTCTTGGGTGGGTTATTTCCTGGGAAGATTATCACAGTAATTAATCTCATCCATTTTTCATTGTCAGTTTCAGAAGGTGACATTTTTGGCCCTGTTCCCAGATTTTAGAGACGTTTTCAGTTTGGAACCTGCAGCTTCCTATATACTGACTCTGCCTTCTAATTAGAGCTTAGAAAACGTTTGTGTTTTCTGGGTTGCCGTCTACAAGCTAAATTAGAGTCTACTAAGGACAAGAAAATGTGGATAAGAGAAGATGGAAAGAGGAAAGACTGGATGAATGCATTAGAGAAAGAGCTGAAAAATCAGAGGCCGATCAGATGAGTCTTTTTTTTTTCCATATAAAAGCCAGTGGCGCTGATTGGCCTCAAGCCCCTAAGATGCCTCTTCCCCCAGTTAGCCTCCTGGTAGATGCATTTACTTTGTATGATTACTCGTTTTTGAATAGAGTCAACATGGCATAGAGTGGGGTTTCTCTACTGACATCTGAGGCCAGAGAAGTCTTTGCTGTCAGGGGTGTCCCGTGCACTGTAGGTTTAGCTGCATTGCTGATCTGTACCCTGTAGCTGCCAGTAACAAGTCCTAGTTGTGGCCACTAAAAATGTCCCCCGGGTGGGGAGCAAAATCACCCCTGGCTGAGACTCACTCAGTAGAGGAAAGTTGCAGACTCAGATTTAGGTTGCAATTCTAGCTCCATTCTTTACAAGTCTATGACCTTAAAAAACAAACAACATAATATTTACTTGAGCCTATTTGCTTTCTTTTTAAAAATATTTACTTATTTGTCTGCAATGGGTCTTAGTTGCAGCATGCGGGATCTCGTTCCCTGACTAGGGATCGAGCTAGGGCCCCCTGCATTGGGAGCACAGGGCCTTAGCCGTTGGTCCACCAGGGAACTCCCTAGCCTGTTTTCAGGTCAGCAAACGCTTATCTCAAAAAGTTGTTTTGAGAATAAAATGAAATGTGTGAAAAGCATATATTACCATTATCATTATTATTGAGCTCCCAATAGGTGTTTAGTAAGCATTTGTTCCCTCCCCGTTCCAGTTTCATTTATTTAACAATTATTTATTGACAATGTATGCTGTATGCTAAGGATACAAGCACAGAGCAATTCCTGTCCTCCAGGAGGTAACCCACTCTGAAAGGAGATAATACTGAAGGTTTGTACATGTACATGAAAGGGCATATGGAAATATATTATAATAGTATAATACTATACTAGACCAAGTGCAATAATAATGTTTACCAAATCTCACAGCTCTGGTCCTATTTTTCTTTCTTTTCTTACTAATTAGTGTCTCTGTATAACCGCACCTTGCATGCCTCCTGGAAGAAAGAGGGGCCTGTGAGTTGGGTCTTAAAAAATGAGTGACAGTTCATCTGAAGAACAGGAGAAGCACATGTGGCAGAGAAAGAGAAAGAGCAAGGTCCAAGGCTTAATAGTGTGGTGATTACAGAAAACTGTGCACCATTCAGCAGGCAGAGGCTGAGGAGAAGAAATTGGCCCAAGATGGAGGATGCTACAGAATTTAGACTTTCTCTTGCCGGTCACGCACGGAGTCCTGTAGGATGCTTTCATCAGGATGGTGACAGCATCAGTCTGCCTTGGAAAGCATGCTCTGGCAGCAGTCGGGAGGGTGGACGAGAGGCACAGTGGAGGCGGGAGAGCTGGGACCCGAGAGGACCAGTCAGGAGCCATCGATTCCAGATGAGAGGTAATGAGGACCTGAACTGTAGAGTCAGTGACAGCGCGGGATGCCAGCAGGCTCCAGGGACATTAAAAGGTAGAGCTGACAGGACTCTGACTGGCTAGATGGGAAGGCAGGCAGCAAGCGAAGAAGAAGGAACAGGAGGTGACTGTAAGATTCCAGCTTAGAAAATTAGGTGGGTAGACGGCATTTAGAAATGACAGGCACCCAGAAACGGCTCCCTTTCTTTTTCTCAGCTGCCGCCATTGACACTGGGCAAAGAAGCTCACTATCCCCGGTTCCCACTTGACAGATTCGTGTACAACTCAATTCAACAAACCCAGGAGAGTATGTGGCACACACAACAGCTCGATGACATGGGTTACTCCTGTTTAGCTTTTCTTGGTCCTGGGAATACCCAAGGAAAAAAACATCAATAACCAAGAAATAATCACTGTCCCTGGGGAACTCAGTCTAGGCGGCTCAGACACACAAGTGGGAAGTTACCGTACAATGCTATCTGCACTATATAAAGGGGAACTGAATCAGAGAACGTTTCATGAAGGTCATTGTTAAACTGAACAGGAGCTGGTGAAGGAGACAAGAGGATGAGAAGAACGTTTTGGCCAAAGAAATGGCAGATGAAGAGGCATGAAGAGGTGGGGTGGTTTGGTATGACTGCAGGGTGGGTTGAGGTACAAGAGGAAGCTGGAGTCATAGGCCAGGGCCACATCATAAAAGGTCTTGTGAGCTAAGCTAATCTAAAGTATAATTAATCACTGAGTGACTTAAGAAAAGGAGCTTCAAAGAAAGCCCCCAATATTTACTCAGTATTAAAGGAAAACAGGTACAATAACAAACATCTCAGTACCTAGTGCTAAAAGATAGACTGATGCAATTAATTTTTTTAAGCTTATATGAGCAAAAATTGATTCAAATTGGGCAGCATCAAACTGGAAGTGGTTAAGTGCAGTCTACCTACAGGAACGAGGGGAAAGACTTTTACAGGGAAGAAGCAGAAGCAGAGCAGGGAAATTAGGTGATTGGCCATAGCTCAAGGTGTTGCGTTATTTGGAAAAAACCTACTTAGTTGTACATAACTAGTTTTCCTTAGGGTTCGGTTTGAGAGGTTAAGGCCTTCTTAACCTTCATAGGCTTAGCTTTTAGCTTGCTCATGCGGGCTGCTAAGGTTTTAGAACCACCTTAGTTAAACGGTCTCCTTGTTCAACTAATTTGACACTAATAGGCACCATGTTCCGTGCTAGCTTTGTCCAATGGACGGATTAGTGAAGTGCTCCCAATTACTTGATGTGTTTGCTCTTGCCGTTGTCACACTGAATTATAATCACCTTTCCATCTGTGCCCTCTGTGAGACGCTGTGAGCTCCTTCAAGCGAGGAATGTTGTCATAACCATCCTCACGCCCCCAGCCTAGCTGAGTGCATGGAACAAAGCAAGACCAAAGCACGGAACAAAACAAATTCAGGAAAAATTTTACTAAATGAGTGAATGCTCTACTGGACAACTTTTTCCCAAGCTTCTACCTTCTAGAGTCCACATCTAAATGATAAGATAGTACAGAGAGATGAGTGGTAACTTTGGCTCTGGAAGATGTGGGTTCTGGTCCTATCTTATGTCCTAACTCTGACCTTGGGCATATATTCTGAGCCTAGGGGTCTCATCTGTGAAAGTGGATTCAAGAAAATCCTCATGTCTCAAAATAACACGTGAAAGTACTTTGTAACACTTCTCAGATTAGTTTTTTTATGTATAATCTTCCTTACAAATTAACATGTAATCAAAAGTCAGGAAAACAGAGCTCAAATCAAAGTTATTCTATTACAGGCCAATAAAAATATTAATGTTAACTGTATTTCTCAACTAGCATTCACGTTCTACTGGATACTGTGAATTCAATTCTGGTTCATCCTTGCACACTCCCGTCCATTATACCGTCCTTCCTGCTGTTCTTTAAACCTGCCAAGCTCTTTCCTATCTCAGCGGCCTTCCACTCAGCAACGTACACTCTTCCTCAGAGCTCCATGAGTGCTAGGTCTTCGCTTCCTTCAGGTCTCTGCTCAAATGCCACCTCAAGATGCCGTCTCCAATCACCTTATTTAAAATAGCGCCCCTACTTCTCCTTACTGCCGTCACTCTACTTTCTTAGCTTGCTTAATTTTTCTTTGTGACGATCGCCACAGTCATGTATTTGCTTATTCTTTGCCTCCCATGAAATCGCAAGCTCCGTGAAGACAGTCTTTGCCTCACTCAATCAGAGACTCATCTACATTGCTTAGAACAACGTCTGGCACATAAACGATTCTTGGGGCCATTTGTTATATGAATTGCATTTGGTAAATAAGTGAAGTTTCTCACTGTAATCACCTGCCATCGTGTGGAATTAAGGACTTGCAAAATACAGAATTAGAATCAGAAGGATCCACTCTTTTCACTAACAAGCCATTTGGTCTTGGAAAGTCACATGCTTCTTAGCCTCTATTTTCTTATCTGTAAAATGGAAATAGTAAAAATACCTTCTATTGCCTCATTTTACAAATCACAGAATTGCTGTGGAACTTAATGAGGTCTCATATAGAATTTATTAATGTTTCTGTCTTTCCTGTTAACTCAAGAGCATGGACCCTGTCTTACTCATCTATTATTAGACTTGGCATAGGCCTGAATCTATAAATAATCACCCAAAGGATGGAGAGCAAAGGTTAAAAACTCCCTTTGTTAAATCACTGAGCTTCAAATAGTCACACTACAAATTATCTTTAAATAGTCACTATGTCATTTCATCTTACATAGCAGACATAACAATTAGCAAAGTGTCTGAGCAGCTAGAAATATTCCCATTTTGTCTGGTTTTGTTCAGGGTAATGAATATGAATGCTTGTTTTGATTAAATGAATGGTTCTCCTGGATCAGCACTGAATAAACGCTTGCCCTATTATTCTGCGGATTCTTATCTAGACAGAGGACGTGTGCTTCCATCAACATAACGCTAACCCTTGAATGACCCCTCAACACAATGGAGAAAAGCAGCGCTGTGTAACTTAGGGGCTAGAGCCAAATCGCCCATGTGTAGTGTCAGCCAAGGTATGATACGAGTGCACAAATACAAAACTGGCAGGTCAGAACCAGAAATCTGAAAAACCTGTGCACACATTCTCACATATAACTGCTATCTTCTCAGAGAACCAGATCAAACTTAGAAGGACTAAAGCTTATATTAACAGGTAGTTAAAACAATTATTTAATACAAATCCAGGTTCTTTTCCTATATTCTAGTAAATTGGGAGAAAAAGACTTAAGTCTAGATTCCACAAGGAGTTCCTTCTGTAAAGGCTTGTAAACAGATGTGAAACCTGGGAGGGGATGGGGAACAGTGTGTCCTAGGTGGGCATAAGCTCTTTGGGTATATTAACTCATTTAATTCTTACAAACAAGTCTATGAAGATTATATTATCATCCCCAATTCACAGATGGATAACTAATTTATCTAGATAGAAGAAATCTGTCCAAGATTACACACTGGGATTTGAACCTAAACTATATGAATCTGAGTTTTCTTTTGCTATTCTTTTAGTATAGGACATGAGTTTTAACCATATGCACGCACCCTGCAGAAGGTACATTGTAGAGCAAGAGAAATTTAACAATAATCATTTGGAAAACATTGATATACAAATAGAAGGGCTAACATGTGGCTCAGCAAATCAACTTCTTCGACCAGGCTATGAAAGCAAAGGACATTACAAAGTCGGTAGTAACAAAGAAATTATACAATTTGGTGAGAGGGTTTGGATGTGGGAAGGGGTTATTAAAGGTCTGGAATTACTAAAGTTGGGGAATGACAGAAACTTTTGCCCAACTGCAAAAGAACTATCCCTCAAGCAAATACATAAAAGAGGAAGGACAAATTGATTGGCAAGGCAATTGTTTAGAGTAGTGCTGAGTTTCATTTATTTTGCCAGAATCTCCGCCTGTTGCCTCTGGACACTTAGGAAAACTCCAAAGCCTAATATAACGGAAAGGTTATGACATGTAGTCTGGCGAAATCTGCCTCAAATTCTAGCCCTGTAATTTATTTGTAAGCCATTTAATCTTTGAGCTTCTTCATTTGTCTATAAGATGGATGAACAAATATCAACTCTAAAGTGTTGCTGTGAAAATTAAATGAAACCATATATGGCAAAATAGGTACCCCGAATCATTTAGCCATGAAAAGTCAGAACTTATCATCAAGATATAAAATCAGTTAATCACTCGTTGTAAGAGAGTAGATATCAAGAATCTACACATGGGGAGTTCCCTGGCAGCTTAGTGGTTAGGATACTGGCTTTCACTGTTGTGATCCAGGTGCAGTCTCTGATCAGGGAACTGAGATCCTTCAAGGCTCATAGCCCAGCCAAAAAATCTAAACACATAATCTTTTATTTGGAAAACTTATTAGGTATGATTACTGCCCTGAATTTCCTTAGGAGGAAGACAGAAAGATTTGCACAAAAGAATTGTTTGGTCAACTTTGATAGAAGGTAAATCCTTCAGTTCTCACTTTGATTTCAAGAACAGGGAAAGATCCAAACTTCTCAACTATGGATTATTTATCATCTTTTTCAGGGAATCTTTGAGATCCAAAAATGTCTATTCTTTAAAATTAAACACAAAATAATTGGAGAAATTTGAAAATGGACAGGATGTAAAGTTACATTAGATAACAATAGTTTTATAGGAAGAGTATTTTTACTCAACGCATGCTGATGTACTTAGTGGTAAAGTTCAATGATGTTCTCAACTTTGCGTGGTTCAGGAAAAAATTGTATGTAAATAAAGCAAACATGGCAAAATGTCAGTTGTTGAACTTAGATATGGTAGGCATATGGGTAATGTTTAAAACTGTTCATGGTAAAGCACTGGGAATGGGGGCGGTGGAAAAACAAACAAGAAATTGTATTTAAGGACTGTCCCATGTGAAATTTTCCATCTTTTTACATTTCTACTTATTGCACAGATGGTTGAGGTAAGGGTGGTACAACAGAAAACAGTTGGAGAAGTAATATATTCAGTAATATATTCAACAAGTGAACTAACTCAAACACAAGTTCTGCAAAGCTTTTGAAATAATGTTATGTCACTTAAGAGTCATTCAGCAAGGTGATGAGAAGTCAGTAACTGAAGAATATGGTTTTAAGAAAGAGGTCCTTTCTAATTCAGGGACTTTATCTACGGACATTTAGGGACCCCATTTTGAAGACATTAAGGCAACCACAGAAGAAAGTGAGTCATGCAGTCCCCCCGTTTAGAACACGGACCATCTTGAGAAGCATCCTTCATATGTTAGTAATTAATGTTTATCTAGAAATGGGTATATTGATCTTAAAGGGTGGCCTAAGAACAAAAAGTATCATACAGGAAAAAAGCCAAAGTGCTATTCAATTTTAAAGTGTTATAATAGGATTAATAAAGAAACCAAAGACTGCACATGAAAAGAAGAAATTTTACAAAAACAAAACCAAATGAAAAGAAAATTAAAAGCCCAAGAGACCAAATAATTGATCATTTCTTGAGTTAATTTACTAAATGTCTTGTAGCATAAAAGAATACTTTCAGCATCTTCTAGGAAATGCCTGTAGTTCTTTGGTAGAGAATTTCTTATAAGGCAGGATTTGCTAATGAAATTCCCTCCAAAATCCCAACAGAGCCCCACTGACTTCTAAGTATGTTAAGGTAATATAAAGTGTGGAAAATGTTTACTCTTTTGATGCATTTATAATGTGAACATTCATATGATAGAGTATTATTTAGCAATTTCAATGTAAGTATGAAGAGTACGGCACAACAAAGAATGTCCAAGTAAAAAAGAAATAAGTAAATACACTTGTGACTATTAAAAATACCAAAAAACCAATTATACTGAGATGTTGGAAATCTGTTTCTGATTCCCTTTACCTCCCAGGTCTACCAGAAAAAAAAATTTTTTAAATTATTATTATAAAAGGATGAAGAAAAAAGTAAGACTGCCATGGCTGGAAGGCCACTATTAAACAGTCATATACAAATGTTAATGTTGCATATGAGACTAAATGTTTCAAGAAAGGTCTCTGTCCTCAACAATTACTTTTCTCTGCTACTTTCATCCAGACAGCAACCCATGCAGTCACCCATTCTCCCCTTCTTCTTCTACTATTTATTTGGCTCCTTTCTGTCAGGTCTTAGTTTCAGCACATGTGACCTTTAGTTGCGGCATGTGGGATCTAGCTCCCTGGCCAGGGATTGAACTCGGGCCCCCTGCATTGGGAGCATAGAGCCTTATCCACTGAACCACCACAGAAGTCCTCTCCCCTTCTTTTTAATGGTGGGTTGTAAAAGGTATCCATTTAAGAAGTGCTGCCAGTAATAGCATTCTTAATTCTTAATGACCTGTCTACAGATATCTTATTTTCAGACTTTTTAGCCTAAACTGACATGAAATATACTACTTCCTCTGCAGTTTTTTGGTTTTAGTGAAATAACAATTTCACTAATAACAATGTCACATTACTCATCTTTTACTATCAAAATCATAAAACCAAACTCACTCATTGTTAATACATTTAGAGTATTAGGGAGCCCCCAACCTAGATGGGTTGTTTTTTCAGCTTGCTTGTTTGAAACTCACAAAGCATTTTTTCCTAAAAAATTAAGAGTAATAAGGAAAATGCATCTGGCTTCTATCCACAATTTACTTATCCACAATCTCTTCCTCAATTTCCCGGTCTAAAACACTAATGGCTATTAGAATGCTTCTTATACTTGTTAGGAGCCTCCTATGCGGGTCTTCATTTCTATCATGAAATTTTCATAAGTGAGGTATTTTTAAGCTGGTAAATGCCTATTAATGATCTATTTCTTTTAATCACCTGAAATCTCTAATCATTTTAACAACACTGATAATACTTGATTAACTTATATTATCAAAAGTCTTTTCCAGTAATTAGAAAATTAAAAACAAAGATACAAAAGAGAGTTCTAAAATGTCATAACAGTATGTGACCTCAAACATCAAAAGCAAGATGCTATTTTAAAACGTTGAAAAGTTTAAAGATGAATGAATTTATCTCTTTAGAGTATTTATTTATTTATATTGATTTGGCTGCACTGGGTCTTATTTGCAGCATGTGAGATCTGCCTTCTTTTGTTGTGGCACACAGGCTTGATTGCTCCGTGGCATGTGGGATCTCAGTTCCTTGACCAGGGATCAAACCCAAGTTCCCTGCATTGCAAGGTGGATCCTTTACCACTGGACTACCAGGGAAGTCCCAAGATGGATGAACTTCATCCTTTTTGTATAAAACCAAACAGTAAATTAACACCACTAGAACTAAAGGCTGAAAAACTAAGTTATAAAACAAATACATGAAACATGACTATAATTTAAAATTCTTTGGATTCCTTATCTTCTAAGCCCCCACTTTTACTACAGAATTAACTTTCCCAACCTCAGTAGTATTACTTAACGCTTTATATCTAAAAGCTGTACTTTAGGGACATTTTGAGTTTTCACAGTTATCAGGAAAGCCTTAGAACAAAAAAGTGGGGGATAAAAGACAGTTTCAGACAGTACCACAGTATAACTGCAACAAATACTGGCTTAGATTTCATGTCTCTTGACTGTATTCCTCTATCGTTTCTACAAAAACCTTTTAGCATCTGATTATTTCATTAGCCCTTCCATTTTCAAACAAGTAATCCTTTACTTTCTATCATGTCCCAGATGAATGAGTCCTGAGATTTCCCAAAGGGTGAAACTCAATTATTGAGCCCCCTTTATAAAGTAAGGCAAACATTCATTAAAATTTGTTGGAATAGTATCATGCTCCAAACTGAACTTTCACTAGAGCACTTAGGATGTTCAAAAAAAAAAAATTTCTCCAAAGCTCTCTCTGATCCCTTCAGAACAATCAGAATCCAAGTCGCAGAAGGATTGGAGCATATCAGTCACATTTGGTTCTGTCTGTTAGGGGTTCCTCCTTGTAATGGGAAATGATTTGAATGAGGATGGAACAGTTGATAAGGAGGAAGAACAAACCGGCTAACCAGATAAACAGAAAGGTGTTCTTTCCTTGAAACTCAAGAACATAAGCAGGAGCCAGCCATAAGGCCTGCCCGATGAACCATAACATCAGGAGAACCACAGCTCTTCTCCAAGGTATTCTCACTAGTGGCATCACAAGGGGCAGGAGGCAGAGGTACCAAAGAAAGTACTGGGAGGTGCAGACTTTGTTAAATGTCACAAAAATTGACGTATGAAGAAAACAACAAAACACAAGGTCTCTGTAATAGGCGAACGACACTACTGAAAGTAAGATGAACTGCGGCAGGAATGCGGCAATTCCCAGGGAAAAACTCCACTCGCTCTCTGCGGTCAAATACAACATGTAGAAGTATGGAGAGAAGTTGTGTCGGATATCCCGCCTGGTCAAGTGATAAAGGTAGGCGTGCTCCAAAAACTCCCAACCGTATCTGTAATAAAAACCGAAGCTCAGGGCGAAAAACGTGAGTCCAGCAACTGCAACGAAGAGCAGCACAGCCCGATGACACAACCTTTTCAGGAATTCATACAAACGAGCCTGGAAAGAATATCGGGATCGACGGAGACCTTGGTCACTGTCGCGTTCCGGAAGCAAGTGGAGGGCAATGGGAAGGATATAGGTCACCGGATACATCTTCAGGTGCACTGCGAAACCATAGACTACAGCGGCACACGCGACGAGTCTTTTTTCTACTAGGTACAGGGTCATAAGCACCAGGGAGGCGACAATCGAGTCCGCATTGCCTCGGCTGGACACCGCCATAGGGAGGGGATTCAGAAGCCAAAAGACACAGTACCCGCAAGCCTGGCGGCGACCCAGCCCCTTAAGAAGCAGTAGCTGGTATAGGAGGAAGGCGGTGAAGAGGTCGAAGCTGATGAAGAGAAATTTTCCAAACAGTTCATTGAGATAGATGTTGGGAGTGAGCAGCCACCCCAGGAGGGGAGTGTATCGGTATGTGGCCCTGAGGTAAGGGGAGCGCCCCTCCGTGAGGAAACGCGCGGCGTCCGTGAAGACCTGGTAGTCGACGTCCGTATACCGCACTAGCAGGGTCCGGTCCTGGAAGACCCCATAGAAAATCAGGGCCACGCGGGCAAGGAAGGCCACAACAAACACCCCGGCGGGGGGCACCCGCAGATTCAGGACCTTCTCTCCCCAGTGCGCGGTCGGGCTCATGGTCTGACGGCACCACAGCAGCTCAGTCCCCAGCTCTCCAACTGCCCCGGAACGTCTACGCCTCTCTCCGGCTCCTCGCTTCGGATTGCCTTCACATCTCTCATCTAGGCTGCCACCCGAAAACAACTTCCGCTTGACCGCTTCTGGCAGGAAGGCCCGCCCCCGTCCTGCTTCCGGCCACATACCCGGGGCTGGGCTCCCAGCGGCCCCCACGGGAGAACTACCTGCTTCTGCATTGGCTGTCTCGCTGCCGCTCCCTGTCCGGCGAAGGCGGGATTTCCGGTCCTTGGGGCAGGCGACTTCCGCTCGCCGGGCCGGCTGGCTCTGGGGGGACTCTTTACGGAGCCGGAAGTGTGCTGCTCGTCGGCGGCCGTGTACGTCCCCCGCCTCAACCCCAGGTGGGAGAGACGGGCTTCTAGGGCCGAGCGAACTTCGAGCCACATCCCTCTGGCCTGGGCGGGAGACCCGAGAGTGAAAAAAATAGGAGTGAAGGAAAAATAAACCTGTGGTGATTTCTCACGCTTTACCTCTCCTGCTCGAGGGTAATTCGGGGGCCGGGGGCCGGGGGCGGGGGTGAGGCGGGTTATGGGCTGCCGGAGAGCCGAGCTGGGATGAGTTGAGAGGAGGCCCAGAGTGTGTGCAGTATTTGGGACATGCTTATATTTTGAAATTATTGTTTATCTAAATTTGAATTGAGCTGGCCAGCCTGTATACTCTCCGACAACGGTTGGTGGAGGGACGGGAAGCTCCGTAGGGTTCCTAAAATATGTCATGCCCTCATACTTCAGTGTCGTTGTGTTTGCCGTTCTTTTTGTCAACGTTGCCGTTTCCTCTTCGGTCACTACTTAGCCCTTCAAGCTTCGGCTCATGTGTTAACTCCTGAAAACATATCCTGGCTCTCAGCTCACTTTTTCGTCAGGCACTGTGATTTAGATGCCATTCCGCTAAGTGAGGGTAGACGGACAGAGGTCAAGGGGCTCTAAGTTCTAGAAAATCGTTCACACAGAAGCTTCTGCTCCTCTCACTCCTCAGCATTGCCTGCTGTCCCGTGGCTCGAAAATTCCCTTTGGGAATCACTATCCCTGTAATACAGCATTTGTCAGTGATAACTTTTTTGGTTTCATTTTCCTAGTTTTCTGTCAGGACGCTTTGAGTTCTTTGAGAATAGAGATTATCTTGCTCTTTTCTGTACATCAGCGAATATCACATTACCAGGCTTAAGGCATTCGGTACACGTTGAATTGATTTTCCAGGTTACTCATACCAGAACCTCTGGAGTGGCATCTTTGAGGATGCTTCCAACTCCCCGTCCTTTTCTCTTTGAAATATCCTTTATTTCAAGTTTTATCCCCTTCACCCACCCCACTCCAAACCCTGTTCCCATGAATTTCTCACCAAGGACTCTTAACTCATGATCTCTTGCCCTTCTGTGGGCACTTATTGAACTTACAGTCTGCACTTCGGAATTTCATCATTTATCTTATATTGTATTCATAGCCCTTTCAATGAGAGTGTAGGGTTTTTGAGGTTAGGGGTTATATCTTATCCTCAATTTTTTAAAATTACTCATAACTTATTACAGTCATAGGCACATGGTACATGTTCAGTAAAATGCTGACTTTCTTTACTTTACAGATCGATCCTACTTCCTAGGGGAAGACTTCTATACTAGCATAAGGAAAGTAGACTCCATCTAGTCTGAACATGCAGTTCCCAGGACTACCCCCCATTCGTCCCTCATACAATTTAAATTTATTCTTTGGATGAACTGTCTTAATCTCACACAGCCTGTATTCATATTCTGATATCCCTTTGTCATTATCTGTGCCTTAGTATAAATATATACCTTATATTTAAAGTTACTTAAAAGATTTTTTTTGGCTGTGCTGGGTCTTCGTTGCTGCGTGAGCTTTTCTCTAGTTGTGGAGTGCAACGGCTACTCTGAGCTTTTCTCTAGTTGTGGAGCGCAACGGCTACTCTCTAGTTGCAATGTGCAGGCTCCTCATTGTGATGGCTTCTCTTGTTGCAAAGCGAAGGCTCTAGGGCACATGAACTTCATTCAGTATTTGCGGGATCTTTCCAGATCAGGAATGGAACCTGTGTCTTCTGTGTTGGTAGGCAGATTCTTTACCACTGAGCCACCAGGGAAGTCCCAATAATTACTTTTAACCTTTTTTTTTTTTTTTTTGTAGTTAAGTAGCCATAAATACAATGGCACCATTCAAATAATGATAATGATGATGATAATTTCTAATAGCCAGCTTTGTTGACAACTTATTTGCAGTATGTCCATCGTCAGGCTAAATACTTAACCCTGTAAGGCAGATAGTCCGACATTCACAAATGAAGAAATCAAGGCTTATGGAGGTTTTAATGTTCCTCAGTCACATAGTCAGCTAGTGGCAGAGCTGGAACTCAAAAGCAGATAGCCCAGAGAATTCTTAACTACTGTGTGGCTAACCTGTAAATAGAATGTTAATTACAATGTCTAATTTCCCCCTCTGCCTCCCTTCATTGATCTCTTCTTTGAATCTTTCTGATATTTTCTCTAACTGTGGTTTATCTCTGATATTCTTTTCCTCTGCCAGTGATAGGTCAGTCAGTTGGTCCCAGAGGTAGAGGATATGTGAGGTAGATGTCTGAGGGTCAACTTAGTTAATCCTCTAGAGGGAGAAAGGGGTTCCTTTGGTTGGGTTGGTTTAGATAATGTCGCAGAAAGGCCTCAACCAGTTTGTGCCTATAGAGCTTAACCTAGTAAACGCATAAAAAGCCCCCAAACTTGGAAAATGAAAGAAACAGTAAACAACTAATCAAAAGAAACTAAGTTTGGATCAAAGCGAGATGTAGATAGTGTTTGTGGGACTTAAGAAGGGAATAGGTTAGGGAAGGCTAATTCTAGGCAACATTACTATTTCTAGGTGAGACAGAAGTATCACAGCACTAAGAACCCCATATTGAGCTTTTGGCACTGGGCGTAGGAGTGGTGTCTTCTCACTTCTCCCTGCAAAAGCTACATTTTTTCAAATGCTCCACTGTTCATTACCTCTTGAACTATTACTTGCAATCTTCCTAATTCTCCCTTCCTTGTCTGTCTCTTGGTTTCCAGTTTTTCAGAACTAGTGGCTAGGGAAAACACACACACATGCATACCTCAGCCTTGGCATCCTCAGTGAGGACCTTGGCCTTGGTTACTGTGCTGTGTATGTTCTCATTAGCTTGTTAGGTCCACTCTGTCTTTTCTTCCCTGTTCTTTCAACATCACACAGTTTCCCTTGCCCCCTGGTTTCTCATTAGAATAGGCCAGTGGCAGGCATTAGCAGAACTTTGGCAGTGGCATGAGTTCCTCTACCTAAGGCCAAGGCTCCTGCTGAAATTACAGCCCTCTCCCTTGGCTACAGCTCTCACCAGGTTTCAATGAGAGTCCCTTCAGATTTAAGACTAGTAAAGGCTTCCTTAGAGAAAGGCATGGCAACCCATTCCAGTATTCTTGCCTGGAGAATCCCATGGACAGAGGAGCCTGGTGGGGTATAGTCCATAGGGTCCAAAAGAGTTAGACATGACTGAAGCGACTTAGCAGGCACACACACAAAGTCTTTTACTGTTCCCAGTCCCTGGGTGCTTCACCAGCCCTGACCCTCCCCATACCTTTGCAGATAATCTCTTCACTAAATCATGTCCAGTTAGCCCTTTGAGTGTAAGCATCTGCTTCCTGCTGGTGCCTTAATTCAATCCCCTTCTTTTTTTGTCTGGATCTTGCTTATGTTTCCTGCTTTGTAATTTCTTTTGAGTCTCTCCCTAATTCTTTTTGTGCTCAGCATCCTGCACCTTAGTCCCGACGTCAGCAGCTCCATTTGATAACAGTATTGACACTTATATTACACCAGGATCTGTGTCAGTTATCTTTCCCCTAAGGTTTTGCAAGTCTCTTAACTGGTTTAGTTTCTCCGGGTTCCCAATTCTGCTGCCAGATTGTTATTCATAAACAGTATTTTAATTAGATGCTTTCCTTTCTCAGACATTTTCAATAGCTCCCAAGGCTGTAGAAAAAAATAGTAAATTATTTAACCTGATATTAAATCCTTTCATTATCTTGTGTTTTAAACCTGTTCACCGAGAAGACCCTCTATTCTAGGGTGTTTTTTATAATATAATTTTTATTTTATATTGGGGTAGAGTTAATTTACAATGTTGTGCTAGTTCCAAGTATACAGCAAAGTGGTTCATTTATGCACACACATATATATATATTTTTTCATTCTTTTTCAGATTCTTTTTCCATGTAGGTTATTTCAGAATATCGAGTGCAGTTCCTTGTGCTATACAGTAGGTCTTTGTTGATTATATCTTAGGTTTATTAACCATTCCTTAAATATACCTTTTGCTTTCTTAACCGTGATACTTTTTTTCGTGCTGTCCTACCTACAGAGGTTCCTGTCTCTCCTCACTTATTTATAGACTACCTGTCTTTCAGTACAAGAACAGACTTGTCTCCCGCTTTCTTTCCATCCCTCGTTCTCCAGTTTTGAGCATCACACCTGTGGGTGGGCTTCCCAGGGGGCACTGGTGGTGAGGACCTCACCTGCCAATGCAGGAGACTCGAGTTCAGTCTCTGGGTCCAGAGGATCCCCTGGAAAAGGAATGGCCACCCACTCCAGTACTCTTACCTGCAGAATCCCATGGAAGGAGGAGCCTAGAGGGCTTCGGGGTCGCAAAGAGTTGGCCACGACTGAAGCAGCTTAGCACGATGCGTGACGCAGGTGCGGTGCTAGATACCCAGCTGTACAGGTGGCCCAACGCGAGAATCGCAGTCAAAGTCACGTGGCGCTTAAAGGCTAGTGAGTGAGGCAGATATTAGTCAGATAATGGACAAGTAGCAAAATTGCAGCTGTGACAAGTGTGATGAAAGGAGTGCATGATGCAGTCATAGCTTTTAACAGGGTTTTGTCTACTGAGAGTTAACATGGGAGTTGGCAAGCAGTATGGAGAGTTCCCCAGAAGGAATAGCAGGTATAAAGTCAGAAGAAACTGTATGTACCTTGATGGTGTATATCCTGTCTTGTTTGTCTCTTGAATGGGACATTTCTTGTAATAGGAACTCAGTTTTTGCTGATTTTTGAATCCTATGTCAGGTGTGTTCTAACTACACCTCTTAGACTGATACCATCCCTTGCTTAGTGCCCATCCTTGGGGAATGTTTCCCACCGAGATCTCACTGTTTAGAATATATTGTTAATGGTGTATCTGGCCCTAATGTATGCTACTTGTTATTTTATCTTTTTTCTTCACAAGTTGGTAAGTTTCTTCAAATGTTATGGGTCTGTATATTTCATATATCCTATATATCTTTCTTGTTTTATGTGTACATGCATGAAGTTGCTTCAGTTGTGTCTGACTCTTTGTGACCCTGTGGACCATAGCCCACCAGACTCCTCTGTCCGTGGGATTCTCCAGACAAGAATACTGGAGTGGGTTGCCATGCCCTCCTCCAGGGGATCTTCCTGACCCCAGGGATCAAATCGGAGTCTCTTAAATCCCCTGCATTGGAGGCGAGTTCTTTACTTCTAGTACCACCTGGGAAGTCCCATGTCCCATGATTCATCCCTAAAACCTAGTATTTCCCAAATGTTGTAGATAAGTCTTTATTGATGATGGTAAGAGACCCAGTCTTCTCCCTCTGTCCTTCCTTTTCTGGGGAACAAGAGTCAGTAACCATGGGGGTCTGTTTTTTCAATTCAGGACTGGATATTCACAACCAAGCCTTTTTCAGGCTGTTGATAGATAAGCATAGAAGAGAAACCCACTTCTTTGAGAACTGGGACAAGAAATACCTAAAGATTAAATGAATAGGCATATAAAGCCTTGAGGATACATAAGGAACTGCTCCATGGTAGCATGGCAGGGAAGTTGGGTTCATGATCGCTGGCTAAAAGGGGCAATGCCTAGGTTCCGAAGCAACTTGACTTTCCTGGATTAAGCTGAGACAGTTTTCAGATTTCTTGGTCTTAACTTTTTTGTAATCTTTTTAAAACTGAGTGTAAAAGGTATTTGCTAGAGGATCCTAAAGTTAATGAGGGGAGATGTGGGAATGGAGTTGGGGGACTGATGATAACACTAAAGGAGAAAGACCTGACTGTGTTGTCAGCGGCTCTTCCATCACAGCCCAGTTCCACCCTCTTTTCCCAAAGGAAGGCCAGTGAGTTCAGGCCTTAATAACAGGATTGGTTTTGATTTCTAAAAGAAGCTGGAGCGAAGAACAGAGATTCAGCCATTTTATTTAGTAATAGTAACTTGTTCTGAACAGACAAAAATACAATAAACCAAAAAAAACCCCATACTTTTCCTAGGTACGTTTGACCTGGTTTAGTCTGTAATGCAGTGAAAGGAAAAACCATCCCTAGGTATTTCTGCTTTCAATAGAGTTGACCATGACTGATCCCAAAACCCAGGCTAACTTTACAGCAAAGATAGTGTGTTATGTTACGTTACAAATAAGCTAGGTTAACTAGCGAGGGTAAAGGACCAGGGTAGCAGCCTTGGGAGGGGGCAGTGTCCTTAGTAGTAGTATAACTGGCTTCTTTTCTCTGCTCAGGTCTCAGAGAGAAATCCCTGATGGTCTTACTAGCTGAGGGGGTTAGGCAGGTAATGAGTTGAAGCACAGAGTAGGGATTTCAGAAGCCTCTCCTATCAAAGCTAAAGCACCACGCCCTGCCCCATGCCCAGATGCTGGAATTGGGACTCTTCTAGCACAGAAGGCATTCTCTTTGGGCTGCTTGCAGCCACACAGAAAGCTGGGCCTCTGCCTTGAGAATATCTTGGGTCCAGCAGCTCTTTAGTCCTGGCATTTAGATTCTAGGCTTGAGGCTTCCCTTTAGTGCCTCTGACACACTGAAGTGCTCAGCTTCTCAGTTTAATAACCATCACCTCCTGGGGCTGGAGCTGCAGTTGCCCCACTCCATGACAGCAGGGAAATAGAGAGGGGAACAGGATTTTTAAGTGCCACAGGGACAAGACACTGGGCATGCAAGCACACAGGCTACATGGTAGACCGTCCTAGGTTTCCATCGATGGAGTGTCTCCTCTCCTCCTGGTCCTGACAGCAGCACAGGGTTTATCAGAAGCCTCAGTGGACACCTCTTTATTCTGAAGAGTAACTCCACCTCTCCCTTTCCCATCATCAAACCTGAAAGCCTTTGTCAGGCTTTGCATGTTGAAATCAGAATCACTGGCTGTAAGTTCTGGGAACCTGGGGAGTCCTACCCCCAAAACCAGAGCAAGATATTTGCCCCCATGCTGAGCTCTCTGAATACTTTCTTTCTGTACATTCTGTATATTTGGTCCTATATACATCTATATACATCTGTTTATGTATGTGTGTGTATGTATATATGTGTATATATATATATATATATATATATTATCTCTGTTTCTCTTTCTTAGATAAACCTTTCATTTATTTATCATAGCTTAATTCCCCGAGCCTCCACCTACTTCTTGTCTGCTACCCCAAGTAAGACTCAAGGGTTTCATCGATTTCACTAGGTCCCGCCAGTACCACCCTTTCTCATCTTTGCACCCTGAGTATCCTCCCACATGAGTCATGTTGCCCATCCTCTGAAATCTCCTCCCTTAAGATCTGTGCCCAGTGCTCTCCTGACAGTCCAAGTCCATGGTCAGTGTGGTCAGGGATCCCATTGCTGACCAGACCTGGCTGCTTCTAAAGCTTGCCTCATAGCCTGAAAGATGATTTCAGCTCAGAGGAGATGGGGGCTGTAGTCTAGAAAACCACTTAGGGTTGAGGGCAAGGGAGTGGTGTTCTCCGATGGGGCTTATAAGCCAGGTTGTATCAAAAGGATGGTATGACTTAAAGTGCAGTTTAGAGCAAAGTCAGGGATTGTGCAGGAGAATCATAAAGGGTAAATCAGAAAGTGTTCATTTTGTTATCCAAGAATCTGAGGAGTCTGGAGGCTTGGAATAGACAGCGAGGGAACTGGAAGAGAGGATTTCTCTCAGGAGGGAAGCAACTGTGCAGAAGAAACAAGATGGAGGATAATTTGCAAATAGATAAGAAGACACACACACACACACACACACACACACACACACACACACACACACACGCAGTGCTCTTTGCCCTTACACATTGAAAGAAATCAGGTGAGTCAAACACTGAATAAAGTGTAGAGCCCAGAAGGTGACTCTTTGCCTTCTGTTTTCTGTCTCAGATTTTCAAGTCATTCTTATTCTTGTTTGCTTGAGAGCTAGGGAGTAATGGCGAGGTTTACAGTAAGTGGGTAATGAAGAGTTAGTTGAGTTCAAGGAGAGATCAATATAAGAGGATCTTGGGCAATTGTAGTAAATGATAACCATGGGTCCACTCTCCAAATTTTGTGGGTTTCCCTGTAAGGCTCTGTACACAGATGCAAATACATATTCTGTATAAGTGTGTAGTTTATAACAATTGTGTGTGTGTGTATTAGTTGCTGTACCCCGCCAGGCTCCTCTGTCCAGAGGATTCTCCAGGCAGGAATACTGGAGTGGGTTGCCAGTTCCTTTTCTAGATCTTCCTGATCCAGGGATCAAACCTGGGTCTCCCACATTGCAGGCAGATTGTTTACCATCTAGACCACCAGGGAAACCCATAACAATTGGCTGGTCTACCTTAAATAAATTGCCACTTGATTCATACATTGATTCTATGCAAATCCATCTGGGGTGGGGGAGAGTGTTCCTTGGTACCTAAATGAGAACAGGGAGCACTCTTGGGATTTGGAGCTTTAGAGAAAGTTCTGGCATCCATAAACCCTTCATGACCTCATACCACAGTCCCCATCAGGGAACAAGTAATGGCCTCAGTCTGATCTCGTAAGATATGCCTTTTAACTTGCCTGAAACTGGCTTCATGGCAGAGGAGAGAACAGAGAAGACTGATATTCATTTTATACTGTCTCGGGAATGGCTGAGGGAGATCTTAGTTATTTGATCAGGAGGTGTAGTTTCCTCCCCTCCCAGCAATGCCTAACAGAATAGCTGGCACTTTTCAGAAGGGCACTGGGAGGGGTAATGGTGAATAGTGTGTGCCAGCCACAGAGTTCTGCCTCTGCTCAAACTTTAACAAAGCCATGCCCATTCCCAGAAGCTGTATACAGCGGTCTGGAAATCTGAGAAAATCCTCCCATTTGGTGGGTTAGTTTAACTTTCCTGCGACTCTGTGCCCTGAGTCTAGTTTCAGTCAAGCATCAGTGTTAAGAGACGAAGGCCCTTGCATTTTCCCTCTCTTGCTTCAAAGCTGGGGTTAAGGGGAGAGAGGGCTGGGCAGGAAAGAATCAGGGAAGCCAGGGACAGTGTAATCAGGAACACTATTTCCAAACCTTTCTATGGGGCCTGGGCATTGGACTTTTTCCAGGGGAATGAATTGGGGAGGGTCATCACTTTCATGGGACACAGGGAAGAAGGGCTGCCTGGAGGACAGGTTCAAGGTTTTAAACAATAGCTCTGCATTAGTCACCTCACAGTGAAGAATTCAGTATTCAGGTTGGGTACAGGTGTGGTGGTTGTGTCTTTATGCTTTATATTCCCTGGGAGTAGAGGACATCTGTGTAGGAACTGGGTATCCAGAAAGGGCCCAGTTTAGAAACTAGAAAGAGGAGGACAGTCAGGACCAAGGTCCTAGGTTAGAGTCAGGAGTTGCCAACAGAAAGTAAACTACACCATGAAAAACCCTGGCTTCTCTCCACAGGTTTTGGTGGAGAAGAATTATTCTGGAGACCTATATTTCTGAGGGCGTGTACCCCATCAGAGAGAGAGTCTTGCCTTAGGTAACATGCTAAATGGGAAGATAGAGGGGCTCCAGCCTCAAAGTACCAGACATTGGTGGTAGTGGGAGGTGGGGGGGAGTCTTATTCATCCAGCCGCACGGTCCTCCTAATGTGAGTCTCCAAGCATGGCTGAGGCCTTCTAAGCCACTTCAGCCTAATCTTCCCTCTCCTTCCCCCATCCTGGCTTAAGGGAGTTGTGCATCTTGGGGCCAAAGTGGGGTGAGGTGAATAGAAGGAAACCGTGGACTCCAGGTGGCCTCTGGGTTAAAGAAGAGGAAGTGGAGAAGGATGCTTCTGGGGCTCCCCAGTAAGCCTGGGTAACAAACATCCCTCACCCAGGAGCCACAAGAAGAAGAGAAACCGGAGGGATGGGGAGGTGGGAATCCAAGCCGTCAGACATTGCTGATGCGCACGCTAACAGCACTGCCCTCCTTCTCAGCCTGCTCCCTTAAGGACTCCTCCAACTTGAGCTTTTCGGGGTCTCCATAGCGTACAGTGCTGTCACGGAGGCTGCTTGGAGAGGCTACTTTCACCACTTGGTCAAAAAGGCTGAAGTCTGCTATGTACTTGCCACTGGCTGACAGCGAGATGGCGGGTGTGAACTCATAGCCCCAGAGGATCTCCTCGGGCAGGTAGGAGGTGCGCACCTGGCAGGTGGCGCTGGTGGACTCCACTGTCCCGCTGAGGATCAACACCAGCTCGAAGTCGCCCTCACCACTGCGGAGGGGCAGGTCTTTCAGGGGACTGGTCTCATCTACCACGTGGTAGAAGGTGAGGGGCAGGATGAGGAAGGGGCTGTCAGAAGCTGTGTCCACTTGGAAAGTCACGTTGACCTGGTTGAGGCGGATGTTCTCACCCTCCTTGGTCTGGTGGGTCTGGAGCAGCTTGCCTGTCACCTGGCAGCCAATGAGGAGGCTCTTTCGCATGTTGGCCACTCGGATCATAAGGCAGGGCTTCCCATTGTGGGCGGCTACGACTGCGTGCTGGCTGAAACGGATGGTCTCTGCCCGCTTCTTGGGCCGGGCAATCTTTGCCAGGAAGGTACCTGTGATGAAGATTTCCAGGATGGTGGTGAGCACCAGCTGGGCAATAAGAAGCACAATGGCCAGTGGGCACTCCTCACTGATGTAGCGGAAGCCATAGCCAATGGTGGTCTGGGACTCGAGGGAGAAGAGGAAGGCCCCAGTAAGTGTGTGCACCTGGACCACGCAGGGAGTGTGGTTGGCCGGGGGGCCCAGCTCCAGCAGGTCCCCATGGGCCACAGCTACCAGGTACCACACCACACCAAAGAGGAACCAGGTGCCTGCGAAGGTGGCAGAGAAGAGCAGAAGCTTGTAGCGCCACTGCATGTCAATGAAGGTGGTCCACAGGTCCTTGAGGTAGAGGAAGCGCTTGTCGGCGATGTGCTCCATTCTCACGTTGCTGCGACCATCTTTTGTGAGAACTCTCCTCCTCCGGATCCCTGGGCCCATTAGAGGCCGGCTTTCCGTCTGAGTGGTCTGGCTGTAATACACCTTGGCAACCGAAGTCATCTGCAGAAAGCAAGACAGCATAATGAGAGTTCTGCAGAAATCCAGCCAACTCCCAGCCACCCCCTTCCCAATGGGAAGGAAGAAGTATTCATTTCAGTGCCACTGATCTGTTCTCTTATTAGCAAATGTTTACTGAGCACTTGCAACATGCCAGACCCTGTAGTGCAAGATGCTGGAAAGTCAAAAATGAATCTGACAGCTGACAGCAACCTTGCTCTCCAAGAATTCACAGCCTAGTGAGAAAGATACTTGTTCAGCAAAGCAAACAATTGTAATATAGTGTGATATTTTTAATTCTTAGGGGAGGCAGAGAAGAAAAAGTTATAAGTTCCCCGTTCCTTGAAGGTGGGAGTGGACTAAAGAGGGCTCTGCTGGTCTCCTTTCACCACAGAGCTGGTTCTGTGAAGATTCCTAGTTATGAAGTAGGACCCCTCCCCACCATCTTGAATGACACCAGCAAGAAGGACTGTCCTGTTGTTATCCTTCCAGGTCAGTCCCCTTGAGCAACATATGCCCTTAATTTCTCCATTCTGTCCCCAACCTCCATGTCAGTGCTCACTGGTGATACTAAGATACTCTTCTAGCTGAGAAGATAGCAGAAACTACCTGTTCTTCCACCCCTCAAGATGTTCTCTAAGCACCCAGCCCATTTCACTATTATTATTGTCATCATCATTACTGTCATCTTTTTGCATTATCTAGATTGGGGTCTGGAGTGGTGTCAGAAAGAGCATAGGCAGAACTGAGCAAAAGTAAGCAAGCGATGGTGTAGGAAAAAACATCAAACCGAAGCCCTCTGGCAACACTGGGCCATTTTCCCAAGGACTGGGAAAAATGCCCGATTGTAGGTGGCAAAATTGTCTTGACTGAGAGACAAGGAGAGTTGGGAGTGGATATTAGCTTGTGACTATGTGTGCTCAAGTTCAGATTCAGGAATGCTGTTTGTCCTGATAGGAGAAAGTGGGACAAGACTCTGAAATAGGAGGCAACTCATTTAATACAAGGTGCTTGGCACCTCTGCCCAAGGAATAACTTGTACTTTTCCAGCAGAGAAAGAATTATAATCAATTGAGCCCTTAGACTTGAGGTCTGCCGGCCAGCCCTTCTGGAAGGAGCAGGTGATCTTTGGGGAGTTTGTTTCTTCTTGGGGAACACAGAGAGGCTCATCACATTCTCCATTCTCAGAAGTCTGTCCCGTTGCATTTTATCCTTCTGCACACTGCCACTTAACCTGTATTTCCATGGCCTTATTGCTAGAAAACTCTAAATTATCTAGGTCCATTCATATATTCACCCAGTCAGTTCAGTTGCTCAGTTGTGTCTGACTCTGCGACCCCATGGACTACAGCACACCAGGCTTCCCTGTCCATTACCAACTCCCAGAGCTTGTTCAAATTCAAGTTTGAGTCAGTGATGCCATCCAACCATTTCATCCTCTGTCATCCCCTTGTCCTCGTACTTAGTTTCAGTCTTTCCCAGCATCAGAATCTTTTCCAATGAGTCAGTTTTTTGCATCAGGTGACCAAAGTATTGGAGCTTCACCCAAGTAAACACAAAATTGGAGATCACCAACAGACAAGAATCCAAGAATATTCAGAGGCAACCAGCAGCGCATTTTACACTACCCACTTGGAACTCATCCACATGAGACTCCTCAGCCAGACATGGCTGTTTTGGAGAAGGAGACCCTGTAATTCTGAAGTTTGAAAAATTCTTATTTAGGACCCAAGTAAAGCCCCATTCAGTACTCAGTAGTAGTAATATTAATAAAAGAAACAGTCACCACAAAACTTGCATCTGTGTACCATTCACAGTTTACATGTTAGCATGCTTCTCATTTGACCCTCAAACTCTTGAAAGAAGTGAAACTTCTATAGAAGATTTTGAAGAATGGAGGAATCTAAAACCGGTTCTAGAGAACAATAGGAGTGCTAGAAAGTTGTGGATGAGTGAGCATGATTTTAATTTTCAAAAAAAATTCAAGTGCATTTCATAAACTACAAAGAGGTAGACCATAGCCAAGACTCTAGAATGGGACATTAAGATAGTGAATACTTGGGCAGGGTTGGGGAAAGGCAGTTACCAGTAGGACCCAGCATGGGGTTACTAAGAACAAGTCAAATGACGCTAACCTAATTTTCTTCTTTGACAAGGTTACTAATTTGGCACATCAGAGAAATGCAATAGAGAAAGTGCGTCTAAGCAAGATTTTTTTGTTTTTTTTACAAGATCTCTCGTTATGTCCTTGGGGATAGAGACAAATGAACAAAATGCTTCTCTAATTGGGTGACTTAAAAATAAAAAATCAGTGTTACTGGTGAGTGGATCAGGAGAGCCTGAAATAAGCTTTCTAATGAGGTACCAGAAAGCTTTATCTTTGGTCTTGCCCTTAGTCAATGTTCTTGACACTAATTTTATTCAAAAATATGGAACACATGGCCATCAGTTATGCAGATGACACAGAGCTGGGACAGATCAAAAAGAAGCCAGATGAGTGGGCCAAATATAACAAAAAGGATAAACATTGGATTACATATTTGGGTCCAAAAATTACCTGAGCAATTTCTGCAATTGGAAAGATGTGATTTCATAAGCAGAACCATGGAAATAAATGTAAGCATTTTAGCAGAAAGTAATCCAATGTGAGTTACTTATGTGTTTTGGTTGCCAAAAAAGCAGTGCAGTTGTAAGTTCCTTGAGTTGAACTAAAGTATCTAGAATAAGGATTCAGTCGAGTCTGCTCTGTTCATCTCACATCTGCAGTATTGAGTCTCAAGAAACAATCAGGACATGAGGGTCTTCAGGACCAAATCATGTGAGAAGTGGTTGAAGGTAATGGAGAAGTTTACTTGGGCGAAGAGGCAAGCTGAGGGATATGAAGGCTGTGTGAGAATATTTGGTTTGAATGTGCTGCCATGTGAACAGGAGTTTGAATTTGAGCTCCAAGGGAAACAACCAGGACCACTGAGTTTAAAACATCAAGAAAAAGATAAACTGCCAAGAAAAAGATTCCAGATTCATATGAAGAACAATGTAACAAATATAGAAAGAGCATCTCAAAAGGTAGAGAGTACCCTATCACTGGAAGTGTTTGATGCCAGGTAGGATGAGAACTTTACAGAGATTCTATAGAGAAGATTAGAGCTTTGGATGGGAGGTTTAAAGGCTGTCTTTAAGTTTCTGACTACATTCATAAAAGATCAAGACGCCTGCCTCCTCCCTGTCTCTACCCCCCTAACTTTATACCATGACATCCAGGGATGCTGCACTGAAGTCCTAGCTTTGCTTGTGCTGAGGAGAGACCCTGTATAATCTGGGGAAATGGAAGCTCTCAGGGCTCAAGGAAAGTCTTGCTTATCGTAGCGTAATAGTCTATGGTTATATTTGGGGGCTTCCCTTGTGGCTCAGTTGGTAAAGAATCCTGCAATGCAGGAGACCTGGATTCGATCCCTGGGTTGGGAAGATCCCCTGGAGAAGGGAAAGGCTACCCACTCCAGTATTCTGGCCTGGAGAATTCCATGGATTGTATAGTCCATGGGTTGCAAAGAGTCAGACATGACTGAGCGACTTTCACTTCACTTCACTTCATATATCATTTTTTACAGTTTGTGAGACATGTAATTTGACCCCCACACCATGAGGTAAGTAGGAAATGCATCATTAGAAACTAAGGTTCAGAGACGTTTGCTCCAAGTGGATTTGGAGCCAAAACTCAAGTCTTCGGGCTCCAGAACTTTTAAATTATCGCAATTGCTTCCATATATCCCAAGTTCATTCTCACTGTCTCATGTTCTCAGGAGGTGCCTCTGTAGTCTCATGTATAGAGGAGCACAGCTGAGACAGAGAAAATGGGGCCCAGAGCTTGCAGAGGCCAGTGTTAAAGCTACAGATTCTTGGGCACTGGAGCTCTTGGCTACTGGCTAGTTGTGACTGCCGCCTCCAACTGTGGGCCTGCTGTTGCCAGCCTTTGTATCTGCCTCTTCCAGCTGTTATATGCTGCTCCCAGCTATTGCGCTACCTCCCACAGCCAGGCAGCTTTGTTCTCCACAGTAGTGAGAGTCAGAAGCGTGTAAACAAATCTGCTACACTCCACCCCCAGAGCTGAGAAGCGGGCAGCATAGAGTTCTGGAAATGATTTGTTGCTGCCCCACCTGAAACATACATAACTGTCTCCTCTAGAGGGTGCTGTTTCCCCAGAACAGTCCCAGCCAGATACTAGGGACAGTAGCTGAAGAATTCTGAAAACAAAAGCAGCCTCTCAATTGTCAGACACAATCATCTTCTTTCTACTCCAAAAATTAAGCTAATGAGTCCCTAAAACAAAGGCCAGTCACACCTACAGCGATGTCCAGAACGGTCCCTCAGCAAACACCTCTCCCTCCTGATTCACACCTGCAGATGGATCTGAGCTTTGTTTCTTTATCTAAGAGCTCATGAGTCATTTATTCTCCAGAATGGATTTATCAGAACCTTTCTTGAGGACAGGACTGCTCTGCAGTATGCACACTCCTCCTGGGACTAAAACTGATTCCCGGCTCCCCTTTCCTCTGAGCACAACATTCAAGGCTCTTCGTGATTTGGTCCCTGCCTCCTCCTTGGCTTTGGTCTGGCCACTTTTCTGCTCATATCCTAGACTGCAGCTCCATAAAGCCCCTCACATCTTCCTTTACCTTTGGATCTGCTTTTGCTCTGCCCGGCTCCTTGCCCACCAGGATGATGACCTTCAGCTTATCTTTCAAAGCTCACTCAAGTGTTAGTTGCCCCCCCACCTCCCCACCTCCAGCAAGTTTACTAAGCATAGTTTGTACACATTCCTATTTTCAAACATCATGGTGTTTTGCAACAGTGTGTTTACGATTGTTTGCATCTGTGAGTTCTGAATTTAAGGCCACAGACTGTGCGCATCACCTGTTTCACTAGTACTGAGTGCAGTTTGTTAAGGAAGTCTGAGTGAAATGATGACTGGAACCCTGGCTTGAACAAGCAGAGGCCTGAGTCAGGGCTGCAGCCGTGGTCTACCTCACAGGAACCCAAGTTTACACGTGCGCAGATGTTTACAAATTCTTTTTTCAAAAGGTGGGATAGAGCAAGCCCCAGGCACAGGTCCCAGCTCCCTCTGGATCTGCAGGTCCCTTTTCAAGAGGAAGGAGGAGAACAAGCCTATACACAGCTGTGGGCGTTGGGGAGGACTCTGCCAAACTGCATGATCAGAAGGGATGGCTCAGCCCCCTCCCCGAGGCGGTGGAGGAGGGCAGGTTAGAGCTGTGGACCTGTCAGGCTGGGGATGGGCTGGGCAGGGAAGCAGTCCTGAGCAAAGAGCTCTATCTGTCCTTTCTGTGGCAAGAGCAACCTGGATGAGGAAGCTTTGGGATACGAATCCTAAATGCATCCATTTCCACGTGTGAATGAATTCTCTTCTACTTCTGCTCCTCTTTGGTTTCCTAAATAGTTAACAGTGCCAGGACTTCCCTGGTGGTCCAGTGGTTAAGACTTCGTGCTCTAGCAAAGGAAACCCTCAGAATGGGAGAAAATAATTGCAGATGAAACAACTGACAAAGGATTAATCTCCAAAATGTACAAGCAGCTTATGTAGCTCAATACCAGGAAAACAAACAACCCAATCAAAAAAATGGGTGGAACACCTAAACAGGCATTTCTCCAAAGTAGACATACAGATGGCCAACAAACACATGAAAAGATGCTCAACATCACTCATTATTAGAGAAATACAAATAAAAACCACAATAATGTATCACCTCATACCTATCAGAATGGCCATCATTAAAAAATCTACAAACAAATGCTGGAGAGGATGTGGAGAAAAGGGAGCCCTCTTGTACATTGATACAGCCACTGTGGAGAGCAACATGAAGATTCCTTAAAAAAAAAAAAACGTAGGAACAGAGCTACCACAGGGCCCAGCAACCCTCTACTGGCCGTGTAGCCTGTGAAAATCGTAGCTGAAAGGGGCACATGTATCCCAGTGTTCATTGCAGCACTTTTTTACAGTAGCTAGGACATGGAAGCAGCCAGATGTCCATCGACAGATGAATGGGTACAGAAATTGTGGTACGTATATACAACGGAATATTATTCAGCTTTTATAAAGTACACATTTGAGTCAGTCCTAATAGGTGGGTGAACCTATAGCCTACTGTACAGACTGAAGTAAGTCAGAAAGACAAATACTGTATATTAAGCATATATACAGAATCTATAAAGATGGTACTGATGAACCTATTTGCAGGGCATCAGTGGAGATGCAGGCGTAGGGAACAGACCTGTGGACACGGTGGGGGGAATTCAGAGAGTAGCATGGCCACATATACATTACTGTATGTAAAATAGATACCCAGTGGGAATTTGCTCTGTGGCACAGGGAGCTCAACCCAGTGCTCCGTGACAACCGACAACCAAGAAGGGCTGGATGGGGAGGGAGCTGGCAGGGAGGTCCAGGAGGGAGAGGACACACGTACACCTGTGGCTGACTCATGCTGAGGTACGCAGAAACCAGCACGATGTTGTCAACCAATAATTTGCAATAAAAATTTTTTAAAAAGCCTCTGTACTCCCAGTGTAAGTGGCACAGGTTTGATCCCTGGTCAAACTATTTTTTAATAGTTAACAGTGCCATAACCTCCAAGTTAACTGCAATGAAAATGTTTCATAACATCAAAACTCTGCTCCTTCCTCATCCCAGTATCCGTCAGGTGCCACATGCTATGGATTTTCCTCATCCCAGTATCCATCAGGTGCCACATGCTATGGATTTGTTACTCGCGTCTCCTCCCCCTCATTTCACTGTCTGAGTTCAGGTCGTTAATACCTTCTGGCTGAATCATCAGCCTCCCCCTCAGCTCCTGTCTCTCTCTCTCCCCAAATCCTTCCTGCACTGCTCCTGGATCGCTCTTCCTAAGCTGCGCCTCTGATCACGAATCTGCACGTGCGCCCACTACTTCACATAGCACTGTACTCTCACGACATTCCTAGGAGGGGTTAAGGTTGCAATCCTTATTTTATGAATGAGGAAACTGAAGCTAAGGGAGATGATGTGATTGGTAAATCGAGGTCTTCGGCCTCCCAAACCTCTCTGCCTCCAAACTCCATTTGTCATTGTACTATAACTATCTCAGATCCTTCCCCAGCTCAATCCCTTCTACTCTTGGTTTAGGTTTGACAGACGATGTGTCCACTAGGTATCAAAGAGAGGCCAAACTCAGTCAAGCATTCGCAGAGTCTGCTTCTGTACCTTCTTTCCAGCCTTAGTTCATGCCTCTTCTGTCCTTGGCAAACTTCGAACAAACTACTGTACACACCCAGGCTTTCCTGCCTTCAAGGGATTGTTTATGCTCTCGTCTCTTCCTGGACTCCCTTTCGCCTTGTCTTTATATAGCCGAGATATCTTTCACAGCCCATTTCAAATGACTCCTCTTCCATGAGGACTTCTCTGACCCCCACAGCCTTAAATAAAGCCTCTGAAATATATATGTGTGTGTGTATATTTATATTCCATCTATATCTTCTATTGCACATCTACTTGGTATAACGTGTCTTCTCTTACAAAGAAGCTTATTGAAATAAGGATTCAGGTATAACATTTCAATTAGCCTGTATGATTAACACAATGTATGACACACAGTAGGTACTGAAGAAGTAGTTTGTGTGTGAATAAATGAGTAGGAGGGTACTCCCAAGTCACTCCAGCCACAAGGGCCAATGTAAGCATCCTGAGAATCATCCCCCACGAGGACTGAGGACATATGGAAGCTCTCGGCCTGGGTACAGCAGATGGAACTTCACTCTGGTTCAGGGTCTCTCTCCCTCTGAGGCCTTCTCACTCCCCTTCCTTGCTTGTATCTTCTTTTGATTTTTCTTACGATGATTTTTCTCTTTTCTGTATCCACTGAACCCCAGCAACTAATTATCAGCACTATTAGGTATGCAAACAAACCAAACATCCTCATCTGTAATGATGTACCCACTGCATAGGAATAGTTAGGCCGCCTCAGGTGTGTGTTCGTGCACTTATACAATTTACTAGGTGCCAGATTCTAAACAGGATACTCAATTTATGGAGGTAAGTTGGATACAGATTCTAGCCTTGAGGACCTTCCAATCAAATAAGGGAGACAATCACAAAGGCAGGATGTGATCAATGCCACGGGGTGGGGGGAAGATCCATGAAGTCCTGGGGGACTTTCCAAAGGGAAAGGTGACATCTAGCTCAAGGCAACGGGGCTGGAAAGACAACTAGTTTGTATTCACGGAGCACCTATTAAGGGCTAGGCATTGGGGATACTTTAATGTTATCTCATATAATTGCTATTATCCTCATTTTTTTTTTTTACCAGGAAACAATCAGTAAGTAACAAGCAAGAGTTGAGATTTTTCCTCCACACCTGAGTGTTTCACCCAGGGGAGATTACATTATAGAAAAAGGTGGCATTGGGACTGAGCCTGAAGGCAAGATTTGGACCCTCAGAGGTAGGAGTTTGGGGGTGGGGGTCAAAGAGAAGGCCCCTCAGGGAAGGGAGCAATAGGAACAAAAGTTATAGCATTGAGGAGATCCAAGGCCAGCAGGGGAAAGGAGCCAGTCATTTTGATTGAAGTATTGAGAGCACAGGAGACTTCATGGGACAAATGGGGAAACAAAGATGGGCTTTGATGCCATAACGCCCTCCCGCCTTGTGGTCAGCTTCATGGATTTAAAGGTTGGGCTGTTAGAATAAGGGGCAAGAGCCACATGGCGTGGGTATGGAGCCCCGCGCCTCCTTCAGGGATCAGTGCAGGGACTTGGTCCCCTCCCTGTAGTGCACACCCATTCACAGAGCCCCCCGGGGGAGTCCTGACCACGTAGTACTTCCTCTTCCTGACAGCTGGTTCAGGGAAACGGAAGGAGAGAGAATGAGGGTGACTATCATTTCCTGAAAGCCTAGTTTAGATCAGTACATCATATTTCATCTTTGCAGCAACTCTGGGGAACAGAGTTTTGTTCTGTTTCTTTTTTTTTTTTAAGATTTTTTTTTATGTGGACCATTTTTAAAGTCTTTATTGAATTTGTTACAATATTGCTTCTGTTTGATGTCTTGGCTTTTTGGCCACAAGGCATGTGGAATCTAAACTCCCCAACCAGGGATCAAACACGCACCCCCTGTGTTGGAAGGCGAAATCTTAACCACTGGACTTTCCAGGATGTCCCGGGCAGAATTTCCGTTCTTCAGTTACTTATGGAACTGGGGTTGAAGGAGCCCAGGTGACCCAATATATAAGTAGCAGAGCTGAGATTAGTATCAAGCCCTGGCAGCATTACAAAGTTCTCTCCACTATAGCTTCAGGTTACTATTATAGTGATCTTGCCTTTGCTGAGCAGATTTCACACTCAACAACCAGAGAAGATGGACACGGGGAGCAGGATAGGGGCTCACAGGAGCCAGCCAGGTGTGAGGAATGCACAGCAATCACCCAGGGTGCGTCTGAGGGTTGGTGGTCATGCTCTTTGTCATGTGACTGCTCTGTCCTAGTGTTCCTTCTAGGTTTGCATCCTCCCCATTCCTTCCCTTGTACTCCGCTCCCAACTCTCTTCTCATCTCTTCTATCATCTGCACTGCCCTGCTCCTATTTCCTACTGGCTGTTTTACCAAAATGTGTCTCCCCTTGTCTGTCCTTTTCACCTTCTTTTTTGTCTTTTCACTCCCCCTACATTTGTCTGACCCATCCCTTCTTCTCCATTTCTTCTGCCTCCTGTCTTGCATCCTGGACATGTGATTTTGGAAGATGGTGATATGGAGGAATACGGTGTGTGTGTGTGTGTGTGTGTGTGTGTGTGTGTGTGTCCAACTCTTTGCCACCCCACGGACTATAGCCCACCAAGCTCCTCTGTCCATGGGATTCTCCAGGCAAGAATACTGGAGTGGTTAGCCATTCCCTTCTCCAGAGGATCTTCCCGACCCAGGGATCAAACCCAGGTCTCCTGCATTGCAGGAGGATTCTTTCCTGTCTGAGCCACAAGGGAAGCCCGAAGGAATACTGTGCTATCATCAAATCACAGCTCTGACCTCCAAAATCGGAGTCACACTGTGTCCCCACTCATATCCCAAAGCCAAGGTGCCCCTGTTAGTAGAGGCATTCTAAGCCCTGCAACCTCCCATTCGCCCTGTTTCTTCCCTCCACAAATGGCTTCTTGATGCAGATATTTGGAAATGGGGTCAGAAAGGGAGGCAGTTTCTAGGAAGATAGGAAGAGTCCCCACTATCCAATTATTTTAGGTTTGAAGGTACAGGAACACCTGAACCAATCACAGCGGGGTATGGATAAATGAATGAGGGGCTAGAAACAGGAAGTCGTAGTGCCAGCTCACTCTCTGTCACAACTGCCCATCATGCTTGGGTGCCGGGAGAGCCCTGTGCACAAACAGTGGGGTTGTGAGCTGGAGGCTGGGCGGGTCTCTAAGCCCATACACATCTTAGACAGCTGAGTTAGGTGTGTGTCTGAGCCTAGCATCCTGGAGATGGAGCGAGGACATCAGGACCTAATAGGTAGGCAGTGGCTGGACTGAACAAGAGCTTTCAGTACCTGGCTCAACTCTGCCTCTAACTAACATTGATCTTGGGTAAGTATTTAAACTTCTTCGGCCATTATTTCCTTAATTGTGGGAAAAGGGGCATCAGATTAGCTCCATACTTTTCAATCTGGAGTGCCAGGAGGTGCTCAAAGCCACAGGATTAAATTTAACATACTTTCCTAAAATACCAATTTCACTCAAGGATTCTGAGGAGAAAGCTTCTTTTACTATTAAACATAGTTAATATCACACAGTCAAGTGTTAGTCGCTCAGTTGTATCCAACTCTTTGAGACCCATGGACTGTAGCCAGCCAGCCTCCTCTGTCCATGAGATTCTCCAGGCAAGAATACTGGAGAAGGTACCTTCTCCAGGGGATTTTCCCAACCCAGGGATCGAACCCAAGTCTCCTGCATTGCAGGCAGATTCTTTATTGTCTGAGCCACCAGGGAAGCCCCAGTATTCAACAAACAATATAAAATGGAGTAGAGTGAAAATTTTATGTAATTTAAAAGACAAAACAGATTTCAAGGGTATCCAGGGTGTGGGAGCTTATGACCCACCCCTATATCTTCTGGGATAAAATTCCTTCTGCCTTTTCGAACCTGTTGCTGGGTCAATTTGGGATGCACTGTGCTTGAGAGTTATCAAGGTCACGTCCTGCTTTAAAAGTCCACGTCCAGCTGAGGCCCTCCCAGTGTAGATGGGTCCCATCCCTCCCACTGGCCTTGGTGGAGACAGGAGACTACTACTTAGCCTCCTCTCACCAACCATATTATCTCTGTTTTGGATACCAGCTCCGACTTGAATAGCGACCTTGGAGGCCTCCAGGAGGAGATCAGCTGCACAGTGGGGACTGAAAAGAAGCATTTCTAGGCTTCCAAGTGTTCTAAATGTGAGCGAGGGGAAGAGAGGAGAAAGGAGACGGTGTCAAGGAAGGCCTGTAAGAAAAGCGCTGTGGGATTATGTAAGCCCTCAAGGAGGTTGGGAGAAGAATGGAGTTGGGTTTGGGGCTCTTTTGAAAGTGGATGTCTTTGTTCATTAATCTTCCTCCTGTCCTACCCCAGAGAAAATAAACAAATAGAGACAGAGCCAGATGCACACAAATCTTGAGGTGGGGAAAAAGGGCCGTGTGTGTGTCCGGGGCTTGCCTTGCCAGCTGAGTCACTGCAGCTCTGCCTCCCACCCTCCTGTCTCCTTCCCCTTCCCTCCCATCCTCTAGCCTCGGCCTGACACAAGGCCCTGGCCCAAGGAAGAATAGGCTTTTCTTCCCTTGTGTCAACGTTTGGAAAGTTCTCATAGTCCGATCAAAAGCAAGGATAAAAGCCTTCAAAGCATTTCCTGGGAGCCTGTGACCTCCATCTGGCCCTTCTGACCCTCTGTGTGCTTTCTGGCCAAAAGAGGGAGGAACACAGAGATGGAGCCATGTCAGATGTTCTCCTCTGTCCAGACGCCACCCCAGGCAGGATGGGTTGATTAGAACCACAGCCCTTTCCTCCGCCCCAATTCCCTGGCAGTGACTTCGGTCCCATAGGAGAAGGGAACAGTGTTCCTGCAAAGAACTGCCGGGGTGGGGAGAGGGGGGGTGGTTCCTCGGGACCTCCTTCCCTCAGCTGGAGAGGGAGATGACTTCCTGGCAGGCACAGCCAGTGACGACTGCCCCTTTGATGCACCTGCCTCCCCTTGCCCCCGGCGCGCGCTCCCTCTGTGAGTCACCACCCGACCATAGCATCTGCCCCTACCCATTGTGTGGGGCCGCAGGGCTGCCCATCCTGGCCCTGTGTGAGCAGCTTGGCACCATGCAGAGTTCAGCTGAGGACAAAGGATGCGCCAGTGCTTCCTCAGCCCCACCTCCAGCCATCCCGGGAGCCTCCCTGCCTGGCCCCGTCTGGGTCCTCACCTCAGAAGAACGTCTCAGAGATATTAACCCACCCCTCCTCACCTCGACTGAAGAACAAGGAAAATCAGGCGCTAAGACACAGCTGAGGCACTAAGAAGCAATGGCATTAATACAAATAACATCGGTGGTCATTGTTATTCAATTGTCATCAGTAAGACCTGAGACACCGCAAAGGTCCCCAAGGACATGGGGGAGGATTCAGAGGAGCTGGGCTGGCGATGACCAAGGCGTTGGTTCCCTGCCCTGACTCTTTCATCAGTCACCACCTGGCCTGGGTTCCTGAGATTCTCCATAGAACCCAACTGATCCTCAGTGATACTAGGTGAGAAGATCACCTAGTTTGGAAGTTAGAAGTATTCTTCCAGACAGAGCTCTGCTGGTAGAGTTCACCCCCACGCCCAGCTATAGTTAGCATAGCGGGTGCTGGTGAGACTACAGATGGCTGGAGGGGAGCAGAAGAGAAGAACTGCTGCTGCTGCTAAGGCGCTCAGTCGGGTCCGACTTCGCAACCCCATGGACTGCAGCCCACCAGGCTCCTCCATCCATGGGATTCTCCAGGCAGAAGTACTGGAGTGGACTGCCACTGCCTTCTCCGTGAAGAGATGAGAGGACTCCGCAAATTCAAGCTTCACCAGGTCATCTGCCCCCCACACCCCGCCACCAACCCCCGCTCCACGTCTGTGCGGAAGCTCACCTTCCCACCAGCAGGGGGCAGGGCACCCCAGCCCCAGGAGACGGCCTGTGCCCAGTGCAGCTGGGCTACTCCTGCCCTAGCCGCCCTACCTCCACCCCAGTCCACTCCTTTTCCTATTAGGCTAAACCATACGAAATTACCCATTTTTTAAAATGTCAGCAATCTCAAGTCATCCAATATTTAGTAACAATAATAATATTTAATAACAATAAAAACAAGAGCGCCAGTCTCCTTCAGACTACCAGGCTCTGCGTTCTGCAAAGCATGTTAGAAGCAATTTCACTTGAGCCTCACAGCCCTCTGGCTGGCAGCTAGAGCTCCAAGAACCTCTCTCCAAGGTCACAGCTGAACGTCCAGTCATCAGATCCAAGGGCATTTTCTCAGCCCTTGACCCCAGGAGTCTCTCTGCATCCTGTGAGGCTGATGACCAGCCTGTCCATTCTGGACACTCTCTCCTTTGGACTTTACTCTACCCTTAACTGTGATGCGACGGGGATCCACTGATCTGGAGACCTTGATTAGCTCTTAGTCGCTCTGCCACATCTAGGCTTTGGGATTTGGGGAAAATCACTTAAACTCTTTGAGGTTCCTTTTTCATTATCTGCAAAAAAAAAAAAAAACAGAGTCTACTGATACCTACTTCACCAGGGTGTTGGGAGAGTCAGCTAAGCACACAGAGGCACCAAGAGCACTGCGCGGGTCAGTACAGCCTGTGGAGGGTCTCGCCATCACTCTGAGGTGATCCTCTAAGCTCTCTCCTCCCTCTCTCTTCTTTTTTTTTTTTTAATTTTTTGCCTGCACAGTATGGCTTGTGACATCTTAGTTCCTCGACCAGGGATTGAATATGCCTACCCTGCGTTGGAAGTGCAGAGTTTTAACCACTGGACCACGAGGGAAATCCCATCTCTGTCTCTTTACGTTTGGTCCATCTCTCTTGCTGTGGCCTCTTGCTGACCCTGAATTACTGATGCTTCTCAGGGATCCTCCTTGGCTCTCACCTCTAACCACTCTGCTCTCACTTCCTCGGCCGTTTCAGCCACTCCCACGGATCTCCCCTCACCTCTGCCCCCTAGGTCCAACCCTTACAGGCTCCCTCTAACTGGAGGTTACAGTTTTACCATGTTCAGACTCACACGCTCTCCTCAAAAGGGAGTCTCTTCTAGGCTTCCCCTCTTGTTCTCAGAATCACCACCCATTCAGTGCCCAAGCTGCGACCTTAAGAGTCACCCTCCATTTCACTCTTGCCCCCCATCCAGCGGCTCACTAGGTCTTATCAGTTCTGCCTTTGTGGGCTTCTCTCCGTCTCCTTTGAGGCTGCCCAAGTTCTCTTTCACCTGAAACACTGCAATGATCTTCTGTCTCCCCACCCCTAGCCTCGCCTCCCTCGCCTCCACCACCTCAGCCGCAGCAGCGCCTTTCAACAACACAGTTACTTCCCATGGCTCTGGCTTTCCATCCTCGAGGAGTTCCACAGCTTCTGCAATAAAACCCAAATGTCTAGACATAGCATTCTGAATCCTTCCCCATCTGATGCCACCCTGATTTTCACAGCCTCTCCCTCTGGTTCTTTTCCCTTTTGGAACTCATATTCTAGCCATACAGAACTGCCATCAGCTCTTCAAATGCATCCTGCACCCCACTTGCATGGCCCCCAAGCTTTTATCAAGCAGGCCCCTCCACCTAGAGTGCCCTCTAGATGCCCTCTACATTCCTGGGAGGCACTCCTCTGTCCTTGAGAAATGGTGAGCCCTTTGCAGGCAGAGGCTATATCTTAGTTCTCTTTTAAGTGGGTGCCTTTAAACTTAACCTAATTGATTAGTACAGGGAAAGGACTTAGACATGAAATCTTGGTCTGACTCTTGGCTGAGGATGCCAATCATACTGCAGGTGGGCCATCACTGACTCCACCTCCCACCCTCCAAAGATCTCACCAGTTCATCACAGTCCATTTTTTTTCTCACTGAGCCTCCGGATCTTTCTCTACACGGTGATACACAGAGCCATTTTCCAATGCAGTTAGCCTTACAAATGAAACTGGTTTGTTACCTTGGCAGGTCTGGGTCACAGCCAGAGGTCCCTATCTATTCTTCTTTTCCACTACTTGCCATCCTGGTATGCGCCATTTACCAAGCATGGGAACGCCAATCAGTCTCTTCATCTCTCTAGGGCCCCATTTCCTCACCTAAGGAGGCAATACAACCTTCCATTGTGTGGTTGGGATTACAGGAGTTAAAGTTTGTGAAATCTCTAAGGCCCTTATGTAAATATAAGGTATTATTATTACCCTACTTTGCAGATGAAAGAAAAATATCTACCAAATTAGAAAAACTGAGGCTCAGAGAGGTAACGTGACTTGCTGACGTTTATATAATGGCAAAACCGGACCCTCTGTTCTCCAGGTCCCGTGGACCTTTACTCACGGTGCCTCTCCACAGCCCCTCAGGCTTGCCGGTGCTCCAGCTCCCCCATCTTACCTGTCCGTTCTCCAGGGCAACAGTGCTTCATGAAGTAGGATGTACTACAGCCCTGGAATTGGAGGAGGCTCTCAGCCCACCTCCTTCATCCTACTTCCCTATAATTCTACAAACCCATTCACCCTGCCACATGGTAGGAAAGGGTTCAGTGAGGGATGCCCAGTAGAATCCGGTGCCTCCATCATGCCTGCAGCACCTTGCCCTCCTGCTCCAGCCCCGCCCCAGCCTGGACGGCTCCAGGCAGCGGGCAGACTGCTCAAAGCCCGGGGTGAGGGGTAAAGCACAGAGCTGCTTCGAAATGCATCTCTGAAGAGGGCACACTGGATTTCAGTTAAGTTCCTTATGTCTTCTCCTGAAATTGCTACCCTCTCACGGGGGCAAATGAAGTACCAGGCTCTACCAAAATCTATCAGGACTACAAAGTGTGGCCTGGGGGACGTCTTGACAGGAGCTGAGAATTCTCCTGGTATGCTGGCTACAGATGAGCAGGAAGTTGTCAAGAAGGGTGGGCAGATCCTTGTGACTGGCCAGGGGGTGACTGAGGCCTGGAAGGCACCCCCATTAGCTGCGGAGCACCTCAGGAAACAAGGCGCTGGCGTGCGGGCCCAGAGGACGGTAATGCCTTGATCACCCAAGGTGTCAGGGCGGAGGTGGTCCTCCATTCCCCTGGCTGATGGAGCCCTAAAAGAATAAACCACTAAGCAATGATAAGACACATTTTGTTTAACATTTAAGATAAGGCTTCTGGGGTAGGAGCTCAGGGAGCCACTGAGCTGTCACCAGGTCTGCCCCCAGAACCCGGGAAACCGAGAGAGGCCAAGTTGATGGGACTGGCTTCTTAGGGTCCTGGGCCAGTGCGACTCCCACCTGAGAGAAAACAGGGAGGCTGACTGCCGCCCGGCTGAGGGTCCCTTTCTCCACCCCCTTTCTTGTCTGTGGCCCTAGACATTGTGTGGCTCGTGAGGAGGCAGGCCTTGGTCCTGGTCGGTGGAGGCTCCAAGAGGCAACGTAGGCAGCAGAGGCGGCATGAGCGTTACCGCCAGTGCGGAAGCACCCTCAGGAGAGGCTGCCAGAGGGGGCCTTTTATCTGTTCTGCTTCTTCCAGGAAGGGTCGTGCTCACCTTCGCAATCAGGAGAATCATTTCTTTTATTTTAAATTATTTATTTATTTGGAAGCTCTGGGTCTTAGCTGCAGCATGTGGGACCTAGTTCCCAGACAAAGGGTTGACCCCGGGCTTCCCTGCTTTGGGAGCATGGAGGCTTAGCCACTAGACCGTCAAGAAAATCCCAGGAGAATCATTTCTGAACTGCTTCCTGACCAGTGCAGTGTTCATCTTTGGAACCTCCTCAGTGCCTAGTACAGAGCTTTGGCTAAGTAATTCTTGGCTTTAAAAGAACCCATAGGATTGATATTGTACATTTCTTTCCCCCTCCCTCAGGCTCCCTTTTTGGCGTGTGACCTGCTTCATCCTTGGGAAGTCCTTCCTCCAAGTTTCCCATTCCAGTGTCAGCCTTTGAACAGTGGAGGGCACTGACTCAGTCTCCCCATCAGCCTTTACTCTGGGCTAGAGACCTGTTTTCTCTCTAGTTTCCCTCCGTGCTCACTCCACACCGCCCTCAGCCAACCTCCACCAACACTGTCACATCTCTATATCATGAGGGGGCAATGCGGCAGCCAAGGTCCACAGTGGGTACACAGTGCTTAGCAGGGCACCTCAATGCCAGAAACCCAGAGTCTTCAGCAGAAAGCAGATCTTTCTTTCATAGTGGGAAAGGAGAGAGGCAGGAAACTCCAGATGTGGACCCCAGACTGGTCCCAAGTCAGATAACTGTGGACCAGAGCTTCTCCCTGGACCAAGCAGGTCCTCTTGGGGTGCTTGCCTGTACCCACATGACCAAAGGCAAGAGGACTGAGCTTGGGAAAAAGAAAAGTAGGAAAAGGAAGATGCAATAGAAGTGGAGGGACCCCAACTCACAAGCTCCTAGGGTTACGGGCAGGACCGAGCGTGTAATAAGCTGCCCTCTGCCGCCCTCTCCAGCATCAGTGTTCTTGGCCGTCCACGTGCCCCTCACACACAGCCTCTGTCCTCCAGCCACAGTAAGCTTCTCCCAGTGCCTGAGCAGGCCATGCTTTCTCTCACCAACAGTTCTCGAGAAACTGGGGCCTCTTCTGTGAAGCTCCCTCCCTCTCCCCACTCTCCTTGGCCGACCTCTACCCCTCCTTCAAGCCTCTGTGGATGTCAGTGTCTCTGGGAAGCCTTTCTAGATGCCCACAGCCTCAGTGTGAGTCGCTGCCCCGCGTCCGTGTTCCCACGTGCTGTGGACTTCCCTGCCCCGGTCCTCACAATGAGCGAGGCCTTGTGCTGCGTGTTCGCATGCTGCATCCTCCTATCTCCTCCCTGGGAGGTGGGTGACGCCATTGCCCTCATATGAATGGGGAGAACCAGACTCGCCCAGGAGGACCACTAGTGAGGAGGAGGTGACTGCAAGCTTAACCCAGGCCCGCTGAAACCAAGGTCTGTGCTTTTCCTCCGACTGCTGTACCATCATGCCGAGCCAGCGCTGGGAGGCCCCCGTGGTCATCTTGTCCAATGCCCTCATCCCCCCGAAGAGGAAGCCAAGTCCTAGAAAAGCTGAGTAACTTTCCCACAGTCACAGAGCTGGCCTGTAGCACCAGAATCAGAGAATGACCCCGGCTTTCTTCTTCCTCCCAGCCTCTCTCTTCCTACAAGATCCTTTCTTGATCCTAGGGTCCTGAAGAGCCAACCTGCGAGCACTAGCCACTGAGGTCTTCCCCTCCAACCCCAGCCCCAGCCCAGGGTGTGCAGTGTGCCCCGCTCATCAGCAGGCCTCAGGAATCTAATCCAAACCCTAACCTTCCGTCCCCCAACAGCAGCTGGCCCAGAGATAGACCAAGAAGAGCTAGAAGGAACAGCAAATAGGGGACCCATTGGCAGAGGGCAGATCCAATGACACTCTCTGTGGGGTTTGTGAAGCTGATCAAGAGAGTTTCTCTGAGACAGCTGGAAATCACGCCGCCCTCAGGGGCTCTGAGCCCCTTTGGACTGTCTCCTGGACCACCCCACCTCTGTTCGATAGGAAACTTAACCAGGCCTCTCTTTCTCCTCAAGAGGAGTGGGTTCTCCACATCTCTGCATCCTTCCCCTCTGCCTGGTAATCCCTTACACCCAGGAAGTGCCTCCCGTTAAGTCAAAATTGACCTGCTGTTGCCTAAGCAATTTCCTCTTATTTTTACCCTCGATGGAGATGGAAACCCATAGGTACCCTGTGCTTCTGATGTGTATTCAGGAAAAGGATCCGCCTTCCCTGACCAGGGTCCTCGCCGCTCCCTTTCCTTCTCAGCTTCATGCGTGAAGAATAATCCCTGACCCTCATACAGAGAAACGTAAGGAAGGCCTACTGTCACCCTGGGAGGGAATCTCTCTGTCCTTCCCCAACTGTCCACTTATTCCTCATGCACATCCCTTGTTTGAGGAGAAGTTTGGGGGCAGGGTGGCACGCAGATACTGACCAGATGCAGAACCAGATCCAGAGGGGGCTCCCCATCTGCCTCCGAGCCAGAGTGCTGCTGGAGGGGCTGAAGCTGTATTTTGGCCAGGCCCCCTTCTCCAGTGGGGAGCATCTGAAGGGACACTTGGAGATGGAGGAACCAGAGAATAAAGACTGGGGCAGAGTGTTCATGCATGGAGGAAGACAGATGAATCATGCAGCTTGAGCTGAATCTGGTGGCCAGCCGGGGAGCATCCAAGATGAGCAGTGGGGTAAGGAATAGAAGGGTCCCTACTGGTAAAGATTTTGCCAGCAATGCAGGAGACCTGGGTTTGAGCCCAGGTCTGAGCCACCAGGGAAGCCCGTGAATACTGGAGTGGGTAGACAGTCCCTTCTCCAGGGGATTTTCCTGACCCAGGAATCAAACCGGGGTCTCCTGCATTGCAGGCAGGTTCTCTACCAGCTGAGCTACCAGGGAAGCCCGTAGATCCTTATACAGACATAGGATATTAACAGGGAAGGTCAGAGTCAGGTGTCATGGACTTAAAATCAACACAGATCTCAGTCCCTAAACCCTAGCCAAGAAGGCCATGTGGCTCCTCTCTCCAGTGATCCAGTCAGCAGGGGGGATTGGGGCTCATGGGAAGGCAGGAAATGAAAGGAGGCAGACTCACCCTGCCCAGAGGCAGTCAGAGGTCAAGGTGACCCTTGGAAGTTCTTTCTAGACTGAGAATCCCATTTAAGCTTCTTGTACCTGTTTTTCCCCCTCTACCACCCATCCCAATATGCCCTGACTCTTCCCAGCGAAGATGGGCAAAAGCTAGCTCTGATAAAATTCCCTATGGAGTAGGTTATCCGAGGAAGTCAAGAGGCAAACACTGCGTGTGTGTGTACTCAGCCCTTTCAGTCATGTTCGACTCTTTGCTACCCATTGGACTGTAGCCAGCCAGACTCCTCTGTCCATGGGATTTTCCCAGCAAGAATACTGGAGTGGGTTGCCATGCCCTCCTCCAGAGAATCTTCCTGCCCCAGGGATCGAACCCGAGTCTCCTGGGTCGCCTGCATTGCAGGTGGATTCTCTACCACCAAGCCAACCAGGAAGCCCCTAGGCGGACAGTGACCAACCCCTCCCTTCCCCCCAGAAAAACCACCAAGCGGCAAGAAACCTCCATTCCGGAAAAGAGTCCCAGTCTTGCCACCTGGATATATCACGTCACCTGGTCAGAGCCTTACCGTAAAATGGGGACATGATAATGAAGGGTTGAAAGAGGATGTGACCCGGGGTACCCTGGGCAGGTGCAAAGGTGGTCGCCCCGGGTCTGTACTGGGGCGGCTTGGGGTTAATCTTTGCCACACTGCTGCCTCCAGTGTTTGGCCAAGCTCTGGGGCGGGGGTCCTGGGCCCACCAAACCTCTCTGTGGGCGGTGAGATGAGGGCGCCTGTTCAGAGTTCAGCGGAGGCGGTGGCTGTGGTTAACATATAAGCAGGAGCGGTCTGGAGCAGTGGGACATTTCCCGCCTCAGGGCTACATTCTTGAAGTCACAAGCGCAAACTTGTTATAACCTGTGTTGGAGCAGCAGGGGGCAGCGAGGGCATGGTGGGGGGGGGGAATGGTGGAGGGGTGCAAAGCGATGGCGGGCGGGTGTGCAGGCGCATATATGCAGGTGGCGGGTGGGGCGGTGTGCCTGAGCCGGCCCGCCGGGTGCAGGCGCCTCCTCCGCTCATACGTGCATGGTGGGGCTGCATGCAAGAGCGTGCGCCTGTGTGTCTCTGCATATATGAGCCTCGTGGTGGGAGGGGGAGGACAGGCGGGCGGCCACCGGCCGGTGGCTGGCATGTGCAGCCAGGGATTGAGTGGGCAGGCTGCGTGCCCCGTCCCCTGGGCCGGCCTCCTGGAACCTGAATTCCAAGTCCGTCCGCAGACTGCCCGGCCCCGCCCCCCTGGAGCCGGGGCCACTCCCTGCCCGGTGCCCATCTCCCCAGCCTGCCCAGGGAAGGGGGGGGGTCGCCTCCTGCCCATCCCCCCTGGCCTTGGGCTCATTCCCTCGCGCTCACTGGGCCCTCCGGACACTGGCGTGGGTGGGGGTGGTGGTGGGGGGAGGCTCTGAAAGCAGGTGACTGTTTGGGGGAACTCGGGGACAGAGCCCCCATTGTGCCCGCCCCGGAGCCGCCTCAATGGAGCTCCCGGGCACAAAGGGGCTTTGACAATGGGCAGGGCATTAGTATGCAGGGCCAGCCCCTCGGCCCTCACCCTGTCCCACAGCACAGGGGAGGAGGGGGGGGGCGCTGCTGCCAGGCTCGTGGGTGGAGGCAGGGGATGGGGCACGGCTGAGACTGTAGAGATCTTAGCCCCCAAGGGCTCCCCTGGGAGCACTGCCCAGGAGACAGGGGAAGGAGACTAGACCAGGGCCCCCAAACCTGCCACTTGTCAGGACTCTCCAAGTGGAAAAAGCCAGGGGGCCTCGGAGGAGGAGGGGCAGTGCTGTGGGAGACCAGGAGCCTTCCTCCCAGGCTGCACTCTTGAAGAAGCACGTGGGCAGTCTGAGCCCACCCACTTTTGGCCTCAGTTTTCCCATCTCTTCAAGGGAACTGTGTGGGTGGGAGAGGCAAAACCACGCAATAGGCAGCAAGGTCTCAAACCTCAGCTTGCCATGTCTCAGAATCGCCAGGCTGCATGCAGGACCTCACCGTCCAGAATCCTTCTGCTCAGGGTGTGTGCCCGGAGTTCGAGGTGTTTAGGCTTCTGACAAGGTAGTGCCTGCGGCTCAGCCCAGGGGCATAGATGAAGAGCCGGAACTAGCTCCCCTCCCCCCCTGCCCCGACTACCGCCATGTTTGTCTGTCTCCCCTATCTGCCTCGTCCCCTTCCCCAGGCTGTGGGAAGAGGCTTCTCCCCCTGGCCAGGGACCCCCCCCCAGTCCCTCCCCCACCTCCACTAGCACCTTCAGCCCCACCCCTGCCTCCCCAAGGTGCGTGCGCTGCCTGTGGCACCACAGGACAAAGGGCAGGGTTGGAGCAACGTGGAAAGGCACCCCAGGGCGGGTAGACTGAGAGGGAGTGATGCTCTGCAAGCAGACAGCAGGAAAAGGGACGCCACGGAGAGGAGAGAGGGCTGGGGCCACTTTACAGAAGTGCTCCGCGCAAGGCACAACGGAAAGCCTGGGCTGAGGACTGTCTTCTCCTGGCTCACTTTCTCCTTTTGCAGTTGCTGTTGATGTCAGGAGGTCCTCCCTGCTCCCCGCCTTCCTGCTCTGCCCTTAGCCATGGATGGCACACTTGAGATTGCTGGGGGAAAGGTAAGGTCTGCTCCCCTCTCTCAGGATCTTGAGCTTTTTTCCCTCCCCTGAAACAGTCTAACGGGAGAGTGCAGGACTAAGAATTAGCACTCCTGGGTTCAGGCCCCACAACCCTGTTAACTTTCTGGGACCTCTTTCTGGCTGGTTCAAGAAGCCCACATCTGCAACATGGGAAAGGTCAATTCTGCGTCACCCTGCCTTCTGGGCCCATGGGCAGTGGATTCAGGGACAAGGCTGTGGGATTTACAAAGAGCTCATATTATTCAGCATTATGTTAGGCCCTTTTCTAGCCTTACATCATCTAACTCTCAACAATTCTCAAAACTAGACACTATTTAAAAATTCCATTTTATAGACGAGACAACCGAAGCCCAGAGATGTTAATAATTTGCCCAGGGTTGTACAACTAGTGAGTGGTAAGAACTGAGATTCAAGCTCGAGTAGGTAGTCTGTCTCCAGAGCTCACATGATGAATCACCACCCCATACTGCCTCCCTAGTGAAAATATTCAGAAGACTATGGGCAGCTGAGAGAAATCAGCCAGGATATTCACATCACCAAGGGCTTTTCCAAACCTATCTTCATAATAATGCTAACATGTCATTTGCTTTTTTTTTTTTCCACTTTCATTTTCTCACGAGTGTTCAGTAGAATTTTCCAGAATCAATGTGATATTGTAACATATTGAATGCAGAGGCAGATATGAGATACCAACTGTCTTCTGTTAAGCCAGATATCACACAGATTTGAGATAGTGAGACAGTGCCAATTACTAAATTTTTGTTTGTTTTTAAATATAGTTATTTTTCATTAAAAATATGTCATTTAAGTTGACATCCATAATAGGTTGACTGTTATTTTTGAATTAATTAATACATATTTTAAGTTTGCTCTCCTTTCTAACCTATCAACAGACGTAATCCACATGAACAAAACTCGATAATTTTTAAGATATGAAGGGAGTCCTGAAATCAACAAGTTTGAGAACCACCGCCCTAGACTCAGACATCCTTACCTTCTCCTCTTGCCGTTGCCTGTGTCTCTCTTTTTTTTTTTTTTAAAGCAGATCAACAGGGAGATTTAGATGTGGGGAAAAGACCTTGGGACTGTGACTAAGATGAGGGCTGAAGCTGAGTATGTAATGCTATAAGGTCAGGCCTAACCCGACTTGAGAACTATCTCCACATGTCTCCTAACCTGCAAGCTGCCGCCCAGGGGTATGCTCAAGAAAACAAGGCTGTCTCAGGTTGGCTTCTGGTCTCTGCCCCTTTCACAATCCAGATGCCCGCTGACAAAATCCAGCATCAGGCAGGGGCAGACCTTCCTGGTGAGGAGAGAAAACTTCTGTGGATACCCAGGTGGCTTTTTGTGTTTGGGCCAGCAATGCTTAATCTGCTGCCTGTAATCTTAGGATGAAACTGTCTCCACAGGATGGGGAGCTTGGTAGGAGATAAATGTCTCTGGCAGTTCCCAGGAGAATTGGATAATAGAGTCTTATGTATACCCTAGTCTGGGCTTCCCAGGTGGCACTAGAAGTATAGAACCTGCCTGCCAATGAAAGAGATGTAAGAGATGCAGGTTCGATCCCTGGGTCAGGAAGATTCCCAGGAGGAGGGCATGGCAATCCACTCTACTATTTTTGACAGAGCTGGACATGACTGAAGTGACTTAGCATTCACAAATATGTACCCTAGTCTAAGACACTCCTAAGCTTCTAAAGCCTTATAAGTCAGGATCCTCCCCTAGAATTAGCAACCAGAAAGACTTTTTACCTAGAATCAAGCTGGTCAGTAGGCACTCTGTGCCCTGGGGTAGAGGGATCCAGGGAGGGAAAAGATGTGTTTGCTTCAGGGAGTCCACAGTCTGACAGGGGTGTAGGCCCCTCCCTAGAGGAGCGCCCGTCATTGAAGGAGACAGGATGTCCCCTCCAGTATTACCACGGCCCAGGTTGTCCTGGGCCAAGTCACAGCAACAAAGGACAGGGGACAGGCAGGATGCTGACAAGAAGGGGTACAAGACGATAGAGCAGATAGGGAGCTAGGAGGATGGAGGTTTGCAGGAGGGGCGAGGTTAGGATCCACAGGCCTGTGTGAGGGCCCAGGGTAGAAGGGTGTGGCTCAGGGATTGCCATGGGATATGCTGCCCCAGTACAAGGTCTGAATAGATTGGGGTCCCTAAAGAGGGGGTGCTGGAGGGGATAGGAGAAAGGCTGATATAAAGCAGCTTGAAAACTGTGATTGGGAACTTTAGTCTGAAAACCGACAGAGATGTCTGGGTAGGAAAGGGGCAAGGTAAAACTGATGCTTCTTGATGACAATTCCAGTGATGATTCAGTGAAGTAAAGGGAGAGAATCAAGGAGAAAGAGAGGCGGGAGTCAGGAAAGTCCTAAGGAGGCTACTGTGGGCACCCAGGCTAATTGGATGGGCAGGCTGATGAGGGGCAGGGAAGAGGTTGGCTCACACACCAGAAAGGAGTTGTGGGGGTTGGGGAAATGGGCAGGGAGGGGACAGGCAGGGCCATGGAGGGACCAGGGGGAGATGTGGGGACAGAAAAAAGCTGCCATCTTTGGCTGGAAGAAATAAGTTGCCCAGAATGGGGAAAGACACTATTTTAGGGAAGCTCAACAGCTCAGTTACATTTATCATATCTGAGTTGAACACAAGACACCTGCTTGGTGAAAACTTACGGAAAGAAAGGGCCAGGGACGCGGAGACCCAGGCTCTGACTCTGGCCAGACTGTTGGAATGAAGACAGAAAGCTCATCTTAAACAACTTGATAATTCTTCCACCTTTCCAAAGGGTGGAGAGGTAGAGACCCAAGACAGACCTCAGAAAAAGCCCCAGGGAAGGGCTGTGGCAGGCCCAGGAGCCAGGCAAGATGGTGAAGTAGGAAGAGTCACATAAGTGGCGGAACCACGACAACCAACAACTGTGCTTTTTCAGTTCTCACTTGTTGCGCACCATTCCAAGCCCTTTACAAATACTGACTCTGTTAATCTACAACTATAATTTTTAGCCCCATCGTAAGGATGAGGAAACATGTACCTACAAAGTGGCAGAAGACGGACTGTAACCCAGGAAGTCTGACTAAAAGGCTGTGCTCCTAATTGCTAGGCCTCTGCCTCTCAGGCAACAGAAGTGCACCCTGGGACGCACTGCGGGCCATACCTTCCTCCAGAAGAGGCCTCTTGACCTGTCACAGTAATCCCTGCATTTCCCTGAGTCTCTCTGCTCCCCTCACAAGCCTTAATGACGGGCTTCTTTTTGTTGGGGAGCTTTTTTGTTTTTGCTAGAGCCCGCAAGGTGGTCTCCCTCTCTTTTCCAAACTCCATTTCAGATCTCTTTCCTTCTGTGGACATGCTTCCTGCAATCTAGCCTAAGTCCTTCAAGTTGCAGCCCCAACCCTTTCCCCAGGTCTTCTGCCATTGGCCACATCCACTCCTTCAATACTACACCTTTTCCGGGACCTGAAGTGCTAATTGAGCCCTCTCGAGCCCATGCTTCTCCAGCCTCCTTCTCCAGGCCACCATTTCAGTTCTCACTTCTCTCCTGCATTCCAGAGCCAACCCCTCCCTTCTCCCCACCACCTCAAATCCAGCTCCCAGCTGGCTGACACCCACGGCAGAGTTTTTCCCATAATCCCTTTCTCTCTGCCCTTTCAAAGTTCTGATGGGGGGAGGGGACGAAGAGGGACCCCTCAGAAGCACTGTCTCCATGAAAAATGGTGGCAACACCTATAATAAACTTGCATGAAGGGAGAAAAGCATTGAACTCAGCCTATGGAAGAGAAGGGGTGATGTGGTAACCTCAGAAAGCTCTGATTCCCAAGAGCTGCCCCTTCCAACCACCCTTCACTGGGTGCTAAACAGTTAGATCCCAGATCTCCCATCTCTCTAATCTTTCTGCAGTTTCATCTTAACAGTGTGCCTTGGACTCTCCCTTCTCTCTGCCCCTTCCAGGGCCTCACCACCGTCCTGGACGGCTTGGCCTCAACCTGGACCATAGCACTGACCAGTCAGGCAAGAGAAGAATCTAGGCTGGCTGGGGAGGGGATTGAGAGTGGAAGTTTCTTCGTTCTGTCCTAAATAACCCTTGGCAGGAAAGCTGAGGGGCTCTGTGGCCCCACATCTCTTTCCCTTCCCACCAGTGCCAGGGGGTTCAGCCTACCTTCATCTGTGCGCAGAAACCAAACATTTTTCTAAAAGGTGCAAGAGGCCGTTTCTCCTTTTTGTAGAAGTGAGTCTTTCTGCATGACTCACTCCCCGACCCAGAGCCCTAAACCCCCTATTCCATCAATCCCGGCATGGCCCCAAAGGACTTCATTTAAGCTCACCCAGATCCAAGTGTCCCAGCCTTTCTGATCCCTAGGGGGGACTGTGGAAGGGGGCCCCTGGGTCTTATGCCACGCCCTTCCCTTCTAGACCAAGCCAGTGTGCACAGAGGTGCAGGTGAAGAGATGGGGCACCCACCATCCAGTGGGGCACAAGGACGGGGTGGGAGATGCCCGGGGCCTGACCACTAAACCCTCCCTCACAAACAGATGTGTCCACAGACTGCATGTGGGGCAATGTTGGGGAGACAGATTTTGTCCCCCAGAGTAGGGGGCAGCAGTGGGATTCTGCATTGAACCACGAAAGGGATGGGACCCTAACCCTGCCCCCTCGCCGCCCCCCCCCAAGTGGAGTCATGGCCATTTGATATCCACTGAGACAAGTTGGCTGCTCTGCTCAGGGTGGAGGGTGGGGGATGGCTCAGAAAACAGCAGCTCCTTTCAGGACCTAGGTTGGCAAGGGCTTTGGGAGGCTGGACTGGCCCAGATCACCCCCAACACCCCCTCTCTCCCTCCCGCGCCACCACCACCAAAGGACTGGAGGGCGGCGAAAAGGAGTTGGCACTGCCTGGGCCATGCCTGCTGCCTCTGTAGACCAGCCCTGGCCCCCCTCCTTGGCATGATGCCGTCCCTCCCCCTCCTCCCTCATTTCCTCCTCCCTGAAGAACTAACTATAAACCAGGACACCTGGATCCTTCAACACTTGGTCCCTAGGACCCAGCTTATACTATGAGGAATTAACAAGCCTGGACCTTAACACAGGATGGTGCCCACCATCATGCCAGGAATATAGAACAGAAATCCTTGGAGATTAGGGAGACAGTTTCAAGATGAAACTAAATGGAACTCAGTGGTAGCTGCTGGTCTCTCCTCAAACCAGTTTCCTGATACCCACCCCAAGCCCCCCTCACTCCTAAACAAGTGTCACTCCTCACAGGACACCAAATCTCCCATCATCGTCTCCCTCCCACCCAGAAATGCCTAAAGCAGTCCTGGTGGGGGAAAAAAACCCTCAAGCACCACAACCAAGGCAGACAGGCTAAAAATCTTTAGCCAGCATGTGTATCAATAAGTAACAGCCACCAGGCTTTAAGCCTAAGCCTCCTTTGGGGTCCAAATTTGTATTGGCTTCTTCACCACCCCACTTTCCCAACTGTCTCACTCTGCAGCGGGGAGGGGGTTATTAACGGGGATGGATGTCTTGAAATGGGAAGCAAGTTGGAGTGGTGGCAAGAAACTGAGTGGGCAGGGGGGTCCCAGTCATACCAAGCTACTACATCTCCCTAATCTGAGCTGTATAATCTGAGCAGTAGTTACACAAACAGCTTTCTTCCCCTGTGTGAACTATGTGTGGGTGTCACTATGTGTCACAGCATGGGGAGGGGGAAAGGGGCTGGGCATGGGAGTGGGAGTAACCTGATGATCCTGGGAAAAGGGGGCGCTGTCTGGAGTGCCTGTGGGGCGTGCATGGTTATATGTGGTGGTTACTGTATTAGTTGGAAGGCTGTGATGCAACTGCAGGTCTGCCCAATAGGAAGGGGTATTAGGAAAGCCCCATCCTGGGCTGCAAGTGCTGAGGTGACCAGCTTAGGTAAATTTCCCTTCTTGGAGAGCCCTTCCCAGACGCCCAAGGTGGGAGGCTAGGGAATAGGAGCGTACCACTGAGGCCAGTCAGGGTAGGGACCCCAGGACTGGGGGCCCCGGTATCTCTGGAAAGTGAGGTAAACAGGACCCCGGCCTAGGCGGCAGCACTCTTTGATTAGGGCCAGGGTCTTACCTTGGGTCCAGGGTGGAGTGGCCCCTCGGATGGGCAGCGGGACAAACGGACGGACGGGGCGGGCAGGCGTGAGGAAACGGAGCTGTGCGACCGGCAGGGCCAGGACTCTTAAAGCCGGAGCTGGGATCAGATAAGGGCTGGTCCAGGGGCCGGGGCTGGGGTCGGGCCGGCCGGGGGCAGAGCTGGGCCGGGCCGGGCCGCCCCCTCCCTCCGCAGCGCAGCGCCAAACTTTGCGTGAATGGAGGGACCTGGCGGGGCCGGGCGGGCGGGGGCGGGGGGCTCCGGACGGGCCAATGGGAATGTGGAGCGCCAGGCCCGAGCCGCCCGGATTGGAGGGGCCCGGGCAGGGGGCGGGGCGTGTGGAGCAACGAAGCGGAGCCCCAGACAGCTGCAGGACCCGGCAGAGAGCAGCACCCGAAGACAGAGACCCAGGCAGGCTCAGGAGAAGGAGATGGAGAGGCGATAGGAGAAGCGGTAGAAGCCGAGCTGGCAAGATGACAGAGGAAAGGAGAAGGAAGGAAAAGGAGGCGGCGGAGTCGGGGATGGGGAACAGGAGCGGGAGCTGGCGGGGGCGGGCCCGGGGCCGAGTTAATGAGGTGGAAATGAATTCAGCACCCGCCCAGCGGCCCGGCAGGCAGCGCCGAAGGGGCGGGCTCGGGGGCTCCGGGGTTATGTCCCTCGGCACCGTTTCCACGCTGTTTGCCGTTTTCCGAGCGCTGAGTGAGGTCCTGCGAAGTGCGCAGACATCATTCCCATCTGCAGTGGCTTGGTTTGAGAGGGGGCAGAACACGCAGCCCTAGTGCCTGGGAGGTGCTGGAGGCTGCAGAAGGGGAAAGAGCACTCTGCTTAGGAGGTCTTGGGTGGGAGGACAGACTTCCGATAAGGTCCCTGAAGAATGCAGAGGATTCAGGTACTAGGAGATGATGGGGAGGGAATTTAAGGCAGAGACACCTGTATTCACACAGTTCTGGGAGGACAGGAAGATAGGAGTAGGCTTGGGAAAGAAACAGCAGCAAAGTGGTCCACTGGACTGGAATAGAGAGCGGTGGTTCTCAACCTTATCATCACAGAGGACTTGTTTGATTATCTGACTCCATGTTTTGAGAGGTTTTTCTCCACCATCTCCCATTCTTGGCATGTGTTAAGAAAGAAAACATTTATTTCCCCATTTCTATACATCATAGATATTTAACTACTAATCAGTAAACAGTGTTATCATATTGAGTTGATATACATCTTGGGGGGAGAAAAGGAAAGAAACTTGAAATTTTAGCTTAGTTCAACTTCTAAATGCCCTATGATGGATAAATATCCATTTCAGACAGCCCCCATGGCGGGGGAGGGAGGGGGACCCAGGGCGGAGGGGGTTGTACTGAGCTGAAGGTAACCACCACAGGTACAGTGATTGTGGTGGGGGAAGACCTGGGCCAGATATAGAGCTGGGCCCATTCACGGTCAACTCTGAAGGTGATGGAGAGCAACGAAGGTGTCTTGAGCAGGGGGGAGACAAAGCTATAGCAGAATTTTAGGGAGGTTAATCTGGACGTGAGCAGAATGGTGACTCAAGAGGGAATCTGGCAGCAATCCTAGACTCTTCCTGAGCAAAAAGGTGGGTCAGGAGGGAACCTGGCAACAATTCTAGGCTTTTCCTGAACAAAAAGGTGACGCAAGATGAAACCTGGCAGCGATCCTAGACTCTTTCTTCACCTACCTTATCTAAGCATTGCATCTACTCTCTAAACCCCCTAAATCCCTCTCCCCTCCTCTCTAGCTCATCACCTGCCAGTGGTCCAGGACCCCATCACCTCTCACCAGGATTACTGCCGCCGCCATCCAACTCCTACCTTTAGTCATTCTCCACTGTAATAATGCTTCGAAACATGAAATTCTTCTTTTAAAAACAAACACCAGTGTCTCTGAAACACAAATCTGACTGTTTCACTTCCCAATTTAGGCTTTCAATGACTGCCCATTGTCTATAAATCAAGTCCAAATTCATAACCGTGGAACAGAAGGCGTCTTATGATCTGGACCACTCCAGTCTCTTCTTCCACTGCCCCTACACCCCAGCCTACAGTTTCCTCTTCCAATACTCAAGGTTTAGTCTTATGTTCTCTTTCCATGTCCTGCCCCTGGAGCCTTCATCACTTACATGGCTCCCACTATGTTTCCTGAGTTATACCAGATCTCTGTCTTAGGCTGTCTTTAGAGGGTTGCCTCCACAGTTCCAGTTCCTTGCTGGGGATTTCCACTCTTAACTGGACGGGCACCAAATTGAACTCATCATCTTCCACCCCAAGTGTGACACTTCTCATGACTTCCATCCTTATTCTGTGTTTCTCCCAGTCAATCAGATTGAAAAGTTAGAAGTCATCTTCATTCTTCACCCTTACCCTGTGCTCCATCCATTGGCATGCCAAATAAATTCTGTTGTGTCTCCCTTTGGCCTATTTCTCTAGGATATTCTTTTTCATTTCATGGCCACTTTTAGGGTCAGGAAGATCCCTAGCAGCCCAGGACCTTGACCCGCCCTTCACCTTTCCCTCCAGTCTCATAGGAGGAGGCAGCCTGTATTCACCCTGTGTCCTTGGATCAAAACCCCAAACTGGCAGCCCTTGCCAACAGATCATAGTCCAGACTTGCTAGCTTGACACTTAGAGTACCCCTCTGAGGAGCTGCAGGTGGAAGAATCAAAGGGCAGAAGCAGAAAGAGATACCTAAGCGAAGAAGTCTCTGGAGAAGTTCCTTACAAATGGTCTTCACGTCTGTAGTTCAGAAAAGTCATTCACTGAAACTCAAGGTGTGGCAGGACTGGACAGTTAGAAACCATTTAGAAGTTCTAGAAGAGCAGGTGCGGGGAGACTGTAGAAAGTGCACAGATAACTTGAATGGCCTTGTTAAGTTTTGCATCTTAAAATAGTGATTTAAATAGAAGTTTTGTTCTTTTTATGTTTTATATAATTATAGAGATATCTATCATGTATATTGCTTTTGGCATAGTCAGTTTTAAATTTTTGTCTTGCTACAAAAGAGAAGTCTCAGAACAGTCACCAGGAGTCCAATATTGAATCAATAGTAAAAGCATAGGAAATTCATATTTGTGAGTGTTCACTATGCAAGATACACATATTACTTGAGATGGGAAAGCAGAGAGGTTCGGCAGCTCACCTATGGAAACATAGCAGAAAGTGTTAGATTTAGAATTTGAATCCGCATATGTTGGACTCCAAAGTTTGTCTCAAGGTAATACTAGAGTGCACTTGCGTGGCTGAAACATAAACTCGTCATTATGAGCACACGTTGGGGTGAAAAATTTGCCAGGGTTGCAATGTCAAGTGTTTCCCAATTTGGGGAACCATCTTCCTTTGACGATCTCCCCCGCCCCATTCCTCACTTGAGCAAGTTCTATCTTTCTTATTTTCAATGACTCCTTTCCGACTCACTCCTTCCAACTTTGGCCTCATCTCTTCCTTTATCTCATCCATAATAGGGCAGGGGCTTCCTCAGAGCACAGAGGACAGCAGAGATGAGAAACCTGTTTGGGGAGGAGAATGCCCACAAGTGGGCAGCAGTATGAGGGGCTCCTGCTGGAAAAAGCCAGTGGACAGAAGGACAAGGGAACCGGTGGGCCAGGAGGCATGAGGAGGCTCAGAGCAGACAACACTTCACAGTCACCTAGAAATAGCAGAGACATTGACAATGCTCACCACAGGATGCCAAGGGGCATTTTAGTGTTCAGGCCCCATAAGGCTGAACAATTTCCATTAGCAGTAGGGTACCTACTAGCTGGATAATTCAGACCACAGAGGAGAAAGCCAAGAGAGGGACTGAGCCATACATACCCAGTCACGAATGGATTCACTATTTAGTTACACCACTTCCTTTCAGTAAATGAGATATACACAAACTCACATGTGGGATGCTTAATCACATTACCAAAGTGTTCGTCCCAGAATTTCTCTAACTAGGTGCTCCCTCTTGTTGTGTTGCTTAGTCGCTCAGCTGTGTCTTGACTGTGCGGCACCACGGACTGCAGTGCTCCAGGCTCCTCTGTCCTCCACTCTCTCTCGGAATTTACTTTCAAATTCATGTTCACTGAGTCAGTGAGGCTATCTAACCATCTCATCCTCTGCCACCCTCCTCTCATTTTGCCTTCAATCTTTCCTAACATCAGGGTCTTTCCCAGCGAGTTGGCTCTTCACATCAGGTGACCAAAGTATTAGAGCTTTGGCTTCAGCGTCAGTCCTTCCTAGGAATATTCAGGACTGCTTTCCTTTAGGAATGACTGGTTTGATCTCCTTGCTGTCCAAGGGACTCTTCAGGAGTCCTCTACAGAAACACAGTTTGAAAGCATGGAGTCTTCAGCACTCAGCCTCTTTATGGTCCAACTCATATCCATATATGACTACTGGAAAAACCATAGCTTTGACTATATGGACCTTTGTTGGGAAAGTGATGTCTCTACTTTTTAATACACTGTCTAGTTTTGTTGTAGCTTTCCTACTAAGGAGCGAGAGTCTTTTAATTTCATGGATGCAATAACCATTCACAAAGGAAACAGTGGCAGACTTTATTTTCTTGGGCTCCAAAATCACTGCAGATGGTGACTGCGGCCATGAAATTAAAAGACACTTGCTCCTTGGAAGAAAAGCTATGACAAACCTAGACAGCATATTAAAAAGCAGAGACATTACTTTGCTGACAATGGTGCATCTAATCAAAGCTATGGTTTTTCCAGTGGTCATGAATGGAAGTGAGAGTTGTACCACAAAGAAGGCTGAGCACCGAAGAATTGATGCTTTTGAACTGTGGTGTTGGAGAAGACTCTTGAGAGTCCCTTGGACTGCAAGGAGATCCAACCAGTCCATCCTAAAATAAATCAATCCTGAATATTCATTAGAAGGACTGATGCTGAAACTGAAGCTCCAATGCTTTGGCCACCTGATGCAAACAGCCGACTCACTGGAAAAGACCCTGATGTTGGGAAAGATTGAAGGCAGGAGGGGAAGCGGACAACAGAGGATGAGATGTTTGGATGGCATCACTGACTCGATGGACATGAGTTTGAGCAAGCTCTTGGAGGTGGTGAAGGACAGGGAAGCCTGGCGTGCTGCAGTCCACAGGGTCGCAAAGATTCGGACATGACTGAGCAACTGAATGATGACAGTCACCGTCCGCAGTGATTTCGGAGCCCAAGAAAATAAAATCTGCCACTAGTGCTTTTCTTTCCTTTTTTTTTTAATTAGGACCTTTCTAACTGGTCCAATGGACAGAAATTCTATTAACACCCAATATACTGCAATAGGAGGGAGGCAACAGGGAATAAAGGAACAACCAGGGACCGGGAGCCAGGCAGCCGGGATCTTAGTCCTGTCTATTCTCTTGGGACCCATCTCTTACCTGTAAAGTGAGGACTAATTCTGGACTACCTCTAAATGCCTTGACTTTTAAATCCTGGTCTACTTCCACCCAGTCCTATAAAGCAAGATAGACCTGTGTATGAGAAGGCTCTGACCCTCTTGTTCTCTTGAACTCAGCCAGAAGACAGCAAAGCTCTCAGCTTCACAAGCCCAATGGGGCTGCATCTGCCTGGACCTGTGCTCCACTTCTCCCCACTTCATTCTAGTCTCCAGCCACATGCACTCCAGCAAACATATGCTCCCTCTCTGCTGAATTTTCTAGGGCCTCATCTCCCTTGAATTTATAGAAATTGTTATAATCTATCTGACTGGCCTCCTTGCTCCATTAAGCTCACATCCTCAGCCATCTCCTGTATTCTCCATCATGCCTCTTCTCCCACGTCCAGCGTTTTACCCAAGAAGTTTCATGAGATTGCTCAAGGAAACCTTCCCAGATTGGTTGATTCCAAGGCTGCCACATACAGTTGCACAGTTTGTGGACTGCACAAAGGCACCTACCGAGGGGGCAAACTGAGGACCAGCATTCAGTTTGCCTTTTGTTGCATCATAGCTCAGGGCAGTGTTAACTGGAGGGACTCCTGTTTTTATTTTTTTAACCCCAAAGTACCACTTGCTACATGCCATAAGGAGTACATCTGCCCAGAGAGGGTTCCTTTTTGCTATTTTGTACTAAGGTTCTTTATAGACCAGCAACGTGGCCCCAGCTGTGACCCTCTGCCCTCAATATTTTCCAGTTCTAAACCCAATCTCCCATCATCACACTGTCCTGACATATTTAACTGGTTCCCTGTAAAGTTGTTTTCTTTATCCCCTAATACTGAGAGCTGGGATCTTGCCTATGTTTCTTTTCCTTGTACCTAAGAAAATGTTTTTTCCCTTGCTCTGTTCAAGTTCAATGATAAACAAAGAGTTCAGGTTAGATACTAGGTAAAATCCAGGACCAGAAGGATCCGCAAAGCAGGGCAGGGGTTGTGGGCTTCTTCTTTGTCAGCAAGGCTATACTCAAGGCAGCCTAGACTGAGGCAGGGGGCTGGCTGATACAGCTTCTGGGGGGCCCTGTCAGCCCTGCCATCTCCCCCTCCAAGAAATGGGGCCAGTCCTATGCAAATACTTTCTTGCCCAGGAGTTTGGTTTCTTCTCCCTGAGCTCCTGGCACAGTGGAACCAATGTGAGTGGCTGCTTGGCAGGACAGAGAAGGGCAGGCTAGCAGTCCCAAGGCTCAGGTGACAGGACTAGGCCCAAGAGACAGGGGTTTAGCTGCCCTCCTGATGCCAATCTCAGACTGAAAACTCGATATTTCCACGTAGAACAAGAAACACAGGCGAGAGGGCTAGGAGACGAGGGCAGTGTACCAGGAGTGCCCCCTGCAGGTCTCACTAGGTGGCACTAGAACAAGAGAAGGTGGCACTGGGTGGGCGGAGATTTCAAGAGATGCCTGGGAGGAGGATAATGAGGAGGAAAAGGAAGACCACAGCTAGCATCTTCCGGGTGGTGCTAGTGGTAAACAACCCGCCTGCCAATGCAGGAGACATAAAAGATGCAGGTTTTTCCCTGGGTCAGGAAGATCCCCTGGAGGAGGGCATGGCAACCAACTCCAGTATTCTTGCCTGGAGAATCCCATGGACGGAGGAGCCTGGTGGGCTACAGCCCATGGGGTTGCGAAGACTAAGACACGACTGAGGCCACACACACACACACACACACACACACACACACACACACACACACTGAACTGAGTACTTACAACATGCCAGTCACTGCCTCATGTAATCCTCACAACCACCTCCCCAGAGATGAATAATACAGCTGTTCTCAGTTCTTACATGAAGAAACTGTTCAGAGAGGTTAAGTAACTTGCTCAAAGTGACTCAGCTACTAAGGGACAGAGTTGGGACCTGAACCCAGGACACTGCCTCCTGAGACTACATTACTCAGCAGTACCTTTTCCACCTTGCCAAGCCATTTCAGGAGCGTCTAACTGGCCAGTATCCATTTCTACATCTTCCCACTCCTTTAGCTCACTGTTCCAACTTTAAGGCAGCTGGAGAATTATTAACACCTAGGCTATAATAATACTGATATCAGCAACATTGGCATTTGTCCACCACTCTTGCTTTTAATTATTTCCCTGTGGAAAGTGGACATTAAAGTATTTCCATTCCTCCAATTTTTTTCCCTGATTTTTTTAAAATCAGTGCTCCTAAAGCTATGTCTGTACAGTTATGATCAATGAATAGGAATACTTTGGGGATTCCCTTGTGGTCCAGTGGTTAGGACTTCAGACTTCCATTGCTCAGGGCACAGATTTGATCCCTAGTTGGGCTTCTCTGGTGGTTCAGCCGGTAAACAATCTGCCTGCAAGGCAGGAGACCTGGGTTTAATCCCTGGGTTGGGAAGATCTGGAGGAGGGCATGGCAACCCACTCTAGTATTCTTGCCTGGAGAATCCCCATGGACAGAGCAGCCTGGTGGGCTACAGTCCATGGGGTCACAAAGAGTCAGACACAGCGGAGTGACTAAGCACAGCACAGGGAACTAGGATCCCACAAGCTGAGTGTTGACCAAAAAAATACAATACTTTCAGGTTCTGGTTTTTATGTAACAGTGTGCCTACATGCGTGTTTACATAGATGAACATAGAAACTGCTTACACTGCTTTGCCACAGATGTTGCATTAACTTGCTCCCACCCAGCACATGACCTGGCGCTTGGGCTCTGTAAAAGTTTGTTGAATGAAGAGTTAGTAAGCCCTAGCCTAGCCTTTTCCATTGGACATTTGAGCTGTTCCTAGACCCTTCACTGTTAACAAACTATACTTCAAAGCCCTTCCATTTACATTGCCTCATTTAATCTGCACACCCTGTGACATAGGTGGAAAGAGGCTATTTGCACATATCCACGTCCTGTGAAAGATGGAGCAACTGTGGCTGACTGAAATGATTCCTATGGGTCACATCACAAACCAGCGACAAAGGTTACAACCCCTGACCCTACCTTCCTTCTCTTGGGTGGATCTCTGACCACCTTCTTCTGGATCAAAGTGGCCTCTCCAAAAATGAAGACTGTGATGGCGGGCCTGACCAAGAGCCTGACTTGAACCCAGGAAACTGCCCCACGAGATCGTATTACTCAGCACTGCCTTTTCCATCTTGCCAGGCCATTCCAGGAACTTCAAACCTTCCAGCACCCAGAAGCCTGACTGGAGGTGAATCCCCAGGAAACCAAATGCCTAATTCCCAAACACATCAGGGCTTATATTTTCTCAGGTCAAGGAGCTTCTTAGGAAAGGGCCAGCATGCCAGCTTTTCTTCTTCTTTTTTTTTTTTTTCTGAGGGGGTGAGGAGGCGAGCACTGAGTTGTCCAGGAGGAGGGACTTTGGCTAAAAATAGCTATGGCGTGTGGATCAGCCTCTAGTGGTACCCAGGACTGGGGAGGGGAGGGGGATGCTCTAGAGCTGTCGCCAGACTGGTTGCTGTGGAAACAGGAGAGGAGCAGGGGAGCCTGGGAAGTGGGGATGACACAGATAGCAAGTCCTGGTCAGAGCCGCCGCTACACTTAGGAGAAACAGCAGTGCTCAAGGCTCCCACCCCCCGAGGGTGCTTGGGGCCAGGGGAGGCGGTGTCGGGGCATGGACGCTACCCCCCAGGGGTCTCTGCTGCCGGCTACTCTCCTCTGCACACGCTGTGAGTTGAGTTGCGGGGGACTTGGGTTTGGGCCCCTATTTCCAAGGCAAGTGGGGATTTGGGAAGAGCTGGTTCCTGAGGGAGTTTTCATCAGATCCCCTTCCAAAAAATAAGCCCCCTTGCAGGCCAGCACTCTCAAGTGGGAGAAAGGGAGATTCAGCAGAATGCAGCACTGGGGTCTTCTGAAAAAGGGACACAGCATGCACATGAAATAAGGAGGAACAGGACTCTTCGGAGGGAAGCTGCAGAAATTGAGTCTTTGCTCCTGGGATGGAGGCAACCATTTCACACCTTTCCTGCCCCATTGAGAAAAATGCAGCTCCCACTTAAGGAAGATAGGAGACAGAACACAATCAAAGTGAGGCTCACCTAGATCCCCAGGGCAATGGAGGCTGAGAGAGTTCTGGGACCATCAGACTCTGGGATTTCTTTCCCACCCCTGGGCACAGAAATCTGCCTAAGCAGGCAGATTGGGGGTCAGATGACCTAAGACCTTGAGGGAACATCTGAAAGCCCACCTGGACGGAAGCTGGGATAAGTGTGCTCAGGTACTTTTCTGCAGGACCTGTGATCTCGAAGCCAATCAGTGCTTGGAGATCACTTATCAAGGATATCCGGGGCTGCAAGGAGAGAGAGGGACGCTCATCACTGGGGGAGGGGAAGACCCTAACCTGCCATTGCACTGGGACTCCTGGACGTGTCCCAGATTCCTCCTGAAAAATAAATATAGGGGATGCCCCCAAGCTCCAAGCCATCTTGTTTTGGTTTTTCCTAGCCCAGCAACACACACAAACCACACATACACCCCCCCTCCACACACACACACACACACACACACACACAGAGCCTCCAAAGATCTACAGAACACCTCACTCCAGAACTTAAATTCAAGAGTGCTGGGTTTGGAGTTACATATCCGGGCAGTTTCTCCCCAGGACCTGGTCAAGTGTCCAGACCATCTGTGATCCTTATGTCACACTCTTCCCGTCCACCACTCTACTACAACCAGTCCAGGATTCCTTGGAGTGGGAGAAGAGGATGATTCCCAGGAAGAAGGGAAGGTTGAAAAGCCTTGAATCTTTATTCTTAACATTTTCTGGTATGGGCCATACCTCCTAGGGGTCCCTAGTTGCCTACTGAAGGCTCTGGGTCTCTCTCTCTCTCAGGGCAGATTGGAGTCCAGAGAGCTGCTCACAGGGAAGAATTTAAAGCAAAATCAGGTAGGCTTCTCTTGGAATGTGAGATCTGGGACATATGGAGGGGGGTGTTGTGAGGATAGTCAAGGGAGGTGGGAGGCTGGGGTGGGGAGAGAACTGAAGGGAGGAGGGAGGTAAATGTGGGTGCTTCCATCACTTATCTGAGTTAATGGTTCATCAAAAGTAGGTTGCTAGAGGGCTACAAGCCTAATCTTGATGAACTTTGTGCTCTTTCACCCCGGCTGTCCGTGTTGATCTCACATCCTCCGACCCTCCTGCAGGCTGTCTCCACTGTGGAAATAACCCAGGGAAATGGGGCTAACACTACAGCTGCAATGACCAGCGTCAGGCCTCAGGGAGAATTCTCAGTGGGAACTTCCTAAGGTGGGAATGTTCAACCTTTGCCCACTGGGGATTTTTCACTCACTTTCCACCACTTTCATATCTCCTTTGTAAGCTTCTTGAGAGGAAGAAGATGTGGGGGGGGGGGGCGGGGGTAGAGCAAGCAAGATCCAAGGAGGGGGAAAGACTTTCTGTGCCAGTCTCCTGGTGAATGGTAGCATAGCCTGGTTAGCCGGCAGGCTGAAGGCAGGCAGAGATCAGGGATAGGGGGACTGCCTGACTTTAGCTTGGGTGGGGTGGAAGTGGGAGGCCTTGGGCAGGGAGGGCTCTGCCCTGGAAGATGAACCACCTGCTTTCAAGAAGCTCATAGTGTGCAGACCTCAGGAGACTCCGGCCTTGCCCAGGGCCTTTTGCCTGGGGGTGGCCGTGAGGGGCTGTACGGCCGGGTTAGAGGCAGTGGGCCCAAGATCTCTGTTACCACGCCCCGCCCTTTCCCTCTACAATAATCAGTCATGCAGAGTGCGGTCCAGTGGGTCCACCCCACCCCACTGGATCCTCACGATTCTGCGAGCTGCGGGTGGGGCCCGCGAGGGCTGTGTGTATCGTTCCCATTCTACCGATGCGGCCAGCCGAGGCTAAGAGGCTGCAGGGGACGCGCCCAGGCCCCGCGCGCGGGCCGGCTAACGCGGCCCACCTCTCGGCCCCTCCAGGCCCCGCGCCGCCGCCCGGGCCGTGGCCATGGCGCAGGAGAACGCCGCCTTCTCGCCGGGCCCGGAGGAGCCGCCGCGGCGCCGCGGGCGCCAGCGCTACGTGGAGAAGGACGGGCGCTGCAACGTGCAGCAGGGCAACGTGCGCGAGACGTACCGCTACCTGACCGACCTGTTCACCACGCTCGTGGACCTGCAGTGGCGCCTGAGCCTGCTCTTCTTCGTGCTGGCCTACGCGCTCACCTGGCTCTTCTTCGGCGCCATCTGGTGGCTCATCGCCTACGGCCGCGGCGACCTGGAGCACCTGGGGGACACGGCCTGGACCCCGTGCGTCAACAACCTCAACGGCTTCGTGGCCGCCTTCCTCTTCTCCATCGAGACCGAGACCACCATCGGCTACGGGCACCGCGTCATCACCGACCAGTGCCCCGAGGGCATCGTGCTGCTGCTGCTGCAGGCCATCCTGGGCTCCATGGTGAACGCCTTCATGGTGGGCTGCATGTTCGTCAAGATCTCGCAGCCCAACAAGCGCGCCGCCACGCTCGTCTTCTCCTCGCACGCCGTGGTGTCGCTGCGCGACGGGCGCCTCTGCCTCATGTTCCGCGTGGGCGACCTGCGGTCCTCGCACATCGTCGAGGCCTCCATCCGCGCCAAGCTCATCCGCTCGCGCCAGACGCTGGAGGGCGAGTTCATCCCGCTGCACCAGACCGACCTCAGCGTGGGCTTCGACACGGGCGACGACCGCCTCTTCCTCGTCTCGCCGCTCGTCATCAGCCACGAGATCGACGCCGCCAGCCCCTTCTGGGAGGCGTCGCGCCGGGCCCTCGAGAGGGACGACTTCGAGATCGTGGTCATCCTCGAGGGCATGGTGGAAGCCACGGGTGCGGGCGGGCCCGAGGAGGAGGAGGAGGAGGAGGCGCAGGGGAGGGGAGCGGGAGGGCGGGGAGCCGGGCCTAGAGGGGCGAGGAGGGATGGAGGGACTGGAAGAGAATGCATGCAGAGCTGGCAGAGGGTGAGAGAGGGTAAGGTGAGATTCGGGACCGGGTTGGGAGAGGTGTGTGAACAGAGTGATCCCCCAGAGAGCCGAGCAAAAGCGGGAATCCTCCGAAGTAGCCCTGGCTGAGAGGGGCAAATAGGGGACTAGGGGAGACCAATGACACTAGCCAACCCAGCGCTTACTCCGTGCCCTACTTTACCCCTCTGAGCTCATTGATCCAAGCCCCATGAAGGACCCCGCTGAGGATATCTCTCATTTTTGTGCTCCTTTTTTCAGGGAGCAGAATGCCCCTGAGAAGTTAAGCTGTCCACAGTCAGAGGCTAACTAAGCAGTGGACACAGGCAGTCTGGCTTCAGTGTTCAGGGTGCAGAGTAGGAAGGAAGGCTTAGGTTTGCAATCTTTCTCAATACTGAGAGGTCCAGGCTTCTGGAATTTGATGGTGAAGGTTTTCCAGGCCCTGAGTTATTCCTAATCTGGACTTGAAGGAGAGGTTGATGGCTGCTCACAGCTCTACCTGGGTTTCCCAGTCCATCAAAAGACTCAGTCTCTGCTGACAAAGGAAGAAGATGACCTGAACATTTCGAGCCCCTTTCCAGAAGGAATTGGCGATATACGTGTAATGTCAGAACTTCCAGCTCAGGCCTACACAGTGAAAGGTTTGGGAGCAGGTAGGACAAGACCAGTGTAGCAGGACCAGCAAATGAGTCCTTTGATGCTTGAGATCTAGAAGAGGGAGAGGGTGCTTCCCTGGCAGTTCAGCGGTTAAGACTCTGAGCTGCCAGTGCGGAAGGAGGGGGCTCGACCCCTGGTCCAGGAACTAAGAGCCTGTATGCTTTGGAGGTGCTCAAACCATTTTTTTTTTAAGTGGGGATAGAAATGGGAGGAGAAGGTTGCAAGTGGATAACCAAAGGCCCACCAGGCGGCCCTGTGGGCCCTGACTGTGTTGCCCCCTGCTGGCATATCCTAGGTTGGTGCCAGCAAGCACACTTCACTCCGAGCCTGCACCACTGTCTGCCTCAGTGTTCCTCACTCCTTCCCCCCCCCCGAACCCCCCCATTCCTTTCCCTTCCCCCACTCACCCTGTTTCTTTTCCTCCCATCTCACCAGCTGGCACTCTTGCTGGCACCTGGGAAATCCCTGCCCGACCCTCTTCTCATGTCCCGCCAGCCCCTCACCCTCTTCCTGGAACCCCCTCTCCAGGGTCACCTTTGCTTCCTCTTCCCCTCTTCTCCTGGACACTTCCTATGCCAGCTAAAGGGACAGAGAATACCAGTGTGCCCATACTGGCTCAAGGCAGGGCTTTCAAGCCGTCTCTGCCTAGCTAACGTTCACTCTTCTGGTCCCCTTTGTTTGAAGGTGGATATGAGCTGAGGGGGGTGTGAGAGACCCCAGGTAGAAGGAGAAGCATTTGCCACAGTGGCTGTGCCCACCCCACAGGGAAAACAGGACACACGGCCATGGCAAGGAATACGGGGGAGGGTGAGGTGAAGGAGAGAGGGGGGGAGCTTGTCAGATTTTTCTAGAGAGATAAAGTTGGAAAGGATGGTAATATTTTGGGTGACAGAGTCAGTATCCAAAATGCTTCTGAAAAGCAAGTATAATGAGCCAAAAACCCAACAAGATGACATTTAAAAGGAATAAATATAAAGTTCTAGATTTAGGCTTTAAAAAAATCACTTATGTAAGCACAGCATGGAAGAGCTCTGGTGAAAAAAGAACTGGGGGTTTTAGTTGGCCACAGGCAATGTGATACAGCTTCCCAAAATGTTTATATAATGTAAACTTGGGCCCTATTAGCTAAAGCATCACGGGCAGAAGGAGAGGCAGTGAGCCCTCTCTCATGCATGCATCAGGCCACAGTTGGAGTGTTTATCACACTCAAAGTGCTTAAAGCATCCTCCTTGGCCATGCTGGTTTGCAGTCAAGAAAGTAAAATTTTTGGAAGCCAGGTCACAGGAATGGTGAAGGGAGACAGATATTCAGTCTGAAGCAGAGAAGCCATGATGAAACCTGAGACTCCCTTCCAGTTACTTGAAGGGGTGTCATAAAGCAGAGGAATGAGACTAATGGAAGCAGATTTTGGCTCTGTATAAAGAAGAACTCAAATATTAGAGCTATTACACAAAAGAGGGGATTCCTTGTGAGGTGGTGAGGTCTTAACCCTAGGGGGTAATCAAGTGCAAGCTAAATGCACATTATTGGGAATGCTCCAGTGGGGTACCCTGTGTGGAGAGGCAAGTTAGACTAGATGATCCCCAAGGTCAGTCTCAAGGTTAAGCTTCTCTGATTGGCATCTCCAATGGAGGGGAAGGGAGAATGCGGACCAGAGATGAAGAATTGGGGTAAATGGAGGGGAATTGGGAATTGAAGAAGAATTGAAGAATTGAGAATTGGGAAGGAAGAGAAAGTAGACTGGACCAAAGGGGGTTGCGGGCCCTTGAGGAGGGCTACAGGGAAGAGTTTTAGGAATAGGGTTGTGGAATGACACAGGAGAGGTAAGGCTGGGGCTGGGATCCCCTTGACCTATGCCCATCCCCCCAGGAATGACATGCCAAGCTCGGAGCTCCTACCTGGTGGATGAGGTGCTATGGGGCCACCGCTTCACCTCAGTGCTGACCCTGGAGGATGGCTTCTACGAGGTAGACTATGCCAGCTTCCACGAGACCTTTGAGGTGCCCACGCCTTCATGCAGTGCCCGGGAGCTGGCTGAGGCCGCAGCCCGACTGGATGCCCATCTCTACTGGTCCATCCCCAGCCGGCTGGATGAGAAGGTGGAGGAGGAGGGAGCTGGAGAAGGGGTGGGAGAGGGGGCCGGAGAGGGGGCCGGAGAGGGGGCAGGCGAAGGGGCTGGAGTGGACAAAGAGCAGAATGGCCGCCTGCCACCCCCAGAGAGTGAGTCTAAGGTCTGACCAGATGCCTCCAGACCCCTGTGCCGGGGCCAGACACGGTTCCTGGGGAGCTGAATAGCGTAGGTGGAGAAGGAGTCCAGCAAGGTCCCTGTGAAAGCACCAAAGCTGGCGAGCCCCCTCAGAGTCTCAGGTCTGGGATCCAACTTGGATGGGAGAGATCCTGATTTCAGGAGAATGGCGGGTGGGGATGGGTGAACTTACCCAGCCTGCCTGTGTTTGACCTTCCTGTCTGTTCATGGGTGGATGGATGGACAGAAGGATGGACCTGTGTGAGCCGGATGAGAAGGTGGAAGCAGAGAGAGACAGCCAGTAGGTAGATAAATGGGCCAACAGGCTGGTGGTGTGCTCAGGGCCGCCGCTAACCCACTGAGCATCTTTGTGCAAATTCTAAAAAGGCACCGTTTTCCTCTAGACTGACACCACCCTAAACCAGGGTGCATGGCCTGGGGAGCAGATGTGGGCTGGATTTTAGTCCCCGCTCTTCTCCTCAGCCAGCCTCCCTGAGTCTGACGCATCTGTCTCACTGGACACAGCAGCCCAAGCTGACCCAGAGAAGAGAAAGATGGAAGGAGGCAGGCAGAGATGAAGAGGCTGGCCTCCTGCCTCCACCCCCGCCACCGTGACAGGCTGGGAGGGGGGCTGAAAGGCTGCCGGGGCAGCTCAGTAGGGTGTGAGTGACCTCGTCCATGATGCAGGAAAACCAACTGTAGGGGAGACGCCAGAGCCAGGGCCCTAGGGCCCTGGGGCTGGGCCCTGGAAAGGCAAACCCGGGACGACCATTTTCTGACAGCGGAGTGAGCTACTGCAGAGGCGGGAGGGGAGAGAGGGTTGTGGAGAGAAGAACCAGGGAGACACGGAGCTGGCGCGTTCGCCAGAGCTGGGACACGGGGCCCTCGGGAGACAGGAGTCAGTCTTGGGGAACAGTAAGAGGGGGTCATTCACACGGCTCACTGGGTGCCAGGGGGGCCGGAGCACTGACCCGGGCGTGTGTGGGGAGGATGGTCAAAGATCCGATTCCTATTCTGGGAATACCGCGCACGCACATGGGAAAAACAGACGTATGCCTTTGGCAACTGTTTCAAACCAAGAACTTGGGCAATCTCTCTGAGTAGGAGTCCTCAGTGATCAGAAAGCCGAGGACTGAGTCGAACCTAGAGAGTGACCTGAGCCAGCAGTTGTGAATGTGGGTGGGCATCAGGGTCAACCTGGAGGGCTCGGGGACACAGATGGTTGAACCCCACTCCCAGAGTTTCTGACCAGTATGTCTGGGGTAGAGACTAAAACTCTGCATTTCTAACGAGTCCCAGGTCCTGATGCCAGAACAGGGACCATGCTTTGAGAAGCCCTTCTTCCCTAAGCAGTCTTGGGGCTTCTGTCAGGAAGTGGACATCAAGCTGAAGAGTAGCTGAGGATCCTTGGGAAGGAGACTGAAATATAACGGGTGGAGAATTGTGGTGGAGGGGAAGGGGACCCTGAAACCCAGGCTGAAGAGTTTAACTCTGGACCCAGGGACTCACCCGTCAGCGAAAATAGTGCAGCAACAAACTAGAGTCGGTGTTTGGTGAAGATGAGTAGGCATACTAGATAGAGCAATGCAGCCGGGAGGGCTTCAGGGGGGCCCTGGGGAGGCAATGGGAGCTGGAGGAGGAAGGGCGTCAGTGACAGAGGATGGAATCCCATGGGACTTGAGGTAGGCTTAAATGTGGGAGAAGGTATGAGAGAGAAGCGAGAGTCCAATTATCTGGATGTGGCTGTGGCCTGCCGTGTGCCCAGCTGGGACGGGAGCCCCTGGAGACACGTTTCCATGCCACGTGCAGCCCCTTCCTGGCCTCATCCCAGGATGATGAAGGGAGAGCAACAGCGAGTCAAGAAGCGGCAGAGATGGGGGACCTGTGGCTGGGAGAGACGTGTGCGCACAGGCACGCACGCCAGCCCCAGTTGGACCTCCAGCCCTTGGCCCTGGCTACATCCCACTCCTGAACTAATAAAAGTCTGAACTCCTTGGGGGGAGCACCCCAGTGTGCTGCATCCCAGGCTGCGAAGCTGGGGTCCTGTGAGACGCTGTACCTCCTGGAAGCAGGAAGGAGCGCAGAGAGGATGTCTTTGCCTCAGAGCAGGGTCACCTAGGTCACCATTGGTCAAAGATGAAGTCCCTGCACCCTGGCATCAGTTGTTTGAAAAAAACAAATGTTGGGGGATGGAATGGGGTGCACTTTGGGTTCAATTTGCTGAAACAGCTGGAGTCTGGCTAGAAGGGAGGGGACTGTTGGTGTCCACACTTGCTCACCTGGTAGTTCACCCACAAAAATGAACCCACTGCAGAGAACTGAGGCTGGATGGAAGGCACCGAGACCCCACCACCCCTCTCCTCACACTCAGCCACCACTCAGGGCCCCACTGTGTGCAGTGCAGGGAGTCTGGAGACCTGGGTTCGAGTCCTGACACTGTCGCTACTTAGTTCTACAACTCTGGGCAAGTCGCGTCACTTCTCTGGGCCTCAGTTTCCCCATCTGTAAAAACAACACTTGGCAAACTGGTAATGCTCAATAAATGTTTAAATCACTGAGTTGAAAGAGATCAGAGAATCCTTAGGCAGAGACAAATTCAGGGAGCCCCAAGGGCGTGGGAGGGGGTGGGGGGGAAGCCAGGAGGAGCAGGGGGTTTTTTAGGGGCTCCTTTGAGTGCTGGCCTCCAGCCACCCAGGCGGCTGTGTTCTGTGTTCAGCTGTCAGACCGAATAATGAAGATCAGGAGAGGAAAGGCTGAGGCCCCAAGGCCCGGGGGGAGGAGTCAGGTCCAAGATTAGCCTGAGCAAGAGACAGATTGTAGAGTAGCGCGGGGACTCAGAGAAGGGGGCACTGGGCCATGGAAGCCCCTGCCCCGCAACCTGGGAGAGGTCTGGGGCAGAGACCGTGCTCAGCTGGAACTCACCCCCCTTCCTCCCTCCCGCCTCAAGCAAGAATCCCAACAGGAATCGGCTCTGCACTGACAGCTCGGACAGCAGATGGAACCCAGGTGTCCCCTCCTGGGGTGGGTGGCATGGCCCACGGAAGCCAGATGGTGTTTGTAGGGGAAAGAGAGGCCCGGGTTGTCCAGAAGAGACCGTCAGCCCCCAGCAGCCTCCCTGCCACCCGTCCCAGCCCCCAAGGCAGGGAAGACACAGCAAGCCCAGAATTTATAAAACAAGTTTATTCACATTTTAGAAAAACTAATTCTAGGACAGGGAACTGCCTCCCTTTGGGCTGGGTATGAGATCATGAACAGAAGACCAGAGGGAGGAGCTTGGGAAGGAAGGAGTGGGGGATAGGGATAAATGTGCCCCACTCTGGGTGGGAGTCAGTCAAATAAATTAAAGGAAGGGCAGGCAGAGGGAGAGAGTATTCAGACACCAGAGGCAGGCTTGCAGCTGGGCGGGAAGAGTCACACCTGCAAGAACAGGAGAGCATGCGGAGAGGGGGCTAGAGAGAGCGCGACTCCCTCCTGGCCCTCTCCAGGGCCCTGCAGAGCTGAGAGGGGCTGAGCAGGGCCAGAGAGGGAGCCATTCATCCCGGGACTGGGGAAGACAGGGCTGGGGGTTCTCACCCCTCACCTGGGGTGCGAGGAGTCACCGTTTCCGCAGCCTCTTCATGAAACAGCAGGTGATGGAGCCGAGGACAGTGGCGCCGATGACTAGAGCGGCCCCTGCGCCCACCAGCAGGGGCACAAACAGAGTGTCCAGGGCTGCGCGAGAGGGGACGGCTCTGCTCAGCCGGCGTGGTCACTGCTTTCCACCCAGTCCCACCCGTTTGCCAGCACCTTCCGTCAAGCTGTCCACACCACCTCCTTCCCCACACACAGTCTTCTGCCGGCTCCCTGCCCTCTCTGCACTCAAGCCAGCACCCACCACCAGGACACTGGAGCAGCTGGGTGCCGAAAGGCCGAAAGCTGGACTTTTGGAGGAGAAAGAGGGACCAGAAAGACAGCTAGTAGAAGGACCAGATGCAAAGGGGAGAACAAGGGGGGTGGGGAGGCCTAAGCAAGGAAGAGAGGGCGGGCATCACTCACCATGCGTGTATGGGTAGACTGTGACAGGCCCCGAGCGGGCACTGCCAGCCTGGTACCAGCTGTAGTCAGCGTGCTGCACCCAGGCGCTGGGGGCGCAGTGGTACACGCCTTCATCCTCAGGCCCCAAGCCATGTAGTCTCAGCCGATGGCTTCGGGGCCCCACCAGCTCCACGCTGACAGGGCCTCCTCCAGGCCGGACCCCCAGCTCTGCCACACCGTCCTGGCCCACCCCACCCACCAGTTGGGCAGGGGCAGAACTCAGCTCCCCCTCCTCCGGCCGCTCCACCCACCAGCTGGCAGCGAGCCGCAGCCCAGGGGGGCCGCCCCGCACAGAGATGTTGCAGAGCAGGGAGGCGGTCTCCCCGCGGTACACTGTGCCTCCTGCTAGCCAGGCCACGGCCTCCAGCACCACACCTGCACAACGAAGGTCAAGGGGAAAAGTCAGGGCACGTGGGGTTAGGACCCCTGTCCCAGCAACACCCCAGAAGTCCAATGTCCCCACAATCTCAGGAGTGTGAGACCGAGACACGGAGGCAGCTGACGGAGAGGGAGAGAGGCACAGAAACGGAAGGGAAGGGCTCTGCAGGCCCCGACCCTGTCCAGGGCCCCGCCTGCCCCTGCTCACCTTCTTCTCGGACGTGCACGGGGAGGGGCCGGGAGCGAGCACTGGCGGCTTCGCGAAGCCGGGCCCCAGACCCTCGGACGTAGGCCTTGGCCAGGCAGCGGTAGGTTCCTGCATCCCCAGGCCGGGCAGCCTCCAGCCGTAGCCGGTAGGTTCGGGAAGCCACCTTCTCCATGGCAATGTGCCGGCCCTCATAGCCAGGGCCCAGGCTGCCCACTCCCTCTGTGTCCAGCTGGGCCACCAGGCGGCCGGGCCCAGGCGCCCCTGCGGGGGCCATCTCCCAGCCCACGGAGTACGCGGCATGACGGCCCGGCGGTGGCAGGGCCCCAGACACATTGCACAGCAGCTCCAAGGGCTCCCCCGGGCCGATGCGCCGCTCACCAGGCCCGACCGTCACTGCCAGCTGGCTGGCTGAAACACAGGCGGGGAGGGGGCGTCAAGGAGCCAGCAGAGGGCACGGAGCACTGGTCCTCCCTCGACAGCAGGAAACGTCCACCCATCTCCCCCACCCAGGGGCCTGACTCTAGCCCTCAGCCGCGACCCTCCCATTGCCACCCCAGTTTCTGAGCAGAGAAAACCCATCATGGGTACAGATGCTACCAGGAAGCAATGCTAACGAGACTGCTCCCTTGAGGGAAGGGGGGCTCCCAGCTCTCGGACCGGGGCCCTCTAGTGTCTCTGAGATACTCTGGCTCCCTGCTGCACTGGGGGACCCCTGGCACTCACACAGCGTCTGAACGTCCACGTGCGCCAGCACAGCCCTCTTCTCTGCGATCTGGGCCCAGCTGCCATCCGGATCCTGAATCCACTCGGTGGCAGTGCAGTGGTAGGTGCCTGCATCGTCCGCCTGGGCACCGCCCACCACCATGCGGTACCGCTCGGTCCCCTCCTTGCCCAGCCGCAGCTCCCCGGCTGCCAGTCGCTCGGCATAGGGAGCTCCGGCCTCCACAGCCAGGTCGGGCCGGAGCCCCACCACTTCCTGCAGAGTTGCTCGCCCCACAGGCGCCTCGGGCACGGCTCGCCCAAAGGACACGGCCAGGTGTGTGTGCTTCTGCGTGCTCGTCCTGGCCAGGCAGCCCAGTGCCAGCTCCTGCCCCTCGTGCACTGTGAGGCGAGGGGGTGAAGTCGGGGCCTGGCGGCCTCGGGGCCCCGGGGGGCTAGCAGACACCTGCAGCATGTCTGGAAGAACTGGAGAGAACAGGTGGGGTGAGGGGCGGCTGTTGACCTTTGTTAGCTGTTTTCTACCTACAACTTATTTCCCTAAATAGACAGTGAGATCCTAGAAGGCAGAGACTTCGTGTTGTATCATTCCTTCTGTAACCCAGTGGTGCCAAGCACAGTGCTGGGCACACAACAGGCACTCAATACATACTTGCTGAGTTTCACAGAACCAGCCCAGCGCCTACTCACCCTTATGTTTGAGACGGACCCCTGTTTAAAACACTCAGCAAAGTGGCTCTGTCTTCCTTCTCGGAAGACAAAGAAACTTAAGAGACAAGAATGTCATGTGGTCTCCCTCCTCCTACCCTGCCTCTACTTTCCCCACTCCTCCCCCAGATCGGATCCTGAAATCTCCAGGAATGGAGTCTGTCCACCCTATGGGGCTCCCCTAACCTACCAGGGAATGGAAAGCTTAAGGACACTTCCCCCTCTCCCAGGAAGCAGCTTGACAGAGGAAGAGCTGTGCTGTGCTTAGTCACTCAGTTGTGCCCGACCCTGTGTGACCCCGAGGGCTCTACAGCCCACCAGGCTCCTCTGTCCATGAGGATTCTCCGAGCAAGAAGACTGGAGTCAGTTGCTATGCTCTCCTCAATAAGAGCACCGGACTGGAATGAAGAGCTCTAACGAGTCCCAGGCCAGTCACTAATTTGCACAAACTCAAATCAGTGGACCTCAAGTTCCTCTTAAGTTCCTGCCGCCCCAACTTTCTGCCTTTTGGGAGCGTGTGGCCCCACCCCCCTCTCAGGGCCCAGTACCTCTCAGTTCCACTTTGCCGCTGTAGCTGCCCAGGTAGCGGGCATCAGTGGAGGGTGTGTAGCACTCGTAAATGCCAGCATCCTGGGCCTGCAGGCGGGAGATCTTGAGCACCACGGCATCGCCCTGCAGACGCTGCACCTGTACCTCACCAGCTGCCACTCGGGGCCCAAAGATGGCATAGGAGAAGTGGGCGTCCCTGGTGCTGATGATGCCCAGGGCGGCCTCTGGGGCCTCGGGCCTGTACAGGAACCACTCGAAGTCCTGCTGGGCAGAGCCCTCATAGCCACTGACATTGCAGGAGATGGAGATGGCTGTGCCAGCCACGCGGTACAGGGGCCCCTGAGGGACCAGCACTTCCCGGGCGCGGCACCCAATTCCTATGGGGAAGGATGAAGTTAGGGGTTCCTGGGTCCTCACTGCATCCCCCCGGCACCCACATCGTCCTTGCTGCCTGCTTGTGAAAAGAAAGGGAACCTGAAGAGACTCAGTGTGCAGCTTGGGCCCCATTCTAAGAATCAGGAAAGGAGGCTGGGAGGTCAGACACCTGGGTCTCAAGGAGGTGGTGGTAGAGAGCCAGGTTAGCTTCAGAACCCAGAATCAGCCCTGTTCCTGGAAGGCCAGAAGCAGAGCACCTAAGCGCAGGAAGGAGTGTATCTGCTTTCTGATTTAACCATTCCTTGATTCCAGCTGTACCTTCCCCTCCTTACCCCACTCTCATGTCTGAGGACCAGTTGGGCCTTCTAGTTAAGGGATCCTGAGACCACATGTCCCCCTCCTTTGCTTAAAAGGAGCTGGAAAAACTTTGATCAGAGGGCTGGTTGGCCCAGCTGTGTCACCTGGGCCAGGGGTCTCCAGACAATGGAGCCACTGGCCCGGGCAGGAGAAGGTACAGGCCCAGTCAGTTCTCACACCATCCCTCCCCGCTCTCCAGCTGTGTCATGAGCTCACTGCTTCTCCGCCCCCTGGGGCTGCCGAGGCAGCTGAGGCTCACGGGGCAAGAACCAGCCTCGGCCCTGGGCTCCGGAGGCAGAGGCTCCCCTCCCCCTCCAGTGCCTGCCAACCCTCCCCGAAGGCCCAGCTGACACACAATCCTCCCCCCACCCCACCCCACAACTCCCTAAACAAAAGCCTTAATTTGCATATAGTGTGCATTCATTTACATACTGCTCCCTAACCGCCCCCCACCCGCCCTCACGGTTGTCCCCTCCCATCTTTCTCTCCTCACAGAGGCCAAAACTCTTCTTCACCCCACCCTCATCCCTAGCCTGCCCTCAAAGGGTAGCCCTGTGGCCTTGGAGGGCTCAGCTTCTTCTCTCCTTCGGTCTTTCCACAGCCCCTAATCACAGAATCTCGGGCTACAAGGAGGGCTGGGTCGACCCTCTACCTCCATCTTACAGATGAGAAAGGTAAGGTATGAGAAGTAGAATGTCTTGGCCAAGTTCCTACTATCCTTGGCTGGCCTCCACATGCCCCTGTAGAGGGACAAAGCCAGGGAGGCAATGGGGACATGGGAGAGGCCTGAGGCCAGTGGCCTCACCAAGCAGAGTATCTCTCCAGGGACATACCCCAACCTTTCTGCAGGGGCGGGAGGAAAACACCTAGTCTGTAGTCAGACTGTCCTCCAGAAGCCCTCCCCACAACTGTCTTCTCCCTGCCGCTGAGTCCTGGGGAGAACTCGTGGTCGCTCAGTTAGAGCACAGGCTGAGAGTACGGAAGTCGAGTTCCAGCCCCATGCCCATCCCCAGTGGAACTGTGCGGACTAGCCGAATCCACGGACACTGGAGGAGAGCTAGGAGCTTCCACTGTGACAGCGAGAGAGCCTGTGACTCAGAAGGGCCCTGCCCCAGGGCGTTTCATAATCAGAGAGCTGGAGCTGACACCTTCCCTGGCCTCGGGGCAGACTCTGCTCAGGAGGGCCCCTCCCATCCTCAGCTTCCACAACTGCTGAGGCTTGGAGATCCCCATGGGAAAGTCACCCTCAGCGCCTTGGGAAACCAGCTGCCAGGCAGCTCTCCCCCCAGCCAGGCCCCCTCCTCTGCGTTAGCAAAGAGACCTGCTTTGGGTCTCTCTGGTGTGGCTTCAAATCCAAGCCCCAACACCCAGTGTGTTCTCTGGGGCAAGGTATTTCACTCTCCTCACCTTCAGAATGAGAGTTAAGGGCCCTCATCCAGGGCACTCAGAGCCCACGGACTCTCTTATCTCTCTGCACCACACTTACCCCGGGCTCCTCTGTGCCACACTGCCCACTGGGGAAAAGAGGCCCAGTGCCAGGTAACCAGGCCCCACAGCTCCCTCCTCTGTGTGTCCTCCAGCCTCCCGCCTAGAGCCCCAAGGAGAGGACTCACTCTAGTCCCACAGGGCCCGGGGACCTAAGCAGTACAGGGAGGCCACCTGCTCTGAGATGGAGCGCTGGTCTAGAAACGGGCGGCTGGGGCTAGTCAGCCTCTGCCTTAACTGAGACAGTGACAGGCAGCTCCCAATCCTGGCACCAAAGCCACCCCCTCGCAGCCCTGTGCTCTGATTTCAAGGGTTGCAGTCTCCTGAGGCTGTGTAGGCAGCCACTGCCCCATCCTCCTCCCCAGGCCACCCCTACAAGGAGCTCTCCAGTTCGCACCTAAATATTTCCACTGTCACTGCCCTCATGCATCCACGCAGCAGTGGTCCAGACCGCCCGCCGTGAACACCCACCACAACAGACACGGGGTGCTTGGGGATTTCAGCATCAGCCTCCAGGGAGCCTGGTTCCTCCTGAGGCAGAGAGGCTGGGTCCAAGGGGGTGTGACAGCTGGTGGGAGGCTAGAGACAAGCGCTATCTGAGAGACCCGGTCCAGGATGAGACTGACACATCAGATAATGAAGTTGGAGAGGGGGGTGCAATTAGGGGAGACTTACTTCAAAAGATCGTGGGCAGAACAGGCCCCTGGGCCTCCAGCCAACTCCGGCGATTATGAAGATGGCCAGGCACTGCCCACGCAGGGCGAGTACCTAAGGCTGGGCCTGAAGCTGAGTGTGAGGCAGACAGAAGTCGCAGCGCCCCCAGGAGCTGAGTGTGCCAGCAGGGAAAGGGGGACCCGGCCCCCGGAGGCCTGGCGGTCCCTGGGGACCGCACTGTGGTGGGTCCTCACTGTGTCCCAGCCTAGGGCCTAGAACCGGGGAGCCTCACCCCAACCCCAAGACTGGCTAGGCCGGCGGCCACAGAGGGCAGCTGGGCGCCAGGTCCGGGAAGGCTGGAGGCGCCGCTGAAGGAGAAGGGGGTACCAGGGGCTCCGAAATGCTGCGAAGATGGCGGGGCCGAACAGCAGACAGCAGGCACCTGCCGGGCGGGGCTGGGAGCCGGGGTCGGGGGCCGGGCTTACCCAGCATTAACAGCAGCAGCAGCGGCGGCGGCAACCTGGGACCGAGGGCGCCCATCCTGCGCAGCCGGCTCTGGGAAGGCTCTGGGGGCGGCGCGGGCTCTGGGTGACCAGGGGTTCGGGGGGCGCATGCCCGGGTGGGGGTCACGAAGCGGAGCCGCGAGGTGTGGGTGCGCGGAGCGGAGCGGAGCTAAGCGGGAGCTGCCAAGTCCCCGCCCTCTTCCCTCCTCCCTCTTCCCTCCTCCTCCTCTCCTCCTACAGCTTTCCCTCCCGCCGAGGCCACTAGGAAGACCGCTCCCGCCCGGCCCCGCCCCGGCCCCCAACTCCGCCCCTGGCCCCGCTCGGGTCCCCGGGTTTGTCCCGACCGGCCCGGGCCCTCGGCCCTGGCTCCGCCCGCCCCAGTCTCCGCCCCGACCTCCGCCTAGGCCCAGCCCGGGTGCGGCTCCCCCGCTCGGCTCCGCCCAGACCCCGGCCCAGGCCCGCCCCTCGGCCCTAGCTCCGCCCCGACCCGCTCCGCGGGCGGGAGGCCCCGGAGCTTGGCCAGGTCCCCGCAAGCTCCGCAGAGGGCACGGGTGCACCTTCGGCTCTTCCCTGAGAGTTGGATGCTAGGGCCCTGGGATGGGCGAGGGGGCTGTGCCTTCGCTCTTAGAACCTGGCTCTTTGCTCTGGACCTCTAGGCCTCGCCGCAAATCCTGCTGAAACGCGAAAGGGCGGGATCTAGGCGTTTCGAAACTAGGAGGATCTGGCTGAAGGGCGCTGCCGGGCTCCACAGGGTCACTGACGACCTGTTTGCCACCCCCTCTGGGCAGAACAAGAGGAAGAGAGTTAGGAGGCTGGGCTGCCTGGGTGCCGTCACTTCCTGGCTGGCAATCCTGGTCAAGTTGCTTAACATTCTTCCACTTTTCTTGTTGGCAAATCGAAACGGATGACATCCACCCCAAAGGAGTTTCATGACAATTGAGATAATGTACAGAAGTTGTTTGGCACAGAATGCACTAAATAGGAGATGGGGGGGTAAATTATTTAAACCGTTTGCTAAGAGATTTAGTTTAGACCTAAAGAGACGGTGATCCTGGGGTTTAGGTGAAGGAGTCTCTAGTTCCAGTGAGGAGAAATGGGTGCTGGAGAAGACGCTTGAGAGACCCTTGGACAGCAAGGAGATCAAACCAGTCAATCCTAGAATATTCATGGGAAAGACTGATGCTGAAGCTGACACTCCAATACTTTGGCCACAGCCGACTCATTGAAAAAGACCCTGGTGCTGGGAAAGATGGAGGGCAGGAGAAGGGGGCAACAGAGGATGAAATGGGTGGATGGCATCATCAACTCAACGGAAATAAGTTTGAGCAAACTCTGGGAGATAATGAAGGACAGGGAAGCCTGGCACACTGCGGGTCCGCGGAGTTGCAAAGAGTCAGACTCAACTGAGCAACTGAACAACAGTAACTGCACCGGGAGGGGTGGAACCTGCCCAGAGGTGGGAGAATGGGAAAGGCATCTCTCCTAGGTACTCTGTCTCTTTCGGAACAGTGGAGAATGTGGGAAGTGGGGAGGAACAGGAAGGGTGGGGCCAGCCCAGGAAAAGGGACGACCAGGTCTGCTAAGCTAAGGCTGTCAGAGTGGCCGTTCGTAGGGGGTGACCCCAGAGCTCAGCTAGCACCTTCATCCTCAGACTGTCATCTGTTCCCACGCATTCCCCCCAACCCTTCCTTTCACTCCGCACTCCCTTTTACAGAGGAGGAAATGGAGGCCCAGAGAGGGGAAGTGGCACAGGCAAGACACCCTTCCTTGCCTTTGTCTTCTCAGAGTCTGGCACAGAGTCTAGATCACAGGAGGTGGTCAGTTGAAGCCATATCAGGAACCCTAGAGAGACTGGAGAAATTCTGAGGCAGAATCCTGGGGACCACTGAGGCAATCAGAAGGCCAGCCCTCCCCTCTCAATACTTCCAGTTCTGCCTCACACTTTATCATATCTACAGCCTGATATCTCCAGACTCATTTTATCTAAATGCATCCATAGGCCAGACTAAGTTATGTGAAAACTGAAATGTGTCGTGAAGCTTTTGGAGAAAAGCCACACTCCCTTTATTTGGGAGTGGAGTGGACATGATGCCTTTCTGATGCTTGAGAGATGAGAGATGTTGCCAAACATCATTATCATCACAGATGCAATTTATAGCTCGTGTCGACCTTAATGATAACAAGGTCTTAAGCTACAAAAAATGAGTTTATCCAGGAATAGCAGAGGAATTACAATTCAAGAGACACAAACTATGCTGAACCATAGGCATGTTGGAGACGACAAAGAGAAGCTCAAACGAGAGGGCAGATTTCTTTTTCATTTTCTGCAAGTGGTGAACAGCTTGGCATTGCTGAGTCAGAAGGAAACCGTTTTTCCTGTTTGCGATCTGTAAGCTATAGTGAGTTATCTGTGTAACAGCCCTCTCTTCATGGCTTCCTGACTCCATTTGGACTTAGGTTTCCTTTGTTCATTTTCACATTTTCCCCTTTCGATCAAAATATTTCCTTGAAAGTGTCGTGTTGAGTCAGCATTCTGTTTGGGGCTTTGTTTCTGCAGAGGTTGGACAGGCAGCAGTTGCAAAATTTTTAAATTATACAAAGCAAAATTAAAAGTGGCTTTGTATGATGCGTTTAAATCATGACCCTAAAGTAGTCAACTGACAAATAGCAAGTATGCTTCTTCCCGATCTTGTGTAGTTGAGCTTCTCCTTCTCCAGAGGCAGTTATCCATGGGCAACAGGTGGTATCTGCTAATGCTACCTTGTTTGGAGTCAAGGCTATTGACTGTCTACAACTACTTTAGCCAGGAACTCAAGTGATCGTTGTTAGCCTGCAGAAGCAACTAGCTCTCCTAACGTTAGGGAGAGATTTATATTCACAGGCTCATTGGCATTTTGACCCAAGAGGCATAGGCTCTTGCCAAGGGGGTGGGCCCAGAGTCATGTAAGGCCCGGGTAGCTTCCACCTGAGATGTTTATGAAGGTTTAATGGGGAAAATCAGTAGGAAGCTCCAGATTTATTATAGATATTAAGAGGGATGATTAAATATCCCAATAAACTCTGGCCTCCCATTTACCAGCTGTCCAAATATTCACAGACTCATTGAGAGTTTCATTTACCACAGACAAAGCTAAAGGCAGGTGGTGCCCATAAACTTATTAATAGTGCCAGTAACTGGAATTTGTCAACTGGTCCTTTAGAGCCAAGAATCACTGTGTTTGGGGGATATTTAGGGAGAAACCATTCTGTTCTGTAGATTTCATCACTAAAGGCTGCCCAAAAAAAGGGGGTTTATTTTGTTACCGCAGTCAGACTTAAGATAATACTAGAGAGTCACCACTGTCGTGGACATATTGAGGTTTCTGATACAAATCTGACAATTAGAAAGTTTTTCCTCTTTGGCAATGGATTGGGAAATACGGGTAAGAGCATTGTCTTTCCAAGAAAGAGAAGGAGAAGACAAGGCAAGAAGTAACAGTAGGGAAAAGAGACACAGGCTGGTCATACTGGCAAAGCTGTTTCCTTCATCTATTGTATGCTTCACTTCTTGGAAATCTTTACTTTTAGGTCACCAGTTGGGGTGTAGGTCCAGTCGGGGTTTGGTGCTTTCTTTAGATGTGACACATGGATCCAAGAGCCTATTCCTTGGGAGTTTCATGGCACAGGGGTTGGTTAACAGTATTTCATAGTGCTCTTTCCAGGGGGGCTGGAGAGAGTCTTTCTGGAGATGTCCTTTCCAGTAGACAAATTCTTCAGGTTGTAAAGTGTGGTGCTTAAGGTCTTCATGCCCCAGGAGCATGCCATGATTGTTTTAATATATGGTTAAATATAGTTTGTGGGTTCCAAAAGGAGTTTCCCTAAGGTTCAGAAGAACTAAGGGCAATGCTTTTGGCCAGGAGTCTCTACACATTTTTTTCTTTCTTTTTTTAATTTTTAAATTTATGTATTTATTATTGGCTGTGCTGGGACTTCACTGCTGCATGGGCTGGGACTTCACTGCTGCATGGGCTTTCTCTACCTGTGGCAAACAGGGACTGCTCTCTAGTTGCAGCGCACAGGCTTCTCATTGCAGCGGCTTCTTGTTGCAGAACCAGGGCGCTAGGGTGTTAGGGCCGGGTAGTTGAGGCTCCCAGGCTCTAGCGCACAGGCTCAACAGTTGTGGTGCACAGGCCTAGCTGCTTTGCAGAATGTGGGATTCTCCCAGACCAGGGATCACACCCATGTCTCCTGCACTGGCAGGAGGGGAGCCACCAGGGGAGCCCTCCTACTGGTTTTTTTTTTTTTTTAAATTTTTAAAAATTTATTTATTTTTGGCTATGCTGGGTCTCCGTTGCTGCATGGGCTTTTCTCTAGGGGGCTACTGTCTAGTGGTGGTGTGTGGCCTTCTCATTGCAATGGTTTCTCTAGTTGCAGAGCGTGACCTCTGGGGCGAGAGGGCTTCAATAGTTGTGGCACGTGGGCTTAGTTGCTCCTCGGGACGTGGGATCTTCCCGGACCAGGGATCAAACCTGTGTCTCCTGCATTGGCAGGCAGTTTCTTTACCACTGAGTCACCAGGGAAGCCCCTCCTGTTGGGTTTTGATGATGCCCTTGGTGCCTTTGACTGGTCCTGAAGTCTGCAGATGGTAAGTGCAGTGAAAATGTTGTAGAACTGGTCAAACAGCCCAGACTTCTTGTGGCACTTGACCAGTACGGTGAGCTCCCCAGTACTAGGAAGTTTGGGGGTGGTTCCTTCAGGTAGGAATGATCTTTTCCAATAGGATCTTAGCCACTGAGGAGTCAGAAGTCTATCTACATGGAAAAGCTTCAGTCCAATAAGAAAACATGCAAACCATTGCCAAGACATATTTACACCTGTGAGAATAGGGTAGCTATATGAAATCCTTTGCCAAATCTCAAATGGTCCATCAGGCAATTTAAAGTGCCTAGAAGCAGGGAGGACATATTTTCCTTCAGCCCTGAATCCAACATCTTCCTATGCAATGCTGCATAATATTGCTCTGATATCATCTGCTGAGAATTCATTACTTGGGAAAGCAGCATTCAAGCCTGCATGCGGATGCTAAAATTCACAATATGTAACACTTTAAACAGCGTCGACCTGCTCCTTCACTTTGTCACCAGTCGGCTGTTCAAGCATTTTTGATTCCATTTTTTCTTGACTTGCTAAAGTTTATCAGAGTACCCCACTACTTGAAACGGTTTAGCATTCTGAAGCAGTAGAAATTCATTGCCAGTCTGGAGAAGGGTTGGAGAAAGCCCCTGTGATTCTCATGTCCCATAATTGGAATATAGGAAGACACTGGAAGGAAACTCCTGAAGTGTTTAGTTTATAGCAGTCTTTTTTTCAATGTCTTGGCTTCTTACAATAATGACAGGCCAGGAGGATTTTTACTTAAAGGCCTCCATCTGTTGAAGCTGGAGATTAAGGATTTCAATGGTCTTTTTCTTAATATAATCATCTAGGGTACAGGCTAATCGGTTTGCCAATTTATGTATGGAATAGACATGGTTTCCTGTTCTGTTCTGGTTCACTTCACCAAGAGAGAAAGATCCTGGTTTAGCCTATTGATGGACACAGAGTTGAAGGCTACCCAAATGGATTCAACGTCCAGAAGTAGACCAAAAATCTCAAAAATATTTGGTTTTGACTCTAAAGAGGGGCTTCCCTGGTAGCCCAGATGATAAAGAATCCTCCTGCAATGCAGGAGACCTGACGTCGATCTCTGGGTAGGGAAGATCCCCTGGGGAAGGAAATGGCAATCCACTCAAGTATTCTTGCCTAGGAAATCCCATGGACAGAGGAGCTTGGCGGGCTACAGTCCATGGGATCGCAGAGTCAGACATGACTTAGCGACTAACACTTTCACAAAGATGTGCATAGATTCATTGGTTTCTGAGTGTAAGCCTGAGTCTTATTCCAGTTAACAAGTTTGGGAGGTTGCCAGGTGAAATCATCTAGTAACTGGTGAGCGTGATTCGGTGAGGCAGGGGGTAGGTCTCTCGTTGGCAGTTCTAGAGATTTTTGGGGGGTTATTCCAATTAGCTGTGTTCATTTAGTGTTGGGCTTGGCCTTTGCCAACAAGCATGTGAACTAGCTGGGTTAAATCTGAGGAACCTGATTGGATAACTGTATTAAATACCTCTGCGAAATCTATAAGGATCTTCAGTAGCTCTAAAAAAATCCTTGACTATGGCTGTAGTTGGGCCTTAGTCTAGAAGACGTGGGAAATTAGAGGCTTAGCATTGGGACCCTCAGAGGGACTGATTTTAAAGGAGCAGGTTCTAAGAGATTCCGATGAGGAGAAAGTAAGAAAGAGTGAGGTTCGGAGTAAAAGGGAAATTCAGTGAGAGGGTTGGAATGAGGATGTGGTGGGTACAAAGGAAGTGGGGTACATGCAGTAGAGGAAGAGGACGGACTCTTCCAATGCCTTTTAATCTTCCTGTGATGGTTTATTCACCTCAGCCAGTTTAGAAAGGTTATTTTGTAAAGCCTCAAGATGTCGATTAAGGACTTTCCTTGTGGTCCAGTGGTTAAGAATCCACCTGTCAATGCTGGGGACACAAGTTGATCCCTGGTCCAGGAAGATCCCACATACTCTGGGGCAAATAACCCCATGAACCACAGCTACTGAGCCTGTGTGCCCTAGAGCCTGCGCTCTGCAACAAGACAAACCACCGGAATGGGAAGCCTGGGCACCTGAACTAGCAGGTAGCCCCTGCTCGCCACAGCCGGCCTCCATGAGCTGCAGCGAGGACCCAGTGCAGCCTAAACAAACAAATTAGATGTCAACTGAAAGAAGCATGCCACTCAGTTTGAGGTATTTTGGAGCCACAATCCTCAAGTTTCGTTCTGAGAGAAACGAACCAGGGAGATTGAAGCTTCGCCGTCATGGTCATTGAAGTCCTCAAGTATCTTTGGTTAGGTCAGTCCGTTAGATTGAAAATGCATACGCGGAGGGATCATAGTTTTAAACGCAGAAGGGGCCAGGGTCCCAGAGGAAGGGCCATCCTCAGTGTTTAGAGGACTAGGAGCCCATAATCTTAATTTAGAAGTTCAGAAAAACAAGAAAAAGTACTCACCAAGAAGACAAAAAAAGAAAACAGATCCTGAATGAAGTCGGAGAATTCACCCAAAAAGAGGGAGCTCAAATCTGAGAAGAAACTTGTGAACCACAAGGAAGAAGGCAGCTCACAGGAGCAGAGAGCATGCTGTTCTAGGGGGCTCATCTCCTTCGGGTCCCGTAATGGTCGCTGTGAAATGTTGACCTTAAAAAAGAAACATCAAAGGTGTGTTAGTTTCTCAGTCGTATCGGACTCTTTTCGACCCCGTGGACTGTAGCCCGTCAGGCTCCTCTGTCCATGGAATTCTCCAGGCAAGAATACTGGAGTGAGTTGCCATTTCCCTCCCCATGAAACAATAAGGTCTTAAGCTAATCAAATTAACTTTATCCATGAACAGCACAGGAATTGCAGTTCGGGTCATGCAAACTATGATGAACCACAGGCAAATCCAAAGAGACAAAGGGAAACTTAAGTTTTACTAGGTTTTAGGAAGAAATGGAGGGCTTCCCAGGTGGCTCAGTGGGTAAAGAATCCAGCCGCAATGCAGGAGATGCAGGAGACTCAAGTTCAATCCCTGGGTCTGGGTCAGAAGATCTCCTGGAGGAGGATGTGGCAACCACTCCAGTATCCTTGCCTGGAGAATCCCAGGGACAGAGGAGTCTGGCAGGCTATGGTCCATGGGCTTGCAAAGAGTTGGACACGGACGCAACTGAGCATGCACACAAGGGAAGAAATCAAAGAGGAGGAAGAGGCTGTGGGCAGGGAATTTTTATTGGCTCCAAGCAGTGGACAGATTGTTGCTGAGTCAAAAGGAAGACTTCCTTCTTGGTGCTGGGATCTGTAAGCTGTGGTGAGCAATGAGTGCGTGAGAGCTCTCCCTTCATGGCACCCTGATTCCATTTTGATTTAGGTTTCCTTTGTTCCTTTTCATAGAGGCCTGCGTACTAAGGCCCTTTGGGATATTACTTGCAGTCTTTATAGTATGTCGTGGCAGCTGGTGTCATTTAACAGATGAGAAGCCTGAGGTTCAGAGGGGTTAAGCATTTTGCCCTAGGCCACACAGCTTTTCAGTAGCTAAGGTGTAACAAGTTCAAGCCTATCCCACCAAAAGCCCCCAGGCAGTGACCGTGATCGCTACTGCTGCTGTTTTCCCCACTGCTCTAGGAGTGGTCATTTTTTATGAAGTCAGAGGAATTTACTACTCCCTAAGTGGAAGAATCACGGAGGTACAGACTTTGAACAGGTTAAAATTTAGGCTTAAGCAACAGAGATACCAACAGCACCAAACTTTCATCTTATCTGAAATCTGTACATCCGTATGACTTTGGACATTTTAAAGTCTCCCAAGAATTTTAAAAGGAATAAACATTGACTTTTTAGAACCGTAAAAATAAAAATCTTCCCATACCCCACTGTCTTCCCAAGCCTCTCCACCCTATAAACTTTTCACTGAACAAATACCGATGGGAAATAGATAAGTGTTAAGGACCTAGTGTATAGCACAGGGAACTGTACTTAATACTCTGTAATGACCTATTTGGGGGAAGGAATCTAAAATAGAGTGGCCATATGTATACTTATTCACTTGGATTGATTCACTTTGCTATAGAGCAGAAACGAACACAACATTGTAAATCACCTCCACTCTAAGAACATTTTTTTAATGGGCACGCTGTGGAAGCAAACGCACAGTTCAGTTCAGTCGCTCAGTCGTGTCAGACTCTTTTCGACCCCGTGAATCGCAGCACACCAGGCCTCCCTGTCCATCGCCAACTCCCGGAGTCCACCCAAACACACACACACACACACACACACAAATGCCAGTTGGGCCACACTTCATGCTGGGCGCTGGAGATGCAGCAGTGAACAGATGGACATGTTTCCTTTACAGAACACACAGTCATGCCACGGAGATGTACCGTAAGCAAGTGATAACCAGCCCCCTAGCAGGACTGTCACGAGCGGGGCACTCAGAAGTACAGAGCACCCCAGGGCTTGGGGCTGGGAAGGCAGCAGGCAGTCGACGAGGCCCTGGGAGACCCCCTCTACCTGCAGCCCCTCCCCGGGCTGTGAGTTCCAGAGGCTACCAGTAGGGGGAGCCCATTGCCCAGGCCTGAGTAGCCCCTCAGTTCCTTATGTAACCTGGAAACCTGGGGGAGGAGAGCAAACCGCAGGCAGAGGCGCATCCCACATACAGACACACGCGTGTACCCACAATAACGCAGAGAGGCTTCCTGCAGAATGACGTCACGTCATTCTGCAGAGCGAGGCACAGACACGCAGCACGCGCACGTGCGGCAGAGGACGGACAGATCTCAGGGAGTGGAGAGCTTCCCATCTGGTCCATAAAAAATCCACCCAGGCCGATGCCTGCTGTGGGGTGGGCAGAGAAAGGGGCTATGCGGCCTCTTTAGGAGTCTCAGGCCAACCTGAGCCTTTAAGGAAGGGAGCCAGGGGCTTCCCTGGTGGCTCAGACAGCAAAGAATCCGCCTGCAATGTGGGAGACCTGGGTTCCATCCCTGGGTTGGGAAGATCCCCTGGAGAAAGGAATGGCAACCCACTCTAGTATTCTGGCCTGGAGAATTCCGTGGGCAAAGGAGCCTGGTGGACTACAGTCCACGGGGTCGCAGAGAGTCAGACACAGCTGAACGACTTTCACTTTACTGAGGAGACGTGCGTGAGCCAGGACATAGTGATCAGTGATCATGGGGGGCTGTCCTCACTATGCCATCACCAGCCCACTAGCCTTCCTTGTACCACCAGGGGTGGGCATACTTCAGATACCAGGCTCATGTTTCCCAGGCTTATTTTATTCATTTCCCCTAAGATGAAATATGTGCAGGGCACTGAGGCGGCACTGAGATGTCCTGAGTCCTTGATATAATTAAGACTCATGCTGTGTACTGAAAGAGTGGATAATCTTGCTCAGATGTCACACTTTACAGTCACAGCTATGGAGACATGGTTCTCAGAGAGGTACATTCACAGACGGGGCTGCTGATGTATTTTGACCTCCATCCGGTGTGTAAACGTGATCTCACCTAATCATCCCAGCATGCTGTGAGCTTAGCTCTGTATCATCCCTGTGAGGAGACTGAGGCCTACAGGAGTTTAGGAACGTGTCCAGGGTTAATAGACTGCTGCTGCTGCTGCTGCTAAGGCGTGTCAGTCGTGTCCGACTCCATGCAACCCCATAGACGGCAGCCCACCAGGCTCCCCATCCCTGGGATTCTCCAGGCAAGAACACTGGAGTGGGTTGCCATTTCCTTCTCCAATGCATGAAAACGAAAAGTGAAAGTGAAGTTGCTCAGTCATGTCCGACTCTTCACGACCCCACGGACTGCAGCCCACCAGGCTCCTCCGTCCATGGGATTTTCCAGGCAAGAGTACTGGAGTGGGGTGCCATCGCCTTCTCTGAATGGATTAGTTACTGTCCAAACTCAGGTTTGAACCCTGGATTGTCTGGCGTGAGAAACTGGTAATTCTTGTTACACAGCTTCTTTTATTTATTCATTTGGCCACACCGTGTGGCAAGTGGAATCTCAGTTCTCCAACCAGGGATTGAGCCTGAGCCGCCTGCAGTGGAAACACAAAGTCCAACGACTGGACCGCCAGCAAGGTCCTTGTTACACGGCTCCTTAAAGGCAAACCTGAGGGAGGGAGGTCAAGAGGGAGGGGAGGTCTGTATGTCTACGGCTGGTTCATGCTGACGTATGGCAGAGACCAACACAACATCGCAAAGCAATTACCCTTGAATTAAAATAGATAAATTGTAAAAAAGGCGGACACGGAGCAGCGTGTATGTGAAGCATGTACTCTGCTCTGGACCCAGACAGCAGCTTGGGGGCAGGGTGACGACCGCACCCAAGAAGAGCGCACACATGCCCACCAGACGTCAACGTGCGGCAGTACCGCAGCACACTTCGCCCTCGGCCTCATCTCTCTTGAGTGTGTGTGAATCCCAGTTGGTGGGGGCCGAGGACCCCACAAAGAATGTCCTGTGATTTGCGTGTGTTTATGAAAGCCTTGACCCATACTGCCCCGATGAGCCATGTTTTCCCACCTCCGACTTGCTGAGAGGCTCAGCTAAAAGAGACAAGACAGAGATGCAGCCTGAAACCTACCTTTACCCAGACGCCCGACTCATGCAGAGATGAACCGAGACAGAAATGCCAGTCCAGGGACCTGGGTGCCCCGAACGATAAACACACAGACGTCATGCACACCCGAACGCACTCACTCAACCGCAAAGCTGTCTCCCACAGCCAGGCACACTCACACCAGACCCGCCCTCCTCCCTAGCCAGGCATCTGCATCCTCATGGGGAATTGTGTGTGTGTGTGTGTCTATCCCTGAACCCTCCTCTAGCCCTGGCTGGGCCCACACTCCTTCCCCAGTTCTCAAACCCTATGCCAAGTGAGTGGCACATCTGTTCAAGAACAGAGAAGCCGCAGTGCCACTGCCAGCCTGAGGAGGCCCTGCCGTCTCACCTGGATTAGGGCCAGCTGCCACCCACTCTGGAATGCCGTGGATGGACCCCTCTCTGCTGGAATCCCCTTACCCTCCCCCCTCTGACCGTCCCTTGTTCCCCAGTCCCATAGGGCTGGGTGCCCGGGCTCCACCCAAAAGGCTCCCCCATCCCTCTACTCCATCCCCAGCTAGCTCAGAGGGAGCTGGTACTGCAGACATATGTCTGGAGGGTGGCACGGGGCTGAGGCAACCCCCGCTGTGTGATATCACTCTTCCCCACCCGAACAGCTGGCGTGGGGGAGTGGGGACTGAGTAAGGGCAACAGTCTGGCTAGACAGATCTGTGGGCTGCATGTTGTAGCTGAGCCTCCGGGGACGGGGGGCAGGAGGTGGTTAACTCCAGGTGGCTGCCTCTGAGTCAGTGAGTGGGAGTCTGATTTGGAGAACAGGTCATTCCCAGGTCTGTCCACACCCAGCTCTGAGCAAGGTGAGGAGGAGGCTCCGGTCACTGGTGATAGAACACCTGCTGCTCGCCCAGCCCTGCTCTGCAGACCCTGCACACACGCGCTCACTCCCTTGGCCCTCGCAACAACCCAGAGGGCGAGTCCTACCGTTACCTATTTACAGATGGGAGCAGGAGGCCTGGAGAGGGTACATCACTTCCCCAAGGTGACAGGGTAGCACATGGAATAGCACCTGGATGCCAAGGCCAGCTGTTTAACTCCTGAGCTTAAGCTCTCAACGTTCCTCCTGCTCCTGCTCCCCTAACACTTCCTCCTCACGGTTATCCATATACGCACACGTGCGTGTGCCCGCTCAACCACACGCTCTCTCCTGGTGCCCGTGCAACCTTTTGAAATAATAGTCTTTTCCCACCAGTGTATTTCCAGCTCCTGACACACAGTGGGTGTTCAGTAAATATTTGTCAGGTGCATGGATGCAGTGCTGAGGCTCAGGAAAAGAGGAGTCAGTAAGAGCAGGGGTGTGTGTGTGCGGGCGTGGGCTGGGGAGAGAAGGAAGGGGTGAGAAGAATTTCGCTGAGTGCGCGCACCCACCCTCCTAGAGCTGCTGACAGCCTAGAAGGCTCGCTTCTACCTCTGGGGCCCAGCATTTCCGAGCGCCCTGGATGGGGACAGGGGATTGAAAGCGGGGTTCCCAGGGTTCCCTGAGTAAACAGGGGCCTTAACTCTTCCTCTCCAGTCAGGTCAGAGTTGAGGGAGGGGGAGGTAAGGTCTGGGAGGAGGGTAGGGAGCACATAACCACTTGGGCCGTTGCATCCTCTGCTTGTCACTATTCCCTGCCCCTGTGCATCAAGCTTTCCCCAGCCCTGTCCCCCGCCCAAAAGCCCTGGCCTCCCACCATCCACACCTGGACTCTCCAGGAACCTGGCACCCCCTAGCTCTCCTGGCCGAAGAGTGGACAAGTCCCCTTTTCCCTAGTCCAACTGAAACAAGGGTGGAATTTTTCCAAAGGCTCTCTGTTGGAAAAGGAAAGGGAAAACAAAGCCAGAAATAAAGATTACAAAAACAAAGAGACAGGTGGGTGCAGGAGCTCGCTGCGGGAGGGAGTGGGCCTGGGGTCCTGAGCCCGCGCCCTCCCCCGCTCTCCCAGCACCTGCTCTCAGCCCTGGGTGGTTTGCGTTGTCATCCCAGCCTTGGTCTATATCCGCCTCTGCATCCTGGCTGTGAGCGGCTCAAGGCCACTGTTGGCTCTTCTTGGCTCTGCCCCCAGGCCTAGCACAGAGCCTGGCAAGGAGTAGAAGCACCACAGCCATATGCCAGGCAACAGAAGAAACGAGGGAGCAAGGGGGTGAGTGAGAGAGAAGGAAGCTGGGTTCTTTCTCTCTGGTGATCAAACCACCTCCACGGTGGGCACCGTTGCCCTCTCTGGAGCTTGTCTCACACCAGACACTTCCATCCACAGCTGACAGAAAGCTTCTCCTATTTCAGAGCCCAAACCTACCATCCCTCAGCAACAACCCAGCCTGGCTTCCCGGGCAGCCTGGGAAGGGCCCAGCTCTGTCCTCTGGGGAGGGAAGGGTCCTGGAGATCACATTCAGCTGAGGAACAAACTGCAGTCCTGAGACCAGGCCGTGGAAGAGCAAGGGCAGGAAATCATAGAGAACATGCGTCTGAGCATTTGAAGCCTCCAATCAACCCTCTGAGTTAGAGCTGATGAGGAAATGAAAGCTCAGAGAAGTTACACTTTTGGCCAGTGAGTGATAGATCTAGGGTTTCTTTTCTTTTTGTAGTTATTTGGTTTTATCGAGTATGGATTTGGTGGGGCTCAGTTGGTAGAGAATCTGCCTGCAATGCAGGAGACCCCGGTTTGATTCCTGGGTTGGGAAGTTCCCCTGGTGAAGGTATAGACTACCCACCGCAGTATTCTTGGGCTTCCCTGGTGGCTCAGATGGTAAAGAATCCACCTGCAGTGTGGGAGACCTGGGTTCGATCCCTGGATTGGGAACATCTCCTGGAGGAGGGCATGGCAACCCACTCTAGTATTCTTGCCTGGAGAATCCCGATGGACAGAGGAGACTAGGGGGCTACCGTCCACGGGGTCGCAGAGAGTCGGACACGACTGAAGTGACTAAGCACAGCACAGCCCTGTGCCCCGAGGCACGTATGGCCTTATTTCCCGTGATCAGGCATTGAACTGGCAGCCCCTGCAGTGGGAGCGTGCATGCGTGCTCAATCACTTCAGTGGTGTCTGACTCTGCGACTCCATGGACGGTAGCCCCCCAGGCGCCTCTGTCCCTGGGATTCTCCAGGCAAGAACCCTGGAGTGGGTGGCCATGCCCTTCTCCAGGAAATCTTCCCAACCCAGGGATCAAACCTGAATCTCGTACAACTCCTGCATTGCCAGGCAGGTTCCTTACCACAAACACCACCTCAGAAGCTTCTGCAGCGGGAACATGAAGTCTTAACCACTGGACCAGCAGGGTCCCCAGATCTAGGGCTTCTTATCCAGGCATTCTGACTCCACAGCAGTTCCTGACCGTGTTGCCATTCAGCCTTTGCACGGAACAAACCACCATCCCGAGAAGAAGTTGACATCTAGGGCAATGACAAGGGAGCAGGTCCGGCCAGCTGGCAGGACAGGGTGATGGGAATCCAGATGTGCAGGACTGCCTGCTCCAGGGGGTAATAAGTCACAGGGCACTGGCGCTTGGGATGCCAGCTCCTGAACTAGATGCCCCTGGGGGAAAGTAACCGGATGGAACACAACCTCAAATTGGGGGATCAAGCCAGTTACCTTCAGGAGTTCAGACGTATGGAATAGAACTTCTGTGTTCCCAGCATAGTCAAAAATGTTGGGGCTGAGATTCCAGAGTCAGACAACATAGGCCTGGATGCGCCTGGACCTACCAGCTGTGTGGCCTCCATCCCATCCCTGAGTTTCTGTAGTCTTGGTTTCACTGTGCGGAATAGGAGAATTAGTATGGCGTTGACTTCTTGTTTTTTGCGATTGTTGTGAAAATAAATGAGAAGGTAGGAACCACGGTGCCTGGCTATGATCAAAGCTAGGGCTCCTGCGGCAAACAGAGGCGGGAAATTCTTCTAGGTGAACCGTGTCCTTCCCTGGTTCCCACCTACTCTGTTCTCTGTTTCCTGCTGTCTTTTTCCTTCCACTTCCTGGACTCCTCTTGAAAAGGATAACCTCCACCCCTGCTTCAGTTTCCTCACCACGCACTCCTTAACCCTTCACAATTTTATTTGCAAACCATACCCTCTTGGCTCAGACGGCAGAGAATCCGCCTGCAATGCGGGACACCTGGGTTTGATCCCTGGGTCAGGAAGATCCCCTGGAGAAGGAAACAGCAACCCACTCCAATATTCTTGCCTGGAGAATTCCATGGACAGAGGAGCCTGGCAGGCAGCAGTCCATGGAATTGCAAAGAGTTGGACATGACTGAGCAGCTAACACACACACATACCCTCTGTGGAAATGGTTTTCTAAAGGTCACACCAGTAACTCCCAAGTTTCCCCGTTGTGACCATCTTTCACTTCCCCTTGGCCTTCTGTAGCAGCTGAAGCTGCTAGTTTCTTGCCCTTGAAACTTTTTCCTCTGTCGATTTCCAGGCCTCCTCCTGGGCCCACTTCCCCCATCCTGCTGGCTGGTCCACTTCTCCATCTTAGGACCCTCCTCCTCTATGCTGGGTGTCACCCACACTCCTGTACACGACCGCTGGTGCCCTCCCCCGCTCTCCTGGTTCAGCGGTCACCACTGTGCAGGTGACTTCCGTGGCCTGTCCTCTCTCCCAAGCTCCAGTCCCCATTTCACCACCCACTGGGCACCTTCACCTGGAAAGCCTGCCAGCAGCATCTCACACTGAACACGCTCCAAGGCAAACACGCACCTTCTCTCCCACACAACCCCCTTTCAGCCGTCCTCCTGGAAGGAGGCTGAGCTGGGTCTTTCAGCCTGTACTGGCTGCACTGGGCCTTTGCTGCAGCACGTGGGCGTCTCAAGTTGCGGCACCAGGGTCTAGAGTGTGGGCTCAGTAGTTGTGGTGCACGGGCTTAGCTGCCCCATGGCACGTACGACCTGAGTTCCCTGAGCGGGAATGGAACCTGCGTCCCCCGCTTCGAAAGGCGGATTCTTTACCCTGGACCACCAGGGAAGTCCCCATACTTTTATGGTAGTTAACTCTGCACTACAAACCACTTCCCTCTCCAGCTCCTTCCTCCCTCATCCTCCCATGCAATCAGTTACCAAATCCTGAAATTCTACCTCCCAAAGCTCTTTTCTCTTCATTATCATTGCCACTCTCTTGCTCCACACCCTCACACTCCTTGGCTAAATTTTTGCCATAACCTCCTTTCTGTCTCTCCCAGCCCAACACCGACCGCGGTCCATATACACACACACCCCACAATCAGTGATCCATCCGAGAACATCCCTCCTCCCTGCTCAAACCTTTGAAGTGGCTCCATGTCACTTATAAGAATATTTTTCAAACTTGCTTGGTGGTAAAAATACTGAATCCCACTCCCCACCCCTGCCCTTATGGATCAGGATTTCTAAGAGGTGTGACTGCTTTCCTGTATTTGTAACAAGCACTCCAAGTGATTATTATCATCAGAGCCTTTTGGGAAATGCTGGCATTTAGAATGGCACCTAGCTGGTGTTCAAGGCCCTGCATGAAATGACCCTCACCTCCATTCCCAGTATTGGCTCCCATGTTTCTTTCTTTTTTTAAAAAAATATTTGCATGCTAAGTCGATTCAGTCATGTCCGACTCTTTGTGATCCTATGGACTGTAGCCCACCAGGCTCTTTTGTCCATAGGATTCTTCAGGCAAACTACTGGAGTGGATTGCCATGTTCTCCTCCAGGGGATCCTTCCTACCAGGGATCCAGCCTGTGTCTCTTTTGTTTCCTGCATTGGCAGGTGGGTGTTTTTTTTTCTTTCTTTTAACCACTGCTGCTGCTGCTAAGTCACTTCAGTAGTGTCCGACCCCATAGACGGCAGTCCACCAGGCTCCGCCGTCCCTGAGATTCTCCAGACAAGAACACTGGAGTGGGGTGCCATTGCTTAACCACTAACGCCATTATTTATTTGGCTGCTCTGCTCTGGGTTTTAGTTGTGGCATGCAAGATCTTTAGCTGCGGCCTATGAACTCTTAGTCGCGGCATGTGGGATCCAGTTCCCTGACCCTGAACCCAGGCCCTCTGCATTGGGATCGTGCAGTCTTAGCCCTTGGACCACCATGGAAAGCCCTTGGGTCCCATGTTTCTTGATGCCCTGGGAGCTCCAGGCTTCCGTGCCTGAACCCGTGGTGTTTTCTCTACTTGGAGCATGCTCTCTCTGGGTCTCTAAGTGAGATCCTACCCTTTTGTCGAGGCCCAACTAGAATACCACCTCCTCCCTGCAAGCCTCCTAATTCTTCCAGCTGAGAACCATCTCTTCTGTCACCAAGCTTCCCTCACCCTCTAAACAGAAGAGTGTGCAGCCAGCTGTACTGTTCCTCTTCCATGTCTTCTGGGGGCACTCTTCACTCTCACCACTGCAACCTAGAGGTTTCTGCACTTGTGCTCCTGGGGAGAAGAACCAAGAGCAGATCCTTCTCTGCATCCCTATACCTTGGAAATTACACATTCAGGTTCTAGAAACAGACTGCTTGGGTTAGCATCTTAGGATCTTGGGGTTTCAGTTTTCCCATCTATAAAAGATTTGTTATGAGGATTAAACTGAGGAACTCATGGAAACTACACAAGTGCTTAGCATGTTGTCTCATTAAACTGTTAACTCTGATGAGCTAGAGCCCTTAAACACAACTGGTTCCAACTCTGCCTGCACACTGAATCATCTGGGAGCTTTTAAAAGACGCTAATGGCTGGGCCCCATCTCAAACAGCTAAAATATGATCCTTGGGGTAAGGCCCAGGCATGGAACCTTAATACACAGCTAGGGATGAGAACCTCTGGGCAGGTCACTCCCTCACTCTATTGATGGGAGGTAAAGGACTTGGACTGCAAAGAGATCCAACCAGTCCACCCTAAAGGAGATCGGTCCTGGGTGTTCATTGGAAGGACTGATGTTGAAGCTGAAATATCAACATCATGCCACCTCATGCAAAGAGTTGACTCATTGGGAAAGACCCTGGTTCTGGGAAGGATTAGGGGCAGGAGGAGAAGGGGACGACAGAGGATGAGATGGCTGGATGGCATCACCGACTCGATGGACGTGAGTTTGGGTGGACTCCGGGAGTTGGTGATGGACAGGGAGGCCTGGCATGCTGTGGTTCATGGGGATGCAAAGAGTCGGACACAACTGAGCGACTGAACTGAACTGAACTGAAAGGACTCATTCAGGTCCACACTGCTAGTTCATGGTGAACTGAGTCCTATTCCACAAGCCTCTGCCCTCCCTCTGTCTAGCCCTCAGTGATGTCTAGTGCTCCATGGCCTAGCATCTTTGGGACAGAGGAATTGCCCAGGTGGGAAGCAGAGCCTAGGCCCACGCAGTCTCATTCAGCAGAAGTGGAGGTGAAGAAGTATGGGGAACTAGAGGAAAAGAGGTGTCCCCAGGGGCTCAGAGCTGCCCTGGGAGCTCAGGTCAAGGGATGCGGTGGAGGGATTTGGAGTCTAAAAGGCCATGAGATTCTGACAAAAGGACCGTGAGGCAGCGACCTTGTGGACCTTGATTGCAACAGTCTGTCCAACACCTGTGCAGAGGGAGCCCAGCACACAGTCAGTGCTCCAGAAACGCTGGGAGAGTCTGAAGGAGGCGGTGGTCCGACTGGGGGCTCGCCCCACTGACTGCGTCGTCTATGGGGGCGTTCACGTCCCCCAAGGGGGAGGGCTGAGAACATCAAGAGAGAGCACAAGGGTGAATGGATCCAGGACTTGCAGAGAAGCTGAGTCCCAGGAGAGGCCGAGCTCCCTGAGGTCCCAAGGAGAGCTCGTTGTGTGGAGCAGGGCTGCTGCCCCGTGTGTGTGTCAAGTGTTTTCAGGGCCTCCTGTGCCCATCTGGGTGTCCGGAACGCCTAAGGGGGCGGGGGCGGGAAGACAACAGAGCTGTGTCCTGGGCTGAGTAGAGGGGGCCTGGTTAGTGAAGGAGGAGGCTGGGGGGGAACCAGGCGGCCTCTTGATAGGGGGAATGGAGAGGCGGGGAGCTCTGGGTCAGATCTCCAGCCAAACCAAACCTGCCCCAGGGGGTTGGGGGCCGCTCCCTCCCTACCCAGATGGAATCAAAGGCAAACAGGAACCCTAGCGGGCCCAGCTGTGACCCCTGCCCCCCACACCAGCAGGGCCCATTAACCGCATCCTTCCCATTACCCCTCACAGACTTTGCCCAGCCCAGAGAATCTCTGGAAACAGACTCATCTGGTTTTTGTAGGTCACAAGCCAGCCAATAAATGTCCTTTCTCCAGCCTCACCCTCAACCTGGCTCTTCTCCCTCAAAGATAGCCAGACCCTTTGCCTTCTCACGCAGGTGCTCTGTAAGAAATCAGGATAGTCTTTGCTCAGACCCTGAGCCCTTCCTTCCCTCTATGCCAAGAGTTGAAGGGATCAGACTCATTTCCGAGAGTCACATTAGTCAACAAAATAGGAGTGCCTGCCCCTTGGATCTCTTGAACCCTGGTCTCCAACTGATTGTGGGGGATACAAACACAGGTAATTTTTCCTGTTCACCTGGGTGGGACCAACTGCTAAGAAGGAAGTAGCCTGGAACTGGGGGATCATCAAAGCTGTAAAGGAACCTCAGAGATTTTCTAGCTTTGCTCATTATTCAGATGAAGGATGCCTCTTCCCCAAGGTCCCTTGAGTGGCTCCGCTGGAAACAACCTCTCTGGCCTGACATGCAGACACGTGTCCTTTGCATTGGACTGTGGTCGGGGCTGCAGATAGGACTATGGGAAGACAGGCCCAGAGCAGCTCTGGGCCGTCGTGCTTAGCAGGGAGGTTGACACATTGCATCCCCCAGGCCACACTCTGATCCTTTCCTGCCCTTCCATCTGCCTTCCACTGCACTTCCAGGACACAAACATGGAACCATCCCAACCCAGAGAACAGCAAAGAGAGCCAAAAGAAGTGGGCAGGGAGCAGAGGCAGAAAGATTGAGGAAAATTCTTTCAGGCGCTCTTTCTTCTTCTCCATTTTCTGAATTCTGTATAATGTGGTTTTACCAATTAAAAGGATAGTAAGAATAATTCAGAGGGAAAATTTAAGATGACAGAAGCAAGGAGAGACAGAGGAAGAGGTTTCTAGGACACATTCTGAATGGTTTGAAAAGACAAGAAAGAGCACAGAGGCACAGATGTGAACACCGAGAGAGAGAGGAAGAGAAATCCAACACGACCCTGTGGTCCAGTGGGGAAACTGAGGCAGCAGCAGGACCTGGACAGGCTCTTTGCAGCTCCGAGCCCAACCTGCCCACCACAAGATCACTGCAACCTGTGGGACCTTCGAGGAGAGAGGGCTGGAAAGGAGGAAGGAAAAGAGGCACCTTTCTGGGACCCCCCAGGCCTGCCCAGGCTCCCATTCATCCTATCACCCAAAGACAGCCTCCCAGAGGGAGGAGAACTTTTTCACTCACTCCCCCTAGAAGGCCCTGGAAGCCTGGCAGTGGCGACAAGACCCTGAAGAACAATGGGGTGGGGGGCAGGGAGGGAAAGGGAGGGAATGACCAAAGGGAGAGAAGAGACTGCCTGGAGCAGGCTGGCAAAGGACGAGGAGGAAGAGCAAGCAGGACCAGGGAGCTAGGCCCAGATCGGGAGGGACTGGGGCAGAGAAGTGGGGTGAGAGGCGGGCGCAGGGCCAGGGGCAGCAGTGATAGCGCCTCCCACTTTCCCTCCCTCGCTCTCTTTCATGATCTTGAAACAACCTTCAAGTCTGGGCTGGAGGCCCCAGGAGGCCAGTCACTTAGGAAACAAAACTGTTTCTTGGAGACCTTGAAAGCCCATCTGCAGCCGATCCGGCGTCCCCACCCCCTCCCGTGCACACACACATTCTCCCATGGACTCTCACGTCCACCGGCCTGATTCCACACGTGCTCCACCGCAGCCACACGCACACCGGGAAGCTCGGGAACACAGAGGACCGAGTGTTACCACCTTCTCCTCAGGAGGTCACTCAGCTCCTTCCCACAGGCTCTTCCCCACACACAGGCGCCCTCAGTCACTGACACACTCACAAAAACATACCCTCCTCTGCCTGTCTCCTGTCTCTTTTTCTCACACACACACCTCCTTCCCAGATCCTCCCATACCAACGGAACCCTTGATTCAAGACCACACAGCCTCTCCTTCGTGGATCAGACTTTCTCTCAGATCCAACCCCCAGCCCAGTCCCCCTGGACTTCCCACCTCCTACTTTCAAGTCTTTCTCGCTCTCTGCTTCCCTCTTCTTACCCCAAGGGTGTTGATCCAAGCTGGCACCACTGGCTGTGTTCAAAGGAAGTAGGAGTCCAACCAGGCACCCCAGATCAAAGGACCAGGTCGTGTCTACTCTGGTTGATGTCCTGGAGCCAGAGGTCCGCAGAGGAGGAGGAGGAAGGGGTAACCTCCCAGAGCCTCCGCACTGTCCTGGGCAGGGGGAGCGGTCAGGGATACCGACACGGGTGAGGAACCGGTCCTGGGCACCTTTTCTTTGTCTGAGTCCCAGATATGCGTGTAGCAGCGCCCTGAGGGCTGAGTCGCCTCAGTCATGTCTGACTTTGTGCGACCCCACGGACTGTAGCCCTCCAGGCTCCTCTGTCCATGGATTCTCCAGGCAAGAAGACTGGAGAGGGTGGCCATGCCCTCCTCCAGGGGATCTTCCCCACCCAGGGATCCAACCCATGTATCTTAGGTCTCCTACATTCTTTACCACTAGCGGCTACAGACTCACCCAGCGGCAGGGCTAGGCAGGGACCCTCCCTCCTTCACCAGGTTGTGTGGGGAGAGGAAGGGCACAGCCCCTTCCGGTGTTGGGCCTGGGTACAGGGACCAGAGCCAGGACCTTGGAAGGACTGGGCAATACTGGGAGGTGCCAGCGGGGATGAGGAAGAGATGTAAAAACCCTGAGAACCCAGTGCTGGAAGCCGACATGCCCTCAGTTTTGTGGCGTATTCTCTTCTGCCTCACCTTTTGTCCTGCAGAGGGCAGGGCAGAAGATAACCCGGCGCTCTGACCCAGGAACTGATGAGTAGCTGCTTCCTAAATCCTAAGTCATCTCTGGTCCACCCCAGGGCAAGGCTGTCCCCCACCTGCAGGTCTCTCTTTCACCGACTTCTTCAGGCAGTCCCTCCTGTTGTCTAACCATGAGCCTTCTTGCTGCATCTTCAATTTCTTCTCTCACTCTCCTCTCTACACACCGAGGTTTGAACTGGGATCTGTTTTCTCCTTGTTGTTTCCTCCCACTACCTGATCTCCCCAGGTCCAAAGTCAAGGTCAGTGGAGGGGCCGGTACAGAGAAGGGAGTTGCCCCCTTCCACTCACCTTTCCTGCTGTAACCCAGAAAGAGAAGGAGGGCAGAGGCTGGGCATGACCTACCGGATCCCTGTAATGGAAAACCCCTACCGCTGGCCCGGAGGGGGCCAGTTATTTGGGGAATTCAAACATGAACCCTGTGTCCTGAGGGTGGACTTGCTGGAAGAGAGGTCGATAATCCCTCTGTGGGGCATTCCCTCTGGGGCCAGCAGGGACCAGTCCAGCCAGCAGACACCTCAGGCGTCCGGCTGGAGAGCCCCACTCCCGCCCTCCTCTCCTAGCTTCCTTTGAGGCTTACTCGCCAGGGCGCAGACCTGACCCCAGCCCCCTGGCTTCCCTTCACCAGGAGAACCCTGTCCTCTGACAGCCTCCACGAGAAGGCAGGACTTTTTTTCTCTCTCTGCCCCTTCCGGTTTTCCTTTCCTTCTTTGGGTCTTTTGACAGATGAGCAGCAACACCACCGGGTCCTGTCTTAGCCATCTCCTCTACCCTGGTTTCTGGCTCCCCAGGCACTTCCTCAGTTTCTCCCAGGCTTCCCTGCAGAGAGGTCCCTGTGTGTCTACCTTCCATCCTGCCTGCTTCAGACTGCCCTCCTTTCCCCTCCACCCCACCCCCCAATAAGGAAGCAGCTGCCCTAGTTCACAAGTCTGGTACTTATTAGGATACTGACCTCCATGAACCTCCCCATTTGCCTCTCTATGGGCTTCTCCCCAGGTACCCAACAACCCCAGGCAGAGCTTCCGCCCAGAGCCCTTGGTTAGCGACTAAGCGAGTCGTGTATCCCACCGATAACCAGGGTGAAGGAAACCCAGAGAGAGATCTTATCTGGACGGCCTATTGATCTGTCCAGGAGGCCCAGTCTGCCCTTCCAACAGCCGCCTCACAGATCCTGTGAGTTTTGATTCTCAAACTTTGGAAAGGTACATCTGGAGGGCTTGGGAGACCCTCTGCCCTCTGTCTCCAGGCAGACTTCGTGCTGCTCCTGAAACTGTCTTTGACTGTCATGCCCAAGGGCTGGCCTGGGGCTCCAGTGCTCCCTTTCCCTGGCTTCGGCCATCCCACTGCCTACAGGGCAGAGAACAGTCCCGTTTCTCTCTCTGGGAGGTTAGATACAGACCCGGGAGCCCTGGGCTCTGATTCTGTTCCACCAGCTCAAACTGTTCAGTTCTCCCTGGGCCTCAGTTTCCCCATTGGGAAATCAAGAGGAAGATGTCACACCTCACGGGCTCCGGCCTCTACGCGGCTGAGAGGACTGGTCCTCAGCGCCGTCCCGGAGGGGCGCGTTCCCCAGGGGGCGCAGCCTCTCCCGCTGCTCTTGGCGGTGGTGCCAGGCCTCGGAGGGTGAGGGGAGCCCGGGGGAGCACCCAGCGGGACAAATGGACCTTCCGCGGGCCAGTTGCTTAAGGGGCGGGAGGGGAGGAGTCCTCAGAGATCCTGTTTCAACAAACGTTTCTTTCCCGAGAAAGGGAAGGCGGGGGAGAGGGGGGAGAGGGACCTATTTAAAGCTACCCTGTTGCTCACTGTCTCCGTCTGTCTGCCGGGGTCTCTGGCCACTGCCCCAGACTGGTGGTGTGGGCTTGGGTTCCTCCTGGCGACCTCTCCCGTCTAGGTCCCTCAGCCACTCTGCCCCAAGATGGGCCGTGGGGTGAGTATCTCCAAAGAGCAGGGGTCGCTCTGGAGGGAGCAGTAGGGCTCTCTGGATGGTGAGGGAGGCTAGAGGGGAAGAATGAGGTCAGGATGGGATGTGGAGGGAGGAGCAGTGGGCTGGTTTGAACTCGAAACTAAGAGTCTGCCAGCTCCGGCTGTATGCACAGACCCGCAGTGTTCAGCGCTCCTCCACGTCCGTGGGAGCAGCCCCACAGCCCAGCGCGCATCTCCTCTAGCCCTCCCTCCTCCCCGGCCCTCATCTCTGTCCCTGTTCCTCCCCCACTGCATCCCCACCATCCCTCCTCTCTCACCCTGGCATCCCCTGGCCTCCCAGCTGCAGGGATATGTGGCACTGTCGATCCGCCCCACCTTTGCCACCCCCTGAAAGTATCTGTTCCTCTAGGAGTCTCAGCCTGCGGGGATGGGGGTCCAATGTGATGTGGGAGAGAGAGACAGGGGCCGTCCACTCCTGAGTCACCAAGCAGTTGTGCACACCAGCTCCAGGGGCCCTGAGCTCCCAGGACAGCTGGGAGGAGTGTGTGAAGAAAGACTAATGTGCCCTGAGCCCCCCACCCCCACCCCGTCCGGCACCCCTGGGCATCCCAGGCAGCATTGTCCTCCAGCTCCAAGCCATGAACTTCGAGGACTTTCTCAGAGGCTGCCGAGAGCTGCCGGCACCCCCCTCAGCCCACCCCAGCCTGTGGCATTCTGCAGCATGAGTATGCCAAGGGGAAGATTAACAACCACCAGGGCAGAGGGAGGCAGGGCCAGGGCTTTGAATTCTTGGAAATGAAATTTCCATATGGAGAAAAGGGACCCAGTCCCTTTACATCCTGCGCCTGGAGGCTTTCCTTTTGTGGAATGCTGGCAGAAGACAGCAGAGAGGGAAAGGGTCTGGGGAATGACAGGGATGGCAGGGTGCTGAGGAAAGAGGGTGCCAGTGGGGAACTGTGGGGGCATCTCTGGGGCCAGGAGGGTCAGGCAAGGACGTGGTATCGCACTAAGTTTAGCAGCTGGGAAAACTCTGAGCTTGGACACCAGGGTTCCTGAGCTGGGGTGGGAGCTATAAATAGAACTGGTGTGTGTGTGTGTGTGTGTGTGTGTGTGTGTGTTGGTGACTCATGTGTTCTCCATAGACTGCAGTTGATACAGATATTCCTGGGTGAGCACCTGTGTTTGCATCTCAGGAGACAATTTTGCAAACGTGCAGGCCTTCGAGCATGAGTGGGCATAGACGTCACCGTGTGGGGGCACGTGAGGGTCTGTGAGGATTGTCTCTGCCGTGTGGGCTCCGCAGAGTCAGCGCTCACAGCCGTGGGAAGACACACTGCCTGGGGACTCGAAGCTGCACCTTGATGTCTTTTGTTCCCGCGGGGAGCCGGAGTCTCCAGCTGAGGCGCAGGACCTCTGACCTCTCCCCTCCTCTGCCTTAGCACAGGGTGGACCCAGCTCAAGAAGTCCTGCTTGAGAAGCGATTTGACCTTGACTTCTTCAGGGGCCTGTGCTTCTCCCCCAATGCCCACGAATCCCCTCCCGTCCACCTTCAGTAGCAAGCCAGGGAGTAGGTCTGGTTCTGTTCAGACTGAGGCTGGGGCCCCTTAGGGCTTGGAGCTTGGAGTTCAACCAGCCTTGAGACCCCCGGAGAGGGAAGGCACCCCCATCCACATCCCCCTTCTCCCTGAAGAGCAAGGGCTCACTGTCACCACCTCGCCCTGTGGCCATGAAGGGCAGCGTGGGAGTTGGGGGAAGGGACAGCCGTGGTGGGGAGGGAGCCTGCTCCAGCTGCCACCGAAGGGCAGCGGTGGGGGGAGCAATGGCTGATTTCCAGCTGCCCCCACTCTGTCCCGGCCCTGGGCTTTCTCAAAAAGAACTCTCTGTTCTCCTTCAGCATTCAAGGTCCAGAGACGGGGATTTGTGGACTTGTGGATGGAGGAGGGAGAAGGGGGGGTGGTCCTCGCTTCCTCTCTTTCTTTCTTGCCTGAGCAGCCCGCTGGCCCCAGATCTCCGCAGGCTCCTGGCTGCAGAGCTTGAGATCTCTGCCAGGATGGGAAAGGGGATGGGGCAGTGTGTCCCCAGCTCTGCAACTGCCTGCAAGAGAGCAGGGTGGGCACTTAGGGGTTGCTGCTCAGCCACCGTCTGTACATGCCAGAGACGCACATGTGAGCCCGCAAATCTTTAAAACCCTACCTTTGATTCCAATTTTCACGAACATCATTTCACACTTGAATATGCAGAAATTCTCTGGGCTCTGCTCCTTGGCCCCCAGTCGTAGCCCCCGCCTCTGTGCATGCCAGGCCTCATTCCCTGCCCGCCCCCCCCCCCCACCCCCCCGCCCCAGGACCCGCGGAGGGTCACAGAGAAGCTTGTTTAGCATCCTCTCTTGCCTCTTGGCTCTTCAGTGCTTTTCAACCACTCTCACGGCCCTGTCCCACCAAGGACAGGGTCCAAACAACTAGATTGGTGAATCCAGAACTTTTCAAATATTCAATTAAATGAGGCCCCCTAAGTCACCGGAGAAGGGAGAGATACTACTCACAAGCCTTCCCACCCCTTCTCAGAGTTGAGCCGCTTCTGTCTCCCCAGGAAGAGCAGCCTTCAGGAAGCCAAAAATAGCCCTGATTCATAGATGCTCACATGAAAACAAATGCAAGATTTACTGGTCATCTTTGCTGAGAAGAGCGTTTCTGAGCAACACAGCCTAGAAGAGCTCACACCCCTCTAAGCAGATCCTTAGGTGTTGTTTAATGACCCCTAGCGATAACGGCGTCCACCTCTCGCCGCACTGCCCCCACTCCAGTCCCTGATTTCACTGGTCAGACTTCTATTTCTCCTGGCGCTAGAGTCTAAGTGCTAGATGCGTGATCTCTTGTGATCAGGCCAGCTGTTACAGTCCTTGGATTGTTCCTCTTTGATAGAAAAGACATACATTATCCTTGACCACGGTGGATTTCTAGGGCAGCAAAACTACTCTGTACACTATAATAGTGGGTATATGTCATTATAGTGAAAGCGTTAGTCGCTCAATTGTGTCCGGCTCTCTGGGACCCCAGGGACTGGAGCCCACCAGGCTCCTCTGTCCACGGAATTCTCCAGGCAAAAATACTGGGGTGGGTAGCCTTCCTCTTCTCCAGGGGATCTTCCCAACCCAAGGATCAAACCCAGGTTCAATGGTAAAGAATTGCAGGTGGATTCTTTCCCTTCTGAGCCACCAGGGAAGCTCATCTGTCACTACACATTCATCCAAACCCACAGAATGAGCCGTAATGTAAACTATGGACTTGGAGTAATAGTGATATGTCCATGTAGGTTCATCCATTGTAATACGGCACCATGGTGCCAGATGTTGATGGTAGGGGAGGCCATACATGTGGGGGCAGGAGATATATGAAAACCTGTCATTTCTGCTCAGTCTTGCTGTCAACCTAAAACTGCTCTAAAAGAAAAGGTCTTTTTTCTTTCTTTAATCCATTATCCTGGAAAAAAAGTAGGGGGGGTGGCGGGGGACAAACCCCTTGATGTAAATCCCACCCAGGTATCCTCTCTTTGTGGGAAAGAAGAAAAATGAATGACACAGGTACAGAGAAACTAACCCTGAAGCCCTGGCCTGGCACTTGGGGTCCAGCAGAGAAGTAGAGGCGCAGGAGAGGCACTGAGCAGTGCCTCGGTGACAAGGACATGGCAGCCCGAAGGACTTAGCAGAGGCGCCTGGGGAAGGAGAGGGGGTGAGGAAGACTGGTCACGCCACCCCAGGCCTCCTCAGCCCCTCCTGCCGTACCACCCAAGACCCCTTGGAAGGAGAACTTCCTCTCCCTCTCCCCGAAAAGTCCCCTATGAGACCCTGGAAGCCTGGGGGTGGTGAGGAGACCACAGAGGGGAAATGGTGACCTCAGGAAACTCCGGTTAGAACGTCCATCTGACTTCACCTGAGGACCCAGGAATGCCTGGACCTAGGAGCTCCATGCATCTTCAGTTTTAGATTTACCCGCAGAGACGATCTCTTCTCTATTTAGACAAATAGTGCCCAGTCCCCTCCTCACCCAGTCGTGCTTTGAGGCTTCAACTCCTGTGAACCGCCTTTCACCCAGTCATGGGCAGGCCTACCCAACAGGACGCTCTGAGTGCCCATTTCCTGGAGGCACTGACCCTGCAGCTACTGGTTTCCCAATCCGTGAGCCCTGCCCATCGTTTCCACACTCCACCACCAGACTCTAGGGCTCCCCTCCTCCTCCAGACACTTCCCTGCCTGATCCCTGACTCTCCAAAGACTCCTACCCCCAAAATTCCTAACTCTCCCTTCTCCCTTCTGAGTCAAGCAGTCACATGTTGAGGCAAAGACATTCCCACAGGATGCTCCTACCCCCTCAAAGAGCCCCCGACCCTGGCCGCTCCCTTCCAGAGCTCCAAATAGTGTAGGATGGTGGTTTTTAAGCTTTTTGTTTATTTTACTTTAAGAGCAGGGTTCTTTCAACAAACAAAATCTTAGCAGAAGCTCAACTACTAAACAGCTAAGAGCGGGCTCCTGAATCCTGAGCCCCTCGGCCTTTCCTAAAGTTCAAACAGAGAGCCCCAGGACTCTGCCAACAGTTTGCAAACTGAGGGCCTGGGGTCCCCGCCTCCTTGCACCCCCTCCCCTCCCCTGGGATGACCACCGACTTTGAACCTGCTGGCCTCCGCTCCCAGCCTGTCAGTGGGAATAGAGGCTCCAGCCTCCGGCCTCCCTGACTCCCCAGGCTCTCCCTTCCTCCTGCAGGCCGGCCGTGAGTACTCGCCTGCAGCCACCACTGCAGAAAATGGGGGTGGCAAGAAGAAACAGAAAGAGAAGGAGCTGGATGAGCTGAAGAAGGAGGTGGCCATGGTGAGCCCCAGCCTACCCTGCTAGGCCATGGGAAAGTCTCCCCCGCAGCCCTTTGCACTCCTGGATGCCTGCACCCACCCTTGCATGCTCCTTGCTTCCCTGCTGTGTGCTCAGTGCCCTCAGACGCATTCTAGACACTCACTCAGCCTTCTTCCTCAAAGCAACTTGCTTTCCCTTCCCCAGGATGACCACAAGCTGTCCTTGGATGAGCTGGGCCGCAAGTACCAAGTGGATCTGTCCAAGGTCAGTGAAGGGGTGTCTAGGGAGGCACCAAAGAAGTAAGAGAGCTCAGGGAAAAGGGAGCTTTAAAACTTAAATCCAACCCTCTTTATGGCTAAGGAAACCAAAGCCCAGAGATGAGGGACCAGCTGGTGGCAGAGCCAAAACTAGGATGCAGATCCCCTGCTTCTTAGTCTATAGCTCCCTCCCTGGCTGCCTGGAAGCCAGGGCTCCTTACACCCCAAGGCCCCGGAGGGCCCCTGGCAGCAGCTCAGTGATACCTCCTGTCGTGGAAGCGACAAATACCTGTAGTAGTGAGGGAACCCAGACTGCTCTCACAGCAAAGCACTGGGCACCCACTATGCATGTAGCACTGGGATAAGATTACCTGCTTTCCTCTGATTCTTACAACAAGCCAGGTGTGGAGCCCTGTCCGTTAAAGCAAGGACACTCAGAGAGGGAGAATAACTTCCCACAACTACGTCAATAGTTGGGGGCACAGTCACATTACCAAATCCATCGTTCTGAAAAGTAATGAGTCATTCATCGAAAATGTAGGTCTTTCCTGACTGCCTTTTTGAAAATTCTCTGCCCCCTTCCTTTAACCTTATTTTTTAGAATAACATTTTTCACTAGCTGGCAGTAATGTCTGTTTATCGTGTATCCCCTCATGAGACCATAACATCACAGGGCAGGGACTTGGGGGTCCTGTCCATCCCTGAATTCCCAGCTCTGACTCGATTGCCCGACGTGTAGGCGCTCAGTACACATTTGTTGAATATACAAGAGGACAGATAGAAAAATAGCTAAGAAGTGGCTTCTGCCTTCAAGGAGCTCAAAGTCTAGCAGTTGAGTGCCTTGTGGTGAGTGCAGCCCTAGAGTCATGCCTGGGGTTCAGAGAGGGGTGTCTGGGCCAGTCTCGGGCTCAGGGCACAGGGCCAGCTGAGGCTTTCTGGGCGAGGTGAGGAGTGGAGGCCAAGGCTGCGTGACACTGACGGGCGGTACTGGAGGCCCTTCCCGAATCCTTGGTGAGGGGGGATCTGGAGGAAGAGAGAGATGAGGTGGGGTGGGGGGGCGGGGGGGCCAACTGAGGTGCCTTTCCAGAGAGCCTTATCCAGGCTGCCTCCCCTCAGGCTGACCAGATTTGGGGGAGCCGCAGCCCATATCCTCAGCCTTCAGAAGCTCCAACACCCATTGCAAGTGCCACCCCCTCCATGTGGCTCTGCTGATGACCCCTACCCTTTCTGACCAGGTGGGATTTGTCCCTCCACCTGAACATTATGCCCCTGTGAGGTTCCTGGTGGGAAATGGTGAAGGGCCAGGTCAGTTCTGGACGTGAGCTCAGCTCCCTCGCCTCTCCTCACCTCCCTCAGGGCCTCACCAACCAGCGAGCCCAGGACATTCTGGCTCGGGATGGACCCAATGCCCTCACCCCACCCCCAACCACCCCCGAGTGGGTCAAGTTCTGTCGTCAGCTTTTCGGGGGCTTCTCCATCCTGCTGTGGATTGGGGCCATCCTCTGCTTCCTGGCCTTCGGCATCCAGGCTGCCATGGAAGATGAACCATCCAACGACAATGTGAGCCAGCACACCTGACCCCTGAACCAGCCTGTGACTCTGTCCTCAAGCCCTAAATCTCCAGTACAGTAGGTCAGGGGGAGGCAGGGAGCAAGACCTCTTGTACAGTCCCCCAGCCCTTCTGCTCTTTGGACTGAAAAGGGGTGAGGCTTCTGGAAGTGAAAGTGTTAATTGCTCAGTCATGTCTGACTCTGCGACCCCATGGACTGTAGCCTGCCAGACTCCTCTGTCCACAGGATTCTCCAGGAAAAGATACTGGAGTGGGTTGCTGTGACCTCCTCCAGGGAATCTTCCTGACCCAGGGGTCAAACCCAGGTCTCCTGACCTCCAGGTGGACTCTTTACCATTTCAGCCACCAGGAAGCCTTCTACACACATCTAGAAACGCCCCCTTCAACACACACACTCGTGGTTGAGACAGCACCCCCCTGTTCCTTCACACTGAAGTGGACTTGTCTGCTCCCCCAGGTCCTTCCCCCCCTCGAGAAGTCCTAGTCCTGGGATCTCCCTACAATTTCCCCATCCCCTCTAGTCTTAGGCGGCTGGGGATTAGAAGGTCGAGGGGGAGACAGGAGAGAAGGACTTTCTTCCACCACTCTCACTTCCAGACACACACAAAGGTGGCACTGAATTCTCACCCGGAGGGGCAGCTGTCCCTCTAGGGCTGGTAAAAGTCAGGTCGCTCAAAACCTTTCTCCTTACCAGCTCTATCTGGGCGTGGTGCTGGCAGCTGTGGTCATCGTCACTGGCTGCTTCTCCTACTACCAGGAGGCCAAGAGCTCCAAGATCATGGATTCCTTCAAGAACATGGTGCCTCAGGTAGGTGGCCGAGGCTGGGCTCTGGGCTCTGGGCTGGGGTATAAGGTTTCTGGGAGAGTCTGGCTTAGCTCTTCTCACCCCCCTTGTGCTCAGAGATGGAGGCTTGGGCAGAGAAGACCCTCCAGTTCTCCACACTGGGACCTGTCTTGTTGCTAAGGGTGCCGGGTTTGTCCTTCTCCTTGCTGGGGTTGGAGGTGAGGGGGGAGACCAGTGATAGAGGAAGGTCAGGGTAGAGATGAGCACAAGCTGAGATGCCCGGGACTTCCTCATAGCAAGCCCTTGTGGTGCGAGAAGGAGAGAAGATGCAGATCAACGCAGAGGAGGTGGTGGTGGGGGACCTGGTGGAGGTGAAGGGCGGAGACCGCGTGCCCGCTGACCTCCGGATCATCTCTTCTCACGGCTGTAAGGTGAGGGGGCCGAGTCAGAGCCGCTGGCTGAGTCTGCAAAGCAAGCTACCTAAAGCTGAGAGGGGCCAGTTAGAGGGTTAAAGTTTGGGAGACTCAGGCCCGGTGTCAGCGCCTATCCTGACACTGCCCATCCCCGCCTTGTCTTAAACGAGTACTTGCACCCCGTGCCGTGCCACGAACGCTCTGCACCCCAGGTGCTTCCTTGAGTTTCTTTGACATCCACTTTATAACAACAATTTGTTGAGTATTATTATGTGTCAGATGCTTTATGTACATTCACACAGGCTCTCTAATCTAACTCTGCAAGAATGGTGTGATCACCCAGGGATGTTGCGTGTGGTCACACAAGTCGTGCCACACACAACCCCAGACAGTCGTCTGGGGCTACATTGTGAGTGGCGCCCCCTGTAGTTGTGCAGTGCAGAAATTCGCTTCCATTCCCCATTTAAAGATGAGTGAAACAGAAGCACTGTTGGTTAAGTAACCAGCCCAAGGTCACAGAAGAAGTCAGCGAGCCCAGATTCCAAACCAGAGCAGGGACAATAGCTGAGTAACACTTTAAATATGTGATGAGAGCAAGTGTAATTCTGTCTCCAGCGTCCTGGTGACTGAGTGTGGCTGGAGTCGGGACACAGCTGTGTGTATGAGTGTGTCTGCCTGTCTGATGACCCCACACTGCCTTCCTCCTCAGGTGGACAACTCCTCCCTGACAGGCGAGTCAGAACCCCAGACCCGCTCCCCCGAGTTCACCCACGAGAATCCCCTGGAGACCCGCAATATCTGTTTCTTCTCTACCAACTGTGTGGAAGGTGAGGGGCCGGCCTGGTGGGGAGGCCCTGACTTCCAGCGGCAGCTGTGGGAGGAGACTGAATCCTGCGTCCCCAGGCAGGACTGGGGTCTGTGGCCACACTTGCTCGTCAAGAGCCTGGCTATGGAGAAGGGAATCAAGGGGTCTGGCGCCCTGAGTATCACAGAAATAATCTCTCCAGAGGGCAGCAAATGCGCTGGGGCAGTGTGACTCCATGGAATAGTTACCTCCCCCCAGTAAGAGCTCTGTTCTGTCCACCCCAGGACAGAGCGGGCTCCCAAGCCCTCAGATATGAGCCAAGACCACTACAGGTGCGCGCGTGCACGCAGGCGCACACACACACACACACACCCCAAACCAGCTCAACCCCTAGACGTCTTTGGTTTGGCTGGTGGCCCCTTTGCTCCTGGTTCTAGGCCTAGTTGCTTCATCTCCTGACCATTGTTTGACCAGGACCCAGATGGGGGAAGGGGTAGGAAAGCGTCCGGTCCAGGTGAACACTCCGGCTCTCCCTCAGGCTGCCCCCAGGCCTGGGCTTCACCATAAGGAACCGTTGGCCACGCACAGGCCGCCCAGTGAGCCCTCCGCTCTGGCTTCTAGAGACGACCCAAGGCCAGGAAGAGGTCCTGGAGCTCTCCCCACCCCGTGGCTGGAGTCCAAGCACCCCCCAAACCCTACCCTCTGTGGTTGTGAGCAGGGTCGGGGGCCGACTCGGAGAGGGAGGCAGGACCCGGGCTGGTGGGAGGACGTGTCTGACTAGACGATGACGCGCCTCAGAAAGGGGGTCAAAGAGGCCTGTATCTCCCCCTGCCACCTTTCTCTTCTTATATCTCATTTCTCTTCAGTGTGTTGTTTCTCTGGGCTTTTCCTTCCTTCAGCAAGTTGGATTCACAGCAAAAAAGATCACCACACATTGCTTCTTAAATTTTTAATGTATTGAGATTCTGAAAGTTGCTCTGCATTTCCCACAACTGATAAAAATGCCTTGTAACACATGCCACTGATTACCCTGAACTGACTTTGGAGAGAGGAGAGGAAATGAATGGAACTAATGTTTTTGGAGTGCCTACTATGTGCCAGACGCTGCTTTAGATATATCGTAGCACTGTCTCATTTCATTATTAAAATGAGTAGGAAGGAATTCACACAAGGAGGCAAACCCAGGTTTGGCTGGTTCCCAGGCATGCTCTTTCCACAACAGTGCACTTCCTCCCCTGAGAATCCCTGGAATGTCTACCTAAGAGCTAGTGGTTGCCTAGCTTCTTCTAGAGAGATTTGTCCCTAGTGTCGAGAAAGAAAGACTTATGACTACAGGGGAACTCGGTAGTGCTTTACTTATGAATTTATTTATGAACACAGTATATTGTGTTCAAAAATATTGTTATATTTTTGAGCAATAACAAGTATGAGACTAGGGCTTCTCGGGTGGCACAGTAGTAAAGAACCTTCCTGCCAATGCAAAAGACACAAGAGATGTGGGTTCGACCCTTGGGTCGGGAAGATCCCTTGGAGAAGGAAATGGCAGCTCACTCCAGGATTCTTTCCTGGGAAATCCCATGGACAGAGAAGTCTGGCGGGCGACAGTCCATGGGGTCACAAAGAGTCAGACACGACTGAGCACACACCAGATCTAAGAGATGAGATTGATTTTACTGAGACAACCACAGGCAGTGCTTTACTTCATTCACTGAATCTCCTCGATGTGAACTCTGAGTTTATTGGCGAGGATTCGCCCCCCATCCCCTCCCCAGGTCCAAGTATGAGAGAGGACAACGTGCCGTTGCCCCGAGTTCTGGGGCTGGCCGTCTGTCCTGGCAGAGGAGGCCAAGGGAGGACGTCTCCTGGAGGCCCCCTCCAGGATGGGAGGCCTTGGCTCACGCACGCTGTGCTGGTTTTCCGCTCCCAGGAAGCAGGAAGGGGCTTCAGCTCCTAGGGTCCCCAAGGTACCCGACCTGCTGCCCCTCCTCGTGCCGCAGGTGCTGCCAGGGGCATCGTGATCGCCACCGGTGACCGGACTGTGATGGGCCGCATCGCCACCCTGGCCTCGGGCCTGGAGGTCGGGCGGACGCCCATCGCCATGGAGATCGAGCACTTCATCCAGCTGATCACAGGGGTGGCCGTGTTCCTGGGGGTCTCCTTCTTCGTGCTGTCCCTCATCCTGGGCTACAGCTGGCTGGAGGCAGTCATCTTCCTTATCGGCATCATTGTGGCCAATGTACCCGAGGGCCTGCTGGCCACCGTCACTGTGAGTGCTCAGATTGAGGGGTTATCCGGGGAGGGCTCTGCTCCCCTGCCTCAAAAGCAAGAGAGGCTTATAGCTTTTCTGCAGTTTCTTTACTTCCAGCCCCTAAAATCATATGTTCGATTCCCCATTACTACATGGCTTAGAATGTGAGTCTGAAGAAGTCCACTTGAGTACCTGGCTCAGAGTTTGAGTAGGAAAAGTCTCAGGTTGGGCTGTGTCTTAGCGCTCAGTTTCTCTCCCGGAGTCCTTCCTAGTCCTTTCCTCACAAGTCATCTCTCCAGTGCCATCTGGAGCTCGTCCTGGCCAACCCTCCTGTCTAGCCTCTCTCAAAGGTCACCAGTGACTGACTAGCAAATCCAGTGACCTTTCCTCAGCTCCCATCCTTCACGCTGCTGCTGAAATGGATACTGCTGTCCACCTTTCTAGCATTCCCTCCTTGGCTGATGGCTGTGACTGGTTGCCAGCCTGGTGCTCCTCTCCCCTCTTCCCTGCAGTGGCTCCTCCATCCTGCCCCCGACTGCTCTGGGGGCCTCAGTGCTCTGTTCTTCTCCTAATACACCCGAGTGAGGTTTTCCCCTCCCGGTTCCTGTTCCATGTTGATGACACGCACACACTGACACCCTGCTCTGGCCAAATATTTTCAGCTCCTTACTGGACATTTCACCTGAGTAGACACTCATGATCTCAGCTCAACACGTCTAAAGTGGAACACATTCACGACTTACACCTAGGTCCCTCTCAATGTTCCGGGAGTAGGATCAAGAGAGGAGGGAGAGAGCCATGGTCTGGGCTAAGAACAAGCTCCTCTCTAGCTCCAGGTGGAGCTCTGTTGACTGCCCTCTCTCTCTATCAGGTGTGCCTGACCCTGACAGCCAAGCGCATGGCTCGGAAGAACTGCCTGGTGAAGAACCTGGAGGCGGTGGAGACGCTGGGCTCCACCTCCACCATCTGCTCCGACAAGACGGGCACCCTCACCCAGAACCGCATGACCGTTGCCCACATGTGGTTTGACAATCAGATCCATGAGGCCGACACCACGGAAGATCAGTCTGGTTAATGGGGCGCTCTGCCCAGAGCAGGGGGGTGGGAATGTTCAGAGCACTGGGGTTGGCAGGGCGGGTGGGATGAGAAGAGGGCTCTAAAGGGGAGCCAACCTCCTTCTTCTCCCTCCTTTCCTCCCAGGGGCTACTTTTGACAAACGATCCCCGACATGGACTGCCCTGTCCCGGATTGCTGGTCTCTGCAACCGTGCTGTGTTCAAAGCAGGGCAGGAGAACATCTCTGTGTCTAAGGTAAGGTGGCAGGGGTCTCCACAGTCTACCCCCTTTCCTGAAACAAAGCTTCCCCTTTCACACCCTGTGGCTGCCCAGAGGATGGCGGGCTTGGTCCTCCCCCATGACACTGAATTCTCCTTGTTGGCAGCGGGACACAGCAGGCGATGCCTCCGAGTCGGCTCTCCTCAAGTGCATTGAGCTGTCCTGCGGCTCCGTGAGGAAGATGAGGGATAGAAACCCTAAGGTGGCCGAGATCCCTTTCAACTCAACCAATAAGTACCAGGTGGGGTTTGGATGCTGGGTCACGGGGAGAGGAAGGGATGGAAGTGAGGGGCACACAAAGTCAAGGAGGAATCCACAGGCAGAGAGCTCATCTGAGCATCACCTCCTCTCACCCCTGCCTCATCCCCCTGGCAACACAGATGGCCAGACCTCCTGTCCCCAGCTCCCAGACCTTTGTTTCTTTACTATAAGCTACCACCCTCTCAATGCTTCTCCCCAGGACTCCACATCCTCCAGCTCCAGTCCCCCAACCCTTCCTTTCCATTCAGTTCAATCATACTTTGGAAATATCCTTAGGGTATCCCCCAGCCTGCCCCTCTCTGTTAAATGCCAGGAAAGCAGCCTCAGAACCACAGGGGTGGGGCTTCCCTGGTGGTCCCATGGTTAAAAATCCGCCTGCCAATTCAGGGAACACGGGTTCAATCCCTGGTCCAGGAAGATCCCACTTGCCTCAAGGCAACTAAGCCCAGGCATCACAACTACTGAGCCCACCCTCTAAGGCCCAAGAGCTGCCAACTACTGAAGCCCGTGTGCTTTGGAGCTCACGCTCCACTAGAGAAGCCATGGCAATGAGAAGGCCACACGTCGCAACTAGAGAACAGACCCTGCTCACCGCAACCGGAGAAAGAGCCTGTGCAGCAACAAAGACCCAGCGCAGCCAATACATAAATAAATAAAATTTTAAAAGCCATATGGGTAAAGCCCCCTGAACCCAGTATGGTGATGGGGCATGCTGATGACAGAGCCACCTCGCCCAGCCCAGGGCCTGTCCTAAGTGATCAGAGAAAACATCTGTTGAGTGAATAAATGTCCTATGGAAAAGTGACTCTCGGGTTACAGGGTTATGACTATAAGGTCTGAACACCCGTCCACACACAGAGACTCTCCCTATGTTGACAGTGGTCAATGGCTCTGGGGTTATTTTATTGAGGGAATTTTACTATCCTTTGCTCTTTCCCAGGCCCCATGCTGGGCACTGCAGCTTCTGAGACAAGTCTGGCCCCTCTGTAACTGCCTGTCCTTTCTCCAGCTGTCCATCCACGAGCGAGAAGACAGCCCCCAGAGCCACGTGCTGGTGATGAAGGGAGCCCCTGAGCGCATCCTGGACCGCTGCTCCTCCATCTTGGTGCAGGGCAAGGAGATCCCTCTGGACAAGGAGATGCAAGATGCCTTCCAGAATGCCTACCTGGAGCTGGGAGGACTCGGGGAGCGTGTCCTGGGTGAGGCGACAGAAGCAGGCAGCAGGGCTCAGAAAGGCTTCCCTGGGATGAGAGGCATGGGGGTACACCCAGGCGACCACCAACCTGCTCTCACTCCTCCCATCTGCCCTCTTCAGGCTTCTGTCAACTGAATCTGCCCTCTGGAAAGTTTCCTCGGGGCTTCAAATTTGACACGGATGAGCTGAACTTTCCCACGGAGAAGCTCTGCTTCGTGGGGCTCATGTCCATGATTGACCCTCCACGGGCTGCCGTGCCTGACGCTGTGGGCAAATGCCGGAGTGCAGGCATCAAGGTACTGGCCTCGCTTCGCCCCTCCTCCCAAACACCAAAGGTCCAGGGGACATGGGGCTGCTGCCCTGGGGAGGCCCAACCACTGGTGGCCTCCTTTCCACTGACCAAGAGGAGAAGCTGTCTGTCTGCAAGGAAAGTTTCAGCCCTGCCTTAGACGCCCACTCTGCTCCTTCTGCTCAGAGTAATCAGTCTCCCATGCCCACCCTCTCTCTCTCCAGGACACAGCTCCTTCCACTCTGATTTCAAACTGATCAGGCACCCCTGTCTTGGAGATCTGGTTGTTTTCCCCTTCCCAGACACTGTCCACTCCCTCTCTCTAGCTGTTTGGGATGAGATTAGGCCTTCTCAACAACCACTCCCTCTTCTGTGCTACATGTGTGCTTCATTCAACAAATATTTATTGTTTACCAAGTATGTACCAGGCCCTGTTCAAGGTGCTGGTGTTCAACAGACAAACTGAAGTCCCTTCCCTCTTGGTTACTTTCCTGTTTCCAAGATACAGCTCTTTACCACCCTTAGCCTGTCCAGTTGCCAGTTCCAAGGCCTTAATTTGTTCCTCCTTTTTCAACATCTCACCTACTCCCAAATCAGTTCAACTCAGTCTGTCTATTGAGGGCTAAACCAGGCAATGGGGATACAAAAATAAATAAGAAACAGTGCCTGGCCTCCAGAGCTAAGGATCCCTCTGAGGGAAAGATGCCTTGAAATTATTCACAGAACAATTTCAACAGCTAGGGTCCGTGAGCACCTGCTAAGGGTCAGATACTCTAAGAATAAAAAGAGCCCATTGTTTTGTGAGGCTTTATATTGGCGCCAGTGGTAAAGAATCTGCCTGCCAATGCAGGAGACTCAAGAGATGTGGGTCTGACCCTTGGGTCGGGAAGATCCCTGGAGTAGGAAATGCAAGCTACTCCAGGATTCTTGCCTGGAGAATCCCATGGACAGAGGAGCCTGGCGGGCTATAGTCCATAGGGTCGCAAAGAGTCAAACACAACTGAGCATCTAAACAACCACCACCACCAGAATATGCATCAGGCACTATTCTAAGCACCAAATCTGTATGATCTCATTTGATCTTCACGACAACCCTGTAAGTAGGCACTACTATTTTCCCTTTTCTTACAGAAGGGAAACTGAGGCTTAAAGTAACATGCCTCAGAGTTAGTAAGTGGTAGAGCTGGGATTTAAACCAAGGCATCTGCTATCTTTTAACCATCACACTCAAGTGCTTGTGCGTATGTATGTACATATATGTGATTTCTGAACCTTGCCACCACTCTTTGTCTCTAAGGTAGGCATCACTACTCCCATTTAAAAATAAAACAAGCTGAGACTCAGAGCGGTAAGTAGCTTTCCCAAAATAAAACTGCTATTAAGAGGGAGATTGGCTAGAGGAAACCTGGCCGGCTCATCCGGAAAGCCCATGCTCCCCTTGTCACCAGGCAGCCTGTTGCCATGATCGGAACTGTCGCCAGGCCTGGGGAAAGCATGTCCGGGAACTCAGAGCAGCAGCGAGCAGTTAAGTCCACCTTGGAGAATTGGACAGTTTTATAGAGGGCATGACATTTGATCTGGTCTTCAAAGGGTGAAGAGCATTTTGAAAGGAGGGAGGGAGCGGAAGGTAGGAGCAGGGAACATGCTGTTCCCTGCTGTGGTTGGACTATTCAGGGCACGTGGGGTGGCGCTGGGAGGTGGCCGAGGAGCGGCTGGGATGGAGACTGGAGCCAGGGCCAGGGCCAGTTGGAAGGACTTTGCTTAAATGCCAGTCTTGGGCTTTATCCCGCCAGCCACTGTGAGTCACAGGTATCACAGGACAGAGCTAGCTCTTAGGAGGCTAGACCTAGATGGAGGAGGGGCTGCACTTGGAGAAGAGTTAACTTGAGTCAGAGAGACAGCGTAAGAAGTGGACACAATAGCGCAGGCAAGGAAATGACCCAGATGAGGGCAGAGACAAAGGGAGTGGAGGAGTTAACACTTGAGAGATGTTTTGAGAACTTGGTGAGCAAACTCAAGTTGAGAAGCAAGGAAGATCCAAAGAGAGAAGCACTGGATGAACAGGAGGGACAGAACCTCAGGTGGGGAGCAGGCTCAGTGAGGGTGGTGGGGATAGATAACTGGTTCTATTTGCCCTGACATTAGAAGTGTCTGTAAGATGGCCAGGGGAGATGTTTCTGGGAAAGCAGGAATATGCCTACCAAGGGAGGACAGGGCTTCAAGGAGAGCGTGGTGGACAGTGCCAAACCCCTCAGGGGGTGAAGAAGGATGAGGTCTGCAAAGATGCTTCTGTCTTTCAGTTGGGAGGTCCGCATGGCCTTTGGGGGTGGAAGAGAAGGCAGTGAGGCCTGAAGAGGCTTTCTTCTCAGATCTGTGGGTTTCACTCCAAAAACGCCCACATGCAAATGCTGTCCTAAGTCAGCTCTGATCTCCTGATGCTTATAAACGCCTCTTATCCAGCCTCTCATGCTAGCCACCCACCTCATCCAACTCCATCCATTCTGTAACAGCAGCAATGAACATCGTCGCTGTTGAGGCAGGAAACCCCGTGGTGAAGGGATGGCAGAGGCAGAGGAGCATGAGATGGAAGGCAGAGGGAGGGACAGAGGAGGTGTCCCCTCCCATCCCTGCCCAGTCCAGTCAAGATGCCAGCAACCATCACATTGAGCACTAAGAAAACCATGTCCGTCTGGCTCCTGGGACTTGCAGCAATGAAGGGGCTGCAAACGAGGGGGCTAAAACAAACGGCCGAAGCCTTTATTTCCTCATCAGTGAAATGAAGGCGCTGTTAAGTGTCTTTCCAGCTCTGACAACCTCATATCCCATGAAATCCAAACTCCTAAACAATCCTAGAGGCTGCTCTTCCGGGGGACCCTCATTAACTCGTTACTCTATCAGAGAGGCATTTAGGCAAACTTTCTCTGTATCTCCTGAACACAACCCACCATCTCTTCCTCTCATCCTCCCTCCCAAACACACACAATTCAGTTATTTTGGCTGGTCCCACTTCCAGTCTTATTGTCTAGCTGGAAGACTTTGGGGAAGGAATAAAAGGAGAAAAAAACCTTAATGCTGCTTTCCTTTTCTCTTTTCTTCTTCCTGCCAGGTGATCATGGTGACTGGTGACCACCCTATCACAGCCAAGGCCATTGCCAAAGGTGTGGGCATCATCTCAGAGGGCAACGAAACAGTGGAGGACATTGCAGCCCGGCTCAACATTCCTGTTAGCCAAGTCAACCCCAGGTGAGGCTCTGCAGGACCCCTCGCCACCAACTCAGCCTCTCCTACAGGACGCTTGAGCATCCCGGGCTATCTGGTCCTAACCTCTGGTTCCCTGGTCCTGAGTGGGTGGCTGTGCTGTATAACCCTGAAGACATCACTCTCCCTTCCTGAGCCTCCATTTCCTCAACTACAAGATGAGGGTAGTATCTACGCTGCCAGGTTGCTCTAGGAGCGAGATCCGGGTAAAGGAACTTGCCCCTGGCCTAGCTGATGACCATGATGATGCCACATGCAGAAGACTGAGCGCCAACCCCTCTAAGAGAGAAAAGGGCAAGGCAGGGCACTGAGCTGTAGAAGGAGAGGGGGACTGAAGCTGTGGGGGAGTCCCTGCAGCAGCGAGGAGGGGCCGGGGGCGCTCTCAGGCTCCAGGGCATTGGTTGGCTCTGCCCCTGCCTCCAGAGAAGCCAAGGCGTGTGTGGTGCACGGCTCTGACCTGAAAGACATGACGTCGGAGCAGCTGGACGAGATCCTCAAGAATCACACGGAGATCGTCTTTGCCCGGACGTCTCCTCAGCAGAAACTCATCATCGTGGAGGGCTGTCAGAGGCAGGTGAGCGTGGGGGCAAGGGGTCAGGGCCAGGGCCAGGCATGTGCAGGGGCTGCACCCCCAGCTCTGGCTGTACTCTCTCCCCAGGGAGCCATTGTGGCGGTGACGGGGGACGGAGTGAATGACTCCCCGGCGCTGAAGAAGGCGGACATCGGCATCGCCATGGGCATCGCCGGCTCTGACGTGTCTAAGCAGGCTGCCGACATGATCCTGCTGGATGACAACTTTGCCTCTATCGTCACTGGCGTGGAGGAGGGTGAGGGACTGCACAGGCTGGGGTGGCACCCCGGATGTCCGAGCTGGCACAACTGCTTCCCTGCCTTTTACCTCAATTACAGACTCAACTCAGGGTTCAGGCATCCACCTTCTGATTTAGCTCCAGTACAAAATCTCCCCCTGCTGGGAAGATGGGCAGCCATGCTTTCAAGAGCCAGGGGTGGAGAGGGTCCCTCCGGTTTCCCTGATGCCCTCAGAATCTCCCCACAGGCCGCCTGATCTTTGACAACCTGAAGAAATCCATCGCCTACACCCTGACCAGTAACATCCCCGAGATCACCCCTTTCCTGCTGTTCATCATCGCCAACATCCCCCTGCCTCTGGGCACCGTGACCATCCTCTGCATTGACCTGGGCACTGACATGGTGAGGCCAGGGGTTGAAGAGGGGACAGGCAACGCAGTCATGGGGGTGTGGTGGGTAGGGATAGGCAGCAGAGGGAAGAAGAGGTGCAGCAGGGGCACCTGAGCAGGCTGTGAGGGTTGCAGAGAAGACAAGCACAGGCCTGGAGGGTGAGAGGGTTTGGGGAACTTAAAAAGTGTTTGAATTATGTCAGAGATTCTTCACTGCTGATGGCCCTCTGCCCCCACCCTCTCCCTTCAAACGCCCTCCCCTCCCCCCCGGCCCCTCACACAGGTCCCTGCCATCTCCTTGGCCTACGAGGCAGCTGAGAGTGACATCATGAAGCGGCAGCCCAGAAACCCGCAGACGGACAAGCTGGTGAACGAGAGGCTCATCAGCATGGCCTATGGACAGATCGGTGCGGCCAGACCCCAGGCTCAGGAGGGAACCCCGAGAGGATGCCTTTCCTGGCTCTTGAAGGGATGATCCCCCTGCAAAATTCCAGGACAGGGGCCACCTCCCCAAGGGTCAGGGATGTCCATCTCTGACCCATAGGGGCTGGCTCCACGCTGCTACCTGTTCTGACCCAGGCCCTGCCCTTTGTCCTTTGCCCACCCACAGGGATGATCCAGGCTCTGGGTGGCTTCTTCACCTACTTCGTGATCCTGGCCGAGAATGGTTTTCTGCCTTCACGGCTTCTGGGAATCCGCCTGGACTGGGATGACCGGTCCATGAATGACCTGGAGGACAGCTACGGACAGGAGTGGGTGAGTGGGCTGTGTAAGTGCAGAGGCACGCGTATAAGGGTGAGGCTGAGCGCCTGGCAGGAGTGGTCAGTGGCATCCAGTGGGATTGGAGGCTAAGGGTGGCGTAGGTGCCCTGGGTTTAACATCTGCCCTGGAGCACAATGAACTCTGGTCCTCCCCTTTCCTCTCACTCTCTCACCTCTCTCTGCCTGCCCTCCCCCCAGACCTATGAACAGCGGAAGGTGGTGGAGTTCACGTGCCACACGGCCTTCTTTGCCAGCATTGTGGTCGTGCAATGGGCTGACCTCATCATCTGCAAGACCCGCCGCAACTCAGTCTTCCAGCAGGGCATGAAGTGAGCGCCGCCCACCAGCCCCGCCCACCCGGCAGAGCACCCTCGGGCCCAGCCACACACGCCCAGATGGGCTGGAGTCTCAGACTGCAGTTGCCCAGCTGTATATCTGTAGCACTGTTGGAAATAGATGAGAGAAGAGGAAGGAGGGCTATGACTATTTCTGATGAGTTTCAATTTGCTTCTAAAATCTCCTTCACTATGGGCTTCCATCTTCATCTTCTCCCCATACCTCTTCTCTCCCTTCCTCCATCCCTTCCACCTTATACTCTAATCCTCACCCATCCTCACCCTTGGGCCACCCTAAATACAGGATCTCCTGTGCTCCCTCCACTTGGCAGGTGGCTCCAGTTTATAGCCCTTGCCTTGTGATGGTGGTGTTAGCCTTGGAGGGCTGAGAGTTACTCGGAGTCAAGTTCAGGGCTTCCACTAGTGTGAGTTATAGGCGCCAATCACTGTGCTAAGTGATTCACACACGTCCTCTGAGATGCCTGAGGTCACCCAGCAGTGAATGGCTGAGTCCGAAGCTGTTACACTGGGTGGCTCACCCATCACAGAGCCTGCAATCCAGGGGGTACTCAGTGATTTCCTCTGCAATTCCAGCCTGGATGGTGATCAGTGCTGAAGGTATCACTCCCATTTTCTTTCTTTTCTTCTACTGCAAACAATGGGCACAATTCCCGTGAGTTTTGTCACAATTTCTTACTTTAAGAAGAAAAAAAAAAAAGATGCCAAAACTCTGGTGAAGTTAATAGCATTAAGATCCTAGGGAGAAGAAGGGGAAGTGTCTGTTAGATAAAGAAAGGTAGCACAAAAGAAAGAGATTCCACTGAGCTAAAATCACTGATGGGGACGAGGCAGGGAGAAGAGAACAAGGATCAGAGAGTCCTTGTTGTGCAGGGCACAGCAAGCAGGGAACATACCCGTTCTTTATTGACTATCTACCACCAGCAGCTACCAGGGGCTGTAGAAGACACTGCGGAGGTATAAGACATCCATGGGCCCTGAACGGAAGGAGTTTCCAAAGCATCTTGCTGGGGAGACGACACGTTCAAAGGCCAGGTGCCTGGAGCACTAACAAGATTATCAGGTGCCTGAGGGCAGGCCCCCTTTCTCCAGAAGGAAGCTTCTCCAGCACAGGGCTGCGTAGGGTTATCACACAACACATAGGAAACATTTCTTCAATGAATGAACGTATGTGTTACAGACAACAATCGGTGGTGAAACTAGTAGGAAGAAAAAGTAAAGACAATCTTTCCTCGGTTACATTTAGAGTGAGAAGAGGGCGTTTGAAGAAGGCATGGGAAGGCATCCTTCGCAGCCTTCCCTCGGCCTCTCTTCCCACCTCTCTCCCTTCCGCCCCCAGGGGTCATCCTAGATCTCTGCCCCCACCCTTCTCGCCCTCCGCTCAAACCCTATTTACCCTCCTTTCTTTGCCTCTCCAGGAACAAGATTCTGATTTTTGGGCTCCTGGAGGAGACGGCCCTGGCCGCCTTTCTGTCTTACTGCCCGGGCATGGGGGTGGCTCTCCGAATGTACCCGCTCAAGTGAGTGTCCCCTCGGAAGGGCCCCCGGCTCGGAGCCAAGTTCTGGACCCTCGGAAGCAACTTCTGATGCTCCTGACACTCTCTTTCCTTCAGGGTCACTTGGTGGTTCTGCGCCTTCCCCTACAGTCTCCTTATCTTCATCTATGATGAGGTCCGGAAGCTGATCCTGCGGCGATATCCCGGTGGTAAGCACCCCCGTGCCTCACCCCGACCCTCCGAAGCGCAGCCCCCGACTGCTGGCTGCCTACCCCTCCAGGCTCTGAACCCGGACTCCATCCCTATTACGGATGCCTGCGCATCCCTCAGTGCCCTCCATCCTGGGCTCCCCAGTCCTCGGAGCCCTGACTCCGCCGAACCGCTTCCTCTCAGATTCCGCTCCCACCTAGCTGGTCTCTGAGGCCCTCCACCTTCCACCTGGAATCACAGAGCAGCAGAACGAGAAGGGCCCTCGGAGGTCATTAGTCCCGCCTCCACATTTTACAAAGGGAGGGGCAAAGGTGAATTGATTCATTCAGGGTCATAAAGGGAGGGGCTGCAGAACTGGCCCTGCAGCCCGGGCCTCCCAAGTCCCAGTCATCAGCCAAGTGGTTTTTTTTCCCAACAAGCATTTTTGGTCACTTAGTGGAGGTCGAAAATGGATGGCCTACAAGCCAAATATGGTCCGTGGATATCGTTTGGTTTGGCTGCCCTATATGGTGCGGGTGTTTTTGTTTTGTTTTGGTTTTCAATCGGCCTAATAGCTAAAACTTAGGGGCTTTCACATACAATCTGAATTTCTGGCTTCTCCTGAAAAGTCACAGGTGCTGTTGACCCCAGGCCCCAGTTCTGCACAGCAGCCATGGACAGCTGCCCTTAAGAAACTCATTTATTACTTGAACTGTCCCTGTTGGCATTTCTGTTTTCACCCCCCATCCAGTCTGGGCCCACCGTCCCCTGTGCTAAGAGCGGGTCCCTGCTTCCCGCTAACCCACGGCCCCGCTCACTGGAGCCCCCTTCTCCCCTTCCACCTTCCACAGCTGCTTCCCCCTCCCCAGGCTTCTGTCCCACCTGGCCTCAACCACCCAAGCCCCTAGGACGTTTATCTCTTGCCTCCTTTTAAGCTCCCCCATCCCTCCTCTCTCTAACAGGCTGGGTGGAGAAGGAGACCTACTACTGAGCCTGCTGGAAAGAAGAAGCAGGCACTGAGAAGTTGGGGGGCCCTGGAGGTGTCGCCGGGATGGCATTGGGTAGGGGAGGGAAACACTGGGGTGTATTTTGGGGGAGGGCGAGAGAATGAGGCAGCTCGGCAGGCCAAGTTGGGGGAGAGGGTAACTTAGCTTGGGGTGATTGCCCCAGAGGCCTAACTAGGAGCAATCCGCTTAGACACTACATTTCGGGATCCCCTCCCCAGATCCTGCTTCATTCCACATGCAGTCTGTCTTACCCAAGGAAGTGAGAGGTACCCCAGCCCTCCGCAGTCCCTACCCCTTCACCCCCCCCCCCCAGAACAGATCAACACCGAGAGGCAAGGGTCTGTCTAAACCAGGAAGGGAGCTGTCTCCGTTCACCAAGGTCCCTTTATCTCTCCAGCCTCACCCCACTTCCCACCTTCACCCCTCATTTGCTCCTGCTCACCTCTGACCCCTGCTTCCTCTTCAGACCTGGAAACCACCTGGTGAGTGCTAGGACCTGAGGCAAGGAAGGGAACAGGTTGGAGAAGCTGGCCTGTCTGCCAGTCAAAGCCATTTAGGAAACGCTAGGGGAGAGCTGCTCGGACAGGTGGGAGGGTCGGGTCTGGAGGAGGAGGTGGGAAGGGAAGGAGAGAGGTCAATGACAGGACACCTGACGTAGCTGCCTGGGCCCCACCTCTGAGTCCCACCCTTTAGAGGACACTGCCTGCAGACCATATTCTAGGGTCGCCCAGGAAGCTATCTGCGGAGCTTCACTGAGGCCACACACTCGAGGTGCCTGTGGCGTCCCCACAGACACTAGCTTTGTGCTCTGTTGGTCCCCAAGGCTCAGGTGTCACCAAAACTCCAGCTCTCTCTGTCAGCATCCTTGGTGATACCCTGGCCTTTAGAAAGCCAAGTCCTCAGAAGTTCCATGTGGTGCTGACAGGAGGGGCTGCCAGCTCCCTCCCTGCCCCTCCCCCATTCCCCATCTTGCCCACCCGGATGAACCTGCACCACTCCGAGGCACTGCCAAGTCAGCCCTGGAAAAGATGGTCCAGGCCATGAGCTGGGATTGAGGTGGAGAAGTTTCCAGAAACGTCCTGTGTTCCAGGGACACTCAGAATGAGCTTAGGTCTTAGACATGGTTAGAACCTTTGGACAATGAGAGAAAGCATTCGGAGTCCTGCCCTGGTCTCTCAGACGGCAGGCTTGTTCCACCCAGGCACACGCCCTTCGCTCTATGATCACTGTGCCCACTTTCCCTTGAGACAGGGAGTTGGTTTCAGGTCCCTACAGGAAGATGCCTTTCCTCCTCAGCCTCCTCCCCACCTCCACTCTGCTCTGTTGGCAGCGCTGCCCACTCTCTAAGCCTGGCTTAGATTAGAAGGCATTGGGAATATCCTGCAGACAGCACCTAGGTGAACCAAGAGTGTGAGAGAGACACCTAAGGAAAATGGAAGACCTAAGGCAGAAAGGAAGGAAGCACAAAAGATAAACATCAGGCCCATAAACAACCTCCCAAGGGCTATTGCTTGGTTACACTGGAATTTTACTTTATCCGAAGTACCTGGAAATAAGGAGTCACTGCCTGGGGCTTAGAAAACGAAGTGGGAAACCACATTAATTTGGGCCTGATGGATCTGAGATTTGACCATGGACAAAGGTTTATCTTGCACAATCAGTAAAATGGCATTTGTTTAGCAAATTAAGAGCATAAACAATATTGCTAGGGGTGGTACCTGTAGTCTCCTAAAACAATACTTTTTGGACACTTTAGGAATATCTCTTTAGAAATAGTGAATGCATGGGCTGATCATCATCTGTGTTTATTAAAGAAACATCTGCGAGACCTTTACTTGGTGACCTTTTGTAAGACATTAGTTTGAGGCACTGTGTATGTACTTGAAAACAATAAAATTGCATTTCTTTATGAAAGAAGTCCCTTCCACAAGTCTGATTTTTATATTTACCATGTGCCTCCCTCCCAAACTGTGGTGTTGATGTGTGTGCTGTGGCAAGATCTGGCTTGTGGAGGAAGCAGTAGAGAGGGCAGGAGGTAAGGATCAGAGGGAGTCGACCTGGGAACAGGTGATGTCAGTGGAGCAAAAGAGAAAGGAAGAGGTTGGGTTGCAAAACGATCCAGAAGAATATAGTGGGGCCGTCCTTCCTCACAGCTGAACCCACCCCAAGAACCATCAAGGCTTTTCTAGGACAAGAAAGAGTCCATGAATCTATCGGCCCGAACCCCGAGGGCCACATCTGCTTTTTCCATGCCAGACCACAAGCAGGCCGCTCTTAATATGAGCAGCAGGGTCGGGATGGCGGGGAGCAGATGGTGGGCTGAAGGACCCTGATTGTCAACGCCAGTTGACAGTCTATACTGTTCTAGTTGCTGTCTTTGGAGGGAGAAGTAGATGCGGTCCTTGAAACTCATCTAAGTAGCGGATATTGGAGGCCTCTCAGGTGGCTCAGTGGGCAGGAGACACAGGGTCAGGAAAATCCGCTGGAGGAGGAAATGGCAACCCACTCCCGTATTCTTGCCTGAAGAATCCCATGGACAGAGGAGCCTAGTGGGCTACAGTCCATGGGGTCACAAATAGTCGGACACAACTGAGTGACTGAGCCGCAGCGGCAGACATCAGAAATCTCCAACAGGGTGTGATGGGCAGTAGGGAGGGATGCTTCTGTGCTGGGGGTGGAGGGGTGGAGGGGAGAGTGTGCGTTTTCCCGGGGGTCCCTGACAACGGGAGAGAGGAAGACACCAAACTTTTAGCCCTGGGCCAGGATCTTGGGATACCAGTCAGGAGTCAGCTCTTGGCCCCTTATTGGTGGTGATGGTGATTATTGTGATAGAACTCGTAGGAGAATCAACTGCAGCTGTCTCTGTGCTGTAACTATGCCACGCATTTAGTTGTATAGTCTCATTTAATCCCACCTCAGGGCCTTTAGTTTTGATGGTCCCTCTGCTAGGAATCGTTTTCTCTATTTTAGTCACATGACTGGCTGCCTCACTTTCTACAGACTGCCCCTTAAACATTACCTCTTCACAAGGTCCTCACAGACCGTAGCAAATAAATGAACACTTTGGGCACCGCTTTCCCCATTCTCTCTGTTTTCATTCATGAACACTATCTACCTCAAATTTACATAGATAGGTGGATATAGGTAGTGTATAAACATATGTAAATATAATTCACACACAGACATATATAGTTTTTTGCTTATGCAAAAGCAAAAGTGTTTGCCTGACTCCTCCAGAATTATTTCCATGTACACAGAAGTATTTTTCTCTTCAACACCTTTATTTATCACCTAAAAAGATGATGCCTGACATGTATCGGGCAATTAATACATATTGGTTGGAGACGAAAAAAATCCTCTTAATCCAGTGAGACAGAGACCATTTTTTTCTTTAATTTTCAGAGGAGAAAATTAGGGCTTGGAAAGGCCAAATTATGTCCTCAGTCTCAAAGATGGTAAGCATCTGAATCAGGATTCAAACCCGAGAGCAGCTTCCTTAACCGGCATGCCATACTCATTGGCAGTGGTGTGAACAGAAAGCCTGTGGGCATGAAGGCAGCCTGGTGAGGGCAACGGTTTAATACCTGGGGAAGCTACAAAGGAATGCAGGAATGTACGGACAGTGAACACTTGACCGGTAAAGGCTGGGCAGATCCACATGATTAGAACCCGTGGAGGGCAGAGGGCATGACCTTAAAAAGAGGGTAGGGGGTTAAGAGTCAACCATCTTAGAGGCTGTTACTGAGACTATGAGAGACTCTTTCTATGGGATGTAGTGTTAAAATCAAAGCCATCCTATGACCCAGGCAGACAGGTTTCCATGCCTTTTCCTTTTTCCCTACAGAATAGTAAATACAAAGATTCATCAGATACAAGCTAAATACTCATAGTGCTAAAAATGCAACACGACCTAGGGCTAATGACTAGATCATTTGCTGCTGGTGTCATGGAATATCCTTTCTAGATTTTGAATGCAGCCCCTACCCCACATCTCTGGGGCACTTCATTAGGTGAAGCCGTGGGTCAGCTGTGTCTCTGATTCCAGATCCCACATTTATTTTAGGGATTAAAGAATGGGGGAAGTAGGAAATAAGGGATACTCAGAACATTTTCCCAGATTTTTGGCCCCAGGTAGCATTAAAAACAACCAAATGCTGTACTGTCCACGGGGCCTATGTCTGTAAACTCCCAACCATCAGCCCAGAGCACTGAGGAGCAAACAAAATTGCCAACAATTAGAACTCAAAGAACACCTTCATGTTATTTCACTTGTACTTGACGATGGAAAAAACTTTTATATTGCTCAGTCTATTTTATGAAACAAATACAGTTATGATATAATTTAATAAAAGGCGGAGGAACCAGAGATCAAATTGCCAACATCCGCTGGATCATCAAAAAAGCAAAAGAGTTCCAGAAAAACATCTACTTCTGCTTTATTGACTGTGCCAAAACCTTTGACTGTGTGGATCACAATAAACAGTGGAAAATTCTTCAAGAGATGGGAATACCAGACCACCTCACCTGCCTCTTGAGAAACCTGTATGCAGGTCAGGAAGCAACAGTTAGAACTGGACATAGAACAACAGATTGGTTCCAAATAGGGAAAGGAGTACGTCAAGGCTGTAGATTGTCACCCTGCTTATTTAACTTATATGCAGAGTACATCATGAGAAATGCTGGGCTGGAGGAAGCACAAGCTGGAATCAAGATTGCCAGGAGAAATATCAATAACCTCAGATATGCAGATGACACCACCCTTATGGCAGAAAGTGAAGAGGAACTAAAAAGCCTCTTGATGAAAGTGAAAGAGGAGAGTGAAAAAATTGGCTTAAAGCTCAACATTCATAAAACTAAGATCATGGCATCTGGTCCCATCACTTCATGACAGATAGATGGGGAAATAGTGGAAACAGTGCTGACTTTATTTTTGGGGGGCTCCAAAATCACTGCAGATGGTGATTGCGGCCATGAAATTAGAAGACACTCCTTGGAAGGAAAGTTATGACCAACCTAGACAGCATATTGAAAAGCAGAGACATTACTTTGCCAACAAAGGTCCATCTTTCAAGGCTATGGTTTTTCCAGTGGTCATGTATGGATGTGAGAGTTGGATGGTGAAGAAAGCTGAGCGCTGAAGAATTGATGCTTTTGAAGTGTGCTGTTGGAGAAGACCCTTGAGAGTCCCTTGGACTGCAAGGAGATCCAGCCAGTCCATCCTAAAGGAGATCAGTCCTGGGTGTTCATTGGAAGGACTGATGTTGAAGCTGAAACTCCAATACTTTGGCCACCTCATGCGAAGAGTTAACTCATTGGAAAAGACCCTAATGCTGGGAAGGATTAGGGCAGGAGGAGAAGGGGAAGACAGAGGGTGAGATGGTGGATGGCATCACCGACTCGATGGACATGAGTCTGGGTGGACTCCGGGAGTTGGTGATGGTCAGGGAGGCCGGGCGTGCTGCAGTTCATGGGGTCACAAAGAGTTGGACACGACTGAGCGACTGAACTAAATAAAATAAACAAATATATACATTTGTTAATGCATCATCAAATAGTAGACCATTTGACTACTATCAAATAGTAGAATTCAAGGACAGTATATTATACAGAAACTAACCACTAACATTCACTAGAAAAATGATTAAATAATTATTTCAAAAGGTGTTAGAAGGTTATCAGTAAAATTTAACGTTTATTCCTGATTAAAATGTTCAAGGAAAAAGCATTAAGGAAAGTATGATTATGTTCAGAGAAGCGGGGAAGGATGTATGAGTCTAGAAAACTATAATAATTACAACTATAACAAAAGCAATAGCAGCAACATTTGAAATCTTGGATAAGAAGATTGTATTTATATGGTCTAAATAAAGGGAGAAGCTGGAAGAAGTAAAAACATATTTTTTGGTAAAGAATATGGTTAAATACCTAAAGGTATCCAAGGAAGTCAACCAAAAGCAAGCTACAGCAACAATAACAAAAAAAGTCCTATAAGCAATGATTTCAAAATCATAGATACAAGATACCATTTTTTTAAAAATCAAATTTATCTCTATTTATTTTCTAAGTATTAGAAAATAAAGTAAAAGAGCTTCTATTTACAACAGAACCAAAACAAATTGCACTCAAGATTTAACGTTTGTGACATAAGGTGCTTATTAAAGAAAATTCAAAAACACAATGAGAATAATAAAAAAAAATAAATGCATGGAAAGCTAAATCTGACTGCTGCTTGGGAAGACGGAATATAGTTAAGATAAAAATAAGTTGCTATAAAGAGCCAATATAATACTAATTAAAAGCCTCACTGTATTTTTATAAAACATGACATGTTGGTTGTGACATTCAGCTGCAAGAGTGATCAGGTGAGAATATCAGAGGTTTTTTTTAATAAGTAATTATGAAGCAAATGAGTAGATAACTGTGATGCTAGCATATCAACCCTAACAGGTTTTAAAACAGACCAAAATGATGGGTATCGAACCTTATAATATTAGGATAAAACTTGAAAATTCATTGTTCAACTTATTTTTAGGAACTGTCTGGGGATGAACCATCCTGTGCTATTCTAGGGGCTGAGTAGAGAGCCCAAATAAGCCCAGAAAGGTCCCCACTGTCATGGAGAGATAGAAAACCTAACAAGTCGATGGATAAGTGGCAGGATAATTTCAGAGGTTAAGAAGTGCAGTGAAGCCCACAAGTGATGGATTGAGGGCTGCTTGTGAGAGCTGCTATTTTGGATTTGGCAATTAGAAAAGGCCTCTCAGAAGAGGTAGACTTTTGAGCTAAGATCTGTGGGACAGAATGGGGTTTTCAAAAATAAATTCACTTGATTTTACTGTCAATAAAGTTGCCTTGAGGGACCGCCTATGTGCAAAGCTGGGCTAAGTACTATGGTGGCATGGATGATACATAGATTAACTTAACAGTTTTAACTTTAATTCTAACCTTGCTCTTGGGATTTTATGATCTACATTAAACACAGAGACTGGGAGAAAATATTTGTGATGTATATGATAAGAGGTTGGAACCCCTTGGAATACATCAATAAGGAAAACAATGGAAAATTGGGCAAATAATGACAATTCAGGAAAAGGAAAATGAAGTCCAGAAAGCCAATAAATAAGAAAAAGCACTACCTAGAAAATAAAGAAATGGAAATTAAACTGCAAGATATCAAATTTTGCCAGTTATTATATAGAAAAAAATGAAAATGGTCAAGGTCATCCAGTGTAATCAAAGGTGTGGGAAGCAGACATTTCTATATTTTGTGGGTGGGAATATGGGTAAGACAAGCCCTTTTGAAGAGCAATCTGGTGGAAATTTTTTAAGATTTTAAACAAGAGTATCTTATGATTCAGAACAAAAATCAGTTCTATGTAAACTGAAGCTCAAAGGCCTAAAAGTACTATATGTAAGGATGCTGCTGCAGCAATGTTTTTAATAGTTAAAAAGTTAAAAGGGAAATGTCCTGTAAATAAATTAGTAGTGGGAATGAGTGAATAGACCACCATCAATACAGAGTATGGTATGTGCCGGGAGCCGTCAGGATGCCCCCTTACTCGGATGACAAGGTCACGAGACTAAGAAAGTATTTGCAAAGCTGACTTTCTTTATCGGGGCATCCTGGGCAAGCCCCACCCTGGTATTTTTCTTGGAAGTTCTGTCCATGCTCGGAACATTGGCTCATCTCAGTAGGTCAGTCACAGTTGGAAAGAATTCGTCCTGAGATAATTCCCCCAGACCTTATCGACCAGAGGATCCAGGAAGGTGGATCACCTTCCCCGGGGGCTATGGAGGAATGAAAGGGACATTTAAATAGGTTACTACTCCTCCTACTCATTACTGGGGAGTTTACCAAGAGTTCTCTGGGGGTCATGGCAAGGCCACCACCAGAAAGGCTTGTACTTGGGTCACCTTTCCACCTCCCACTCCCCTGACCACTCCACGTTGGAGGCTCACTTCCTTGAAGAAATCAGGCTCGATTGAGACTTAGGAATGCTCATAATTGTGGCCAGCATAGTTGGAGATATTGATTGCTTTAGAATAATGTAGACATAGGAATTCATTATAGTAGTTATAAGGTTAATAGGGTTTTATTGCTAAAGCAGTGCTGCTTGACTGTCTCTTAGTTCTCTTTCCTGTCTCTAAACTGTCTCTTTGTCCTCTTTCCTTTTTTCTCGTAAGAACTGGAGTAGGTTACTAGAATAAACAGTCTCAAGCTTAAGCCCTTCCCTCTAGCTTCTACATAGTTGTACCTGATAAGAGAAATGTAACCTTTCTACTTAGGTTGATGTACTTATCTTGATTGAATGAAGTATACTGAAGACATTCAAATGGTAATCATACTATTGTTAAATCTAATTACATAGAATTCTGACTTCTGCAAAGGCAATGTTTTATGATAGTTTGGGGAATAAACTCAATGATAAGGTTGCTATGGGAGGTAGAAAACAAAAAATTGTATAGAATGATAGGTGATGTAATGATGTAATGGGGATGTCTTTTGGCTATAAAAACTGTAAACCAACAACAATAAACGAGAGACTTCTCCACCGCCTTTTGGAGAGACTTCTCCACCGCCTTTTGGAGAGACTTCTCCATCTCCTGTTGGAGAGACTTCTCCATCATCCCACAAACTAACAACAATAAACGGAGAGAGACTGCTCCATCACCACACATCGACTCAGCTCAGTTCTTCTTCCGCCGACGCCACTCATCCCTCAAGACCCCCGGACCCCGCCGAGGCTGGACCCCGGCAGGTATGCCTTGTGGCCATTAAATAAAGTCTTTACATAAATGAAAGGGGAGTTGAATGAGTCTGTGAAAAGTCCTTATAGATACTATTAGTATAAATGTAGAAAAAAGACTGGAAGGATATTTAGCCCTCTGCCAACAGCAGTAACATCAGTGGTGGGGAATCTGAGTCTGGGGGGAGGGAAAGGGGACTTTCAGTTTTCGTTTTGTATGCTTTTAGAAGAGAAGGAAAATTTCAACCAATCTATTAAAGAAACAAACTATTATTTGTCCCAGCTGGGAAGGAAAATTTTCTATTTCTGAATACTGAAGGAATGTTACATCCGCCCCTAGGTGGATGTTTTCTTGATCCAGTCATATTTTTGAAAAGCATGCCAAACCAAAATGCAATTAAATATCCCACCTTAGAAAGGAAAAATGTATGTGACATGCATAACTGAAAAATGTGTAAATAATATAAACATATAGCTGCTTCAGATGGTTTTTTGGAAGGATGTACAACATAATTTTCCATGTAAAATATATATAAAGTTAATACAACCAAACAGCATACCAAGGTGTCAATGAAAGTGAATAAAAGAGATAAATATGTCATGAGGAAATACAGGGTATTCACATGGAAAGCGTATTTTCAGTCTCACTGAGAAGAGCTGTACATTAAGCAACAGAAAAGACTCACAACATTTAATTCAAGCTATATGTTGAGCACAGGGCTTCCCTGGTGGTTCAGTGTGTAAAGAGTCTGCCTGAAGTGCAGAAGACCGGGGTTTGATCCCTGGGTTGGGAAGATCCCCTGGAGAAGAATGGCAACCCACTCCAGTATTCTTGCCTGGAGAATCTCTTGGACAGAGGAGCCTGGCAGGCTGAAGTCCGTGGGGTCACAAAGAGTCAGACACGAGTGGGTGACTTTCACTTCATCTGTTGAGCACATACTATGTTTATTGGATGTGCTTTACATGAAGCACCCCACTTTAATCCTTACTCTTGCCAGCTTATGATGTAGATGGTACCCCCTCTAGCGATGAGGAAAGAGGGGGCACAAAGAGGTTAGGTAACGTAACCAAAGCCACACTCCTCTGGTAAGCAGAGGAGACGGGATTCAAAGCCAGGACTGATTCAAAAGTCCAAAGTGTGACCTAACCTCCTATCTGATCTCCTATAACCAAAAGCTCAAAGTCAGTGTCGGTGGGAGGTGCGCTTCTGCGAAACCACACTCACGTACAGTCTGCCTACTTTGTGTTTTGAGTCAGCTCCCTGGGGTACCTCTGGGTCCCGGAAGCTGGCAGGACCAGGCTGGGACTTTGCTCTAGTCCTGCCTTCAGACTACAGTTCTGTCTGGGGCAGAACCTGCTCCGGTCGTTGCCAAACCCGGAGACCAAGACTTGGGTATTCTGGGTTAGAACTTTGCGGAGGTCTTTGTGATCACAGGCCTGGGCGTTGCCTTGGAGCCCCGGGGGCTGGGGCTGAGGGGCTTCCAGCATACCCTGAAGCCCACTGCACTTCCTACCTGCTCAGGGCCCTGTAGCGTCTTCAGCACTTAGGCACAGAATACTCTCCTCGCTTCATTTCCTCGGCTCCCTCTCCTCACCCCTTCTCCTTCCTGTAACTTAGGCCACAGGCCCCCCTCACCCCTCCTCCTGCCCCAGCCAGGGCTCCCCGCTGCTGCCCTCCCTGTCTGGCTCCCTCCCTGTCTGGCTCCCTCGGTCTCCCTTCCATGAGCCATTCTTCCTCTTTCCCCAGTCTCCCCCTCCCTCTGTTCCCTCACAGCCCTCACTCTCTTTGCTTTCTTCCAACCAGTTGATCTGGAGCAGCCATATCCCAGGAAAACCATGGGGCTTGGAGGGAGAAAAGGGACCGTGACACCTCATGAGCGGAATCCAAGCCCAGGACCTACAAACAGCCCTAAAATGAGTAAAAAAAAAATGAAGAGGAAGAAAAAGAAGAAAGATATGGAGGAGCTGAAGAAGGAAGTAGTCATGGTGAGAACAGCTGAAGAGGGCGCTGACAAACTGCCCTCCAAGAACACCTCTCAACCCTCGGCCTTCTAGCATCTCACCCCAAGGATTCCCCACACAGGCCAGAGCCTCCGCTCCCCCCATAAACGTTCCCCCTGGACGTGATGTGTTGCCACCTGTCCCTCAGTAGCTCTCCTCTCTCCTCAGGATGATCACAAATTAACCTTGGATGAGCTGAGCGCCAAGTATTCTGTGGACCTGACCAGGGTAAGTGGGAGGGTTCCCTGACGGAGGCGGAGGCTCTCCATTCCTGGCCTTGAGGCTGCCAGGATAGGGGCAGAGCTGCAAACCCAGCTCCTGACTTCAAGGTCAATGTTCTTACCCTTGACCTGCACCCAGCCAAGGACACACATTCTGAAAAAGATGATGATGGTAACCACTCCAGAGACAGCTCAGGATTAGAGGAAAGAACGAGGTGGACTAGGGAGCACGTCCCAAACCTTTGTCCTGGGGACCCATCCACACTCTTACAGGTTATCAAGGACCCCAAGGAGCTTTGGCTTATGTGGGTTACATCTATCAGGCTTCCCCGGCGGCTCAGCCGTAAAGAACACACTTGTAATGCAGGTATCGCAGGAGACGTGGGTTGGATCCCTGGGTCAAGAAGATCCCCTGAAAGAGGGCAGAGCAACCCAGGATTCTTTCCAGGAGAATCCCATGAACAGAGGAGCCTGGTAGGCTGAGGTCCATGGGGTCGCAAAGAGTTGGACACAACTGAGAAACTAAGCACAGCACACATCCATCATCTATATTTATCATATTAGAAATTAAAACTAAGAAAATTAAAAAGTGAATTAAATGAATTCACTTAATGAAATTTATATTGGTAAACAAGAGTAAGGCTATTATCTATTAGCACAAATATTTTTATGTCAACTACTTTTCAAAGCAAACTTTGTGGTGTTTTACATTTTTGCAAATCTAACGCCTAGCTTTTTAGCAAAAGACTGCTGGATTCTCTTATAGTTTCAGCATTAACTCTATTGTGCTATCATGTGCCCTGTAGCCTTGGGAAAATTCTGCTATATACTTGAGAGAATGAGAGTGAAAAGACAAATAACAATTTAGTGTTATTATGAAAACTGTTTGAGAATTCCTTCAGGGTCCAGTGGTTAGGTCTCTATTTGTGGCCAAAAGAAAAAAAAAAAAGAAATCGTTTAGCCTTGTGGATCCCCTCTGCCCAGAAAGCATCTTGGGACCGCTGTAGGTCCCCAGGCCACGCGTTGAGGACTGCGGGTTTAACGGCAAAGCCATATATTGCTGCTGCCGTCACTCTACTGTTGCTGCTGCTTCCACTCTAGCCACTAATACAATGGCCACAAATAAACAAAAGCCCTGGAAATGCAAGTTCCTCTTAGCTCTAGAATCTCTTCATTGGAGGGTCTTAGGGTGACCATCTGCTCGCCAGAGATGAGCGTAGGAGGCAGGTCCTGCTTTTATCTAAATTGTATTTTTCCAGGAGAGGTTGGGGAGTGGCTGATGGATATTTAAGAGAGTTACTTTCTTCTTCTCCTTTCCTTTATTACAATCCTCGAGCAGGTTTTACTCTTGTTTTCACTCAGAGGAAAAAGCACAAGCGTATGCAGCAGGCTAGAGTGAGGAGCTACACGTCACGTATTTAGTTGCTTGCTTGTTTTTCTCTGTTTCTAAATCAAAGGATCAAAGTGTGGATGTCTGAAGGTTATAAGCATGGGCATTGTATCTCATCATTCCATCAGCCTGGCACACTGTATTATAAGTCGTTTATATGGATCTCCTCACTGGAGGTGGAGTTCCGTTAGGCCTGGCATCAGTCTTACTCACTTTAGTACTCTACAGCTGTATCCGTCCCAAAACAGGTGTTCAGAAGATTTATGGATCAGCCCATAAACTAAAGACTCTTCCTATGTCAGGAGGCTAAATAATACCCTTCTGTAGTGCAAGTTTTAGAGTCCCGCTTATGTAGGAAGGACTTCCAGGCTGACCTTCAGAGAACTTCGCTGGTCTCTAGACTTGTCCTGGGCTATAAATGGCAGGTCTGAGTTCTGAAGCCAGGGTCTTCTTTGTGACAGCTGCTTCCTTCTCACCGTTCTCCCTTCCTCCCTATTTCTTCTCCACATAGGGCCATAGCCCTGAAAAGGCGCAGGAAATCCTGACTCGAGATGGACCCAATACACTTACCCCTCCCGCTACCACTCCAGAATGGATCAAATTCTGCAAGCAGCTATTTGGTGGCTTCTCCCTCCTCCTGTGGACTGGTGCCATTCTTTGCTTCGTGGCCTTCAGCATCCAGCTGTATTTCAATGAGGAGCCCACCAAAGACAACGTGAGTCTGTTCAACTGCTGCTGGCTCGTCTCTGCTCAGCTGCTGCCAGGCTTCTTTCTGCTCAGCAGCCTAGCACTCCCGAAGTCCTCAGGTCCAAGTCGATATATGCCCAGGAGCTGATAAGAGAGCTTTGGTCCCTCCTGGTTTCCTTTTTATCTAGAAAGCTTCTTTAAAAAAAAAAAAAAATCTTGGCAATTCCCTGGCAGTCCAGTGGTTAGGACCCCACTGCCCTGCAGGGCTTCCACTGCAGGGGGCACAGGTTCGATCCCTGGTCAAGAAACTAAGATCCTGCCAGCCATGCGGTCTGGCCAAAGAAAGAAAAAGAAAGCTTCTGACTCAGCTCCCTGAGATACAGAATTCTCTCTAGAAACTGGTTCTCCTTTGATCATCTTCCCGACTGATCACCAAAGCACTTTGCTGTCCATTTTCTCTCCTTCCCGTCCATCTCCCTCACTAGCCCCCTCCCACTGTGAGTAGCCTTTCTGGAGAGGAAAAGATGGCGCTTCTCGGATCTGGAGTTTTGTTGGCTCCAAATTGTAGCTCCGGGTTCCTTCAGCAGGAAGCTGAAATAGCCAGGCTGTCTCAGACTCTGCTCAAGCCCTGTGCTCTCCCGCCGCCTCCTACGGTTTCCTCCACCTAGAGAAATGGCTATTACCTTTGCTAACTGACTTTCTGAGGATGAAGAGGAAGAAAAGCACCTATTGATGAGCCCTGGGTTTCCCTCCCCGCAGCTGTACCTGGGCGTTGTACTAACGGTCGTGGTCGTCATCACCGGCTGCTTCTCCTATTATCAGGAGGCCAAGAGCTCCAAGATCATGGAATCTTTTAAGAACATGGTACCTCAGGTAGGATTCATATGGAAGGATCTAGTGAGAGAATGCGTTAGAATGTAGCCAAATATATGACTTTTATGTCCCTTGAAGAATTGTACCCTACCATGAGTGAACTGTGGCTGATAATGAGGGTGAATTCATTTAAATTTTGACCTGTCTGGCCTTAAAAGTACCCTGAGAAAAACACATCGCCTTTGAAGTGGTCTGTCTGAAATGCATAATCTGAATCTAATGAGCCTAATGAAAGTGAAAGTGTTAGTGGCTCAGTGGTGTCTGAGTCTTTTCCACCCCGTGGGCTGCAGCCTGCCAGCTCCTCTGTCCATGGAATTCTCCAGGCCAGAATACTGGAGTGGGTTTCCATTTCCTTCGCCTAAGTCCTGGGAAATGTACATTGGAGTATGCATGATAAAAGATCATGACTTACGTGGGGACCCCCCTGGCAAGCAGTGGTTAAGACCTCGCCTTCCAGTGTAGTGGGTGTGGGTCAATCCCTGGTCAGCGACCTAAGATCCCACATGCCTTACAGTCAAAAAACCAAACTGTAAAACAGAAGCAATATTGTAACAAATTCAATAAAGACTTTAAAAATGGCCCACATCAAAACAGAAAATATTTTTTTAAAAAGATTATGATGTAGGTAACTTGCCCTCAATAGTTAGGGGGGAAAAGAATTCACATACACACATACATAGAGACAGAGAACAAATGACAAAGTGAATGGAGTAAAATGTTAACAGATGAGTCTGGGTAAAGGTTATATAGGTGCTCTTGGGACAATTTTTATTCTTGCAACTCTTCTGAAAGTTTAGATTATTTTCCAAGAAAACCTTTCTAAAGAGCCTGGAAAACATGACAGCAGAAGGACGTTCCTAGGCAAAGGGCTGGAAACTTGAAGAGGAACAGGCTCCAGATTTTCCCAATGACATGGTTGTGTTCTAGCCTTTTAGCCCAGGATCTTCTCCCTTTGATGTCAACAGAACTTAATTCCTTCCTTGGGTACGAGTGGAAAGGGGGGAAAAGCGGGAAATGTTTTGGCAGAATGAAGTAGGAGTTTGGAGACTACCAGTGTCTGCTGCCTAGCAAGCTGCCCCAAAAGCATAGTGGCTCAAATCAACAAACATAGTACTTCTCACTGTGGCTAGGCTGTCCTTCTGATCTGGGCTGAGCTTAGCTGATGCTGGATGGTCTTAGATGACCTCATTCACATGTCTGGGGCCTCAGGTGAGATGTCGTGGACGTCTGGGCCTTTCTCCGTATAATCTCTCTTCCTCCAGGAGATTAGCTTGAGCCCATTCAGTATGGTGACAGAGGGCACACCCCAGTGTGCAAGCATTTTTTAAGCATCTGCTTGCATTACATTTGCTAATGTCCCATGGGCCAAAGCAAGCCATACGGTCACGCCTAAGTATAGCAATGAAGAGATAAACCCCATTCCTACATGGGGTGTAAGTGAGAGGAGCATCAAAGGGCCCTGCAGACAGTGATGGTAAGAATTTGCAACCTACCAAAGTGATCTGCACAAATGATGTGATGAGTAACAGCGGGCCTCAGAGGACAGGAGACCAGGAACTGGATGGAAATGAGAAAAGAGCTTTGGAAATGACCCTACACTGTCTTCCCACAGCAAGCTCTGGTCATTCGCGGTGGAGAGAAGTTTCCGATCCCTGTACACAACGTGGTGGTAGGAGACCTGGTAGAAGTAAAGGGTGGGGACCGAATCCCTGCTGACATCCGGCTTATCTCTTCACAAGGATGTAAGGTGAGGGGATGTGAAACGCTGTGCAAGGAGGCCAAGTGTGGTCTTAGAGCGCCGAGGTGACCTGGGCCCAGTTAATGAAATCACCATCTTATTCGGAACCTTGGGAAGTCACAAGAGCAGGTTTGAGATTGCCGTGGTGTGCAAGCTGGTGTTTCTGTCTGCATGTCGATAATGACGATGCTGGTGGCAGACAGAGATGTGTCATCTGTATAAATCTTTTTTTTTCCATTCTCCCTTTATGACCCTCCTCTCTCCCATCCCAGGTGGACAACTCATCCCTGACCGGGGAGTCAGAGCCCCAGTCCCGCTCCCCTGAGTTCACCAACGAGAACCCTCTGGAGACCCAAAATATCTGCTTCTTCTCCACCAACTGTGTGGAAGGTGAATGTCGAATCATAAGTAGCCTAGGTTCAAAAGTAAAGGTTGATGGCGGTCACCTAACCACCGGACCACCATGTCCCTGGTGGTCCAGAGGTTAGAACTCCGACAGTCTGCTGCAGGGGGGCGCAGGTTCGATCTCTAGTTGGGGAGTTAAGATCTTGTGTGCCAAAAAAAAAGAAGCGAAGGTTGAAACAGAGATTTCTAGAACTCTCTATCGTCTAAAGGTAGTGAGGAATGTAATAGCCAGTAAATAGTCTACATTCTTGGTCACTCATGAGCTGTACGATCTTAAATCAAAGGTCAAAGCCATCATTTCCACGTTTGAACAATGATGATACTGAAAGTCAATTTTTATGCGGGTTAAAGAAGATAATACATATAAAATGCTTAGCACAAGGCCTAACACATTTTAAGTGCCCTATAACTGTAGCTATTTTTATTCTATGTAGTGAATGGACTGTGTTCTATGAGCTAAAAATAGCATAGAAGGGGAGAAAATCATTCAGCCCTGCTAAGTCATTCTTCTCCTCCTGAAGTGAGCCCTAATGTCTCACTGTCCCAAGAGAGGGTACTGCCTTTATAAATTTGAGCTTGCCCCGGAGCAAACAGCTAGTACGATGAGAAGTTGAACTTTCAGGCCTGAGTCTTTCTGATAAAAAAAAAAAAAAGCTATCTCTATAATAAGTTGCTTTTCTGGGTGATTCTGGCTGTAACTTTGATGGGAGGAATTTCAGTCATTATGGTAAGGCAGGAAGAATTATTGTAAGCAAAGAGCTTTGTGGGGCCCTTCATTTCAGGCCGCACACGTGAATGTTCTCGGTACTGTGTGTGAAGTTGCCCTCCTGACCCTGGGCCCAGAGGCCCCACTGTTATGGCCTGGGCCAGCCAGCAGGGGTCAGACTGGCTCCAGCCAGCAGAGCAGGGAGGGGGCTCCACTCAGCACGGCTGACAACTGGGCAGCGTTCTTGTTGGTGGGGGAAAGGAGGGCTGTCCTCTGAGTTCCAGGAAGTTTGGCAGCACCCCGGCTCTCAACCCGTTAAGCGCCAGTAGCAATCCTGCCCATCTCGGTGGCAACTCCAGATGCTGCCAGATGAGTCCTGGGGGGCAAACTGAGAAGGCCTGGGTTAGAGGAGGGGGGCTTGGAACACAGGATTCCAGCAGAAGGGTAACCACTACTCCTGGGGCTCAAGAAACTCTTCGGCTGCCGAGGACAGACTGAGACACATGAAGGCAATAGGAGATATTTTAGATTAAGTGCAACAAGACGAAGACGTTGGCGGTGAAGACAGTTAGGCTATCAGATCGGGGATCTCTGGAGAACTGTGAAAGCTGAGATTTTTCAGGCTAGGAGACCCTCACTTGTACAAATGAAACATAAAGAGAGTAGAACGTAAGAACCTTTCAGAGACCCTTGAGCTTCCACCTTGTTTTTGACCATTGACACGTTTGCTCTATGTAGGAGCCAAATGCAATGCCTTCCCGGTTCAGACTTCCCCTTTATCCACAGGGTCCGCCCAGGGTATTGTGATTGCCACCGGAGACTCCACCGTGATGGGCCGTATCGCCTCGCTGACCTCGGGTCTGGCAGTGGGCAAGACCCCCATCGCTACTGAGCTCGAACACTTCATCCACCTGATCACAGGGGTGGCCGTCTTTCTGGGTGTCACTTTCTTTGGGCTCTCGCTTATCTTGGGCTACACCTGGCTGGAGGCTGTCATTTTTCTCATCGGCATCATTGTGGCCAACGTACCTGAGGGGCTGCTGGCCACCGTCACCGTGAGTAACCAGGGTGGAGGGTGGCTCCCAGGCAGACAAACCGCCCCCAAGGAAACGAAATCACTAGTATTGGCTGTTGTGGCTGAACCTCTAGCGCATGTACAGATGTCAGATCATTTAGTTCCCAAATTACGCTGACTTCCTCCACCCATATTTTCTGGTGCCTTCTCTCTTTAATGAGAAAAGAAGTGAATTATGATGCAGAAAGCGTTAGATTATAAATCACCCGGAGTGAGTTCCAGTCCTGGGTGTACTGGCTGGGGAACCTGGCCAACTCGCTGCACCCAGGGCCTCGGTTTATTAGGATTATAGAATCTTACTGGTAAGGACTTCAGAGTTCATATAAATTCAACCTTTGAACCAATGCCGAATATCCTGTTTAAAATCTGTAGGAGATGATGATGATTTCTAGTAATGGGAAGCCCACCCCCCCTTTTATCTGACTTCATTTCATTGCTGGATCGCTCTAGTTAGATTTCATTATGTTGAATAGACATATGATTCTCTGTTTGGTCCTAGTTTTCTCATCTGAAGAAACACAAAATAAGCCAATTCTCTCTCTTTTACAAACCTACCCTTTAAATTTTTTTGCAGTAGCCATTATGTCCCCTCAAACTCTCCAGGTGGGGAGGTCAAAGAATCCCTTTTCCCTTAGCCCTTCTTTCTGTGACATGATCTTCAAACCCTTGTCTTGCTGATCACCTGTTTGGGGCATGTGCTCCTTTATCAATATCCTTCTTAAAATGGAAATGAGAACAATATCCAGGGTGTGGCTGGACCTGCACCAAAACATCAGGACTCATGATGTTATGTAAATAAAAACTCCACAGTTCAAATTCTGCACATAACCACAGCCTAAGAATTTATTCGCTTTTAAAATAACCTTGCCACATGCCTGGTTTTCACTTGAATTATGGTTAAGAAAAATCTTCTGCTTTAAGTGATTTCTCAAGTCCTTTTCAGGCTGCAGTAGTCCTCGGCTTCATCATTCTCTCCTCTTCATTCTTTCTATAAACTATTGGTACAGCCCTCCTCCACCCACAGCATCTTATACCACAGTCAAAGGTTAGCCCTCAACGTGGTCCTTGGAAAGACTGGACTTGAGAAAGAGGTGTGTCCTGAATTTGAAAGGAAAAGAGGCTGTGGGAGAGAAAAGATGAAAGGATCAAGGGGGAGAGGAATATTCCAGAAGGAATAGGAGATCATTCTCTACGATACCCTGGTAAAGGAATGCACTCTTTTTTGAAACTCTGCCATAAAGTACAAACCAAAATCACTTTCCTAATTTCCTTTACTATAGCCACAGATGGGCTTTCTAAAGACTAGGTGACAACAGAAAGGAAATAAGTACCAAAAATTACAAGAGCAATAAAAATGATTGGGTTTCCAAAACCACAGAGAGCTGTGAGTAGCAGAGGGCCCCTCTTCACTTGACCCCCTCTCCGCTCCTCCTGGCCCCAGGTGTGCCTGACCCTGACAGCCAAGCGCATGGCTCGGAAGAACTGCCTGGTGAAGAACCTGGAGGCGGTGGAGACGCTGGGCTCCACCTCCACCATCTGCTCCGACAAGACGGGCACCCTCACCCAGAACCGCATGACCGTCGCCCACCTGTGGTTCGACAAGGCCATCTACGAGGCCGACACCAGTGAAGAACAGACTGGTGACTGGTGGCGTGGTGGTCAGAGAGGGGAAGAAAGTGGGAGATGTGATGGGTAGCTGAGACGGCGTGGTGAGGCCAGACAGTGAGGGGAGAGCTGCGAAGGGAGAGCAGAGCCAGGAGGCCTGGGGAAAAGGAAGCGTCTCTGAGGAGTGTCTGGATGCTGGACGGGATGTGAACAACCCCCTGCTTTAAACTCTCCTGTTCCCTGCCCTGCTCACCGTTCTGTTCTCTCCTCAGGGAATTCATTTGCCAAGGGCTCTGATACCTGGTTTATCCTGGCCCGAATTGCTGGCCTCTGCAACCGGGCTGATTTTAAGGCGAATGAGGAGAGCCTTCCCGTAGCTAAGGTGTCAGGCCCAAGGGAGTAGAGGGGGCTTCAGGGGCCAGGATATAACCCTAAATATCTCTTTCCTGGCCCTGGGTGGTGCCCCCCGGCAGCCCTCCCCATCCTGCTCCTCTCCTTGTTACCATCGGCAAACCCAGGTGCCATGCCTCCCAGGCTTATTATACCAACCCCATCCTGGCAGCGGGCAACAACAGGAGATGCTTCTGAGTCAGCGCTCCTCAAGTTCATCGAGCAGTCCTACAGCCCTGTGAAGGAGATGAGAGAGAAAAGCCCCAAGGTGGCCGAGATCCCCTTCAATTCTATCAACAAGTACCAGGTACAGAACCGACAAAGGTAGGAGATAGCAGCGGGGGACGGGCTCATCATCTGGAGAAAGGGGGAGCTTTGCCTGTGCCTTTATGTCTGAGCGTAGAACAAGATACAATGTGTAACTGGCACCCCAGTTAGGAGGAAAGCTCACCTTAAGGGAAAGTGCGTGCATGTTAGCATGAAGTTGCTTCAGTCGTGTCCGACTCTTGGCGCCCTCGTGGACTGTAGCCTGCCAGGCTCTCTGTGCATGGGATTCTCCAGGCAAGAATGTTGGAGTGGGTTGCCATGCCCTCCTCCAGGAGATCTTCTCAACCCTGAAACTGAACCCGAGTCTCCTGCGGCTCCTGCGTTGCAGGTAGATTCTTTACCACTGAGCCACCAGGGAAGCCCAGGGGAAAGTGGTAAGCAGACAAAGGCAGACAAAGATGATAAAGGAAGAGGCGCTCAGCCCCAAGCAGCCTTGAGGGTGCATCGCTGTGCAGAGAGCTAATCATGAAGTGCTCTCTGAAATGTCCACGGGCAGCAAGGGCTGGCTGGGTGTCTCTGTGGCAACTGTGAGACTCGCTGCTGCAGAATATGTTAGATTTGTCAGCCGCTTCCTGGAGTACCTTATCTCACAAGTCATCAGATAATTCTTTTCATTCCATGCCTGCAGTTCTAGCAGCTGCCGTCAGGTAGGCGGTCAGGCTCTCCTGACTGTCTGTGAAGATGCTTCTCCAGGGCCACTGTGTCCGTGATCCAGGGAGGTGTGACAAGGGAAGGGGAGATGCTGGAGAGGGACAGCAGAGGCTGTCACAGTAAAACTCGTGAGAGGGACAGGAAACCCGGCACTTCCCGCCTATGTGAGAACACTGGGACCCTTTTAGGAGGGGTTCTGGTGGAAAGGAGGGGACCGTGGCATCCCCACTGGGGTGGGAGCGCTGGCAGCTAAAGTTTGATTTGCTTAGAATAGTGGAATTCTCTAAATTCAAGCAATACCGTAAAGGTCATTCAGGTGTGGACAACAGAGAGGAAATGAGACTCCCAAAAGTCAGTTTGGGTTTTGAGTCTTAAAAACACATAAGAGGGCCCACTTTGCAACACATGTCCTAAAACTAGAATACAGAGAAGATTAGTATGGCCCCCGGATGACAGGCAAATTCGTGAAGTAGTCCATACTTTCACATTTGAAAGTTGCTTAAAAGAATAGATCTTAAAAGTTTTCATCACAAGAAATACATTTTTGTAACTAAAAATAACAACATAGTAAAAGCTATATAGATCTTTTTAAAACAAATTACCTATACTTTCACATTGAACGCTGAACAAGTAAAAGCTTAAGAAACAGACTCGTGGGTTTTTTGTCTCAACTGGCTTTTTGTCAGTGAAATAAGATAGGTCCCCTAGGCCCAAACTGCAAACTTATTTCCATTTTTTCCTGATGTTTAGTGGCCTCACTAACCAGACAGGAATTTTGTGCTTGGCAAGGCCCAATTAAAGCCTTCGACTGGAAAGAATTAGGTACCTCTCCTTCCTTCCACAGATTCAAAATAAAAGCAAAACATAGTTATGACATTTGTTGGGATGTCCAACAGCATAGCAGTCTTTCCCCTAGATGACTATGTCAGACGCCTTTTCTGAGCTATTGAATATCAAGTTCAAACAGCAAAATCCTCTACGCCAAATGTGCTCGGCCAGTCTGCGAGCCGCCAGCTCTGGTGGGGCTTGCCTGGGGCCCCAGGAAAACCCCTCTGGCTCCTTTCTCTCCCTACTCGTAAACAAGCTGCTTTATCGGCTTGCTCCCTGCTCTCGGGGCAGTCAGAGGTCCTGGTATGCAAGGGACATCTGAGCCTGCTGGTCTTTGCAAGGCGTGCTCTCTTTCCCTCTCTGAGACTGAAATGAAAGGAAGAAGCTCCTCAGTTCTGACATTTCCAGTTTCTCCCATCTTTTTCATCTGTAATTTTCTATCAAGGTGTGGTGTGTGTGTGTGTGACTAAATTACCAACTTAAAAAAATAAATAAATAAATAAATGACCAACTTAAGCAGGTCTTGCTGCCATCTCTGATAATCTCCAATAGATAGTCAGCAAAGGGGGGGTTTTAAGTGCTCAGAAAATTAAGCTTTTAAATTGTTTTTTACAGCTTTCTGCTTACGTGAGTTAAGGTTTTCCCTTTTAATTGCTTAAGCGTATTTTGAATAAAATCATTTTTGGAAAATTTCCCAAGGAGCCCCTGTAGCTACATTTTGCACCCAGGTTTCCCATCTGGCTTCTCCCTGGGCCAGTGAGGTCTGGGTCCCTCAGCACCGCAGGCTCAATTCCTCCCAATGTGCTGATGTTGTCACCCGACAGGTTACGTAGCAGGAATTTCCTGTCGATCATTAGAGGAACATCAGAAATAGTTCCTCTGCTCAGATCAGATCACAGGAAGATGAAAAGTGAAACTGATCTTCTGTGTCCTTCAGGCTCCCGTCATGACTGTGCCCTCTGCTCCCTGACTGAGCCCACGGGGACCCCCAACCCCCTCTCAGGGGACTTGTCATGTTTCCAGGAGACAGCGGCCAGGGGGCTAGGATGGCTAACCATTATACATCACAGTTTTCATTATATTCTTTTTTTTTTGTTTTAGAGATGTGTTCTGTTTACTGGTTAAAAAAAAAATTCATAAACACAAAATAATAGTACATTCAACATGTAAATAAAATCACCAAAGATGCGATTATACGAATTTTACTGGCAACATGTGGAAAATAGTTTTTATCATTCCCAAAAATGAACATGAAAATATTCAAAGCCACCATTATTTAGTGTCAAACTAAACAAATCAGAATGCTTGAAGAGTTTGGTAACTCAAAGTGATTAGATACCCTTATTCTTTCAGGAAAAAAATAAAAGACAGTATTAATAAAAATGAAGCAACAATCATAACTATTAAATAGACTCTACCACCAAATACACAATGACAGAATTAACAAAGAATTTGGAACATAGACTGGTTAAGACAGCATGTTCTAAAGTCAGTCAACTTGGAGTCTTCCCTTGATTGCTTCTACCTTCTAGCTATGCGATTCTGGGCACAGCTTAAGCTTAGTTTCATCATCTATAAAATAAAGAAATTTATAGTACCATCGTTTTTCCAGTCGTCATGTATGGATGTGAGAGTTGGACAGTGAAGAAAGCTGACTGCCGAAGAATTGATGCTTTTGAACTGTGGTGTTGGAGAAGACTCTTGAGAGTCCCTTGTACTGCAAGGAGATCCAACAAGTCCACCCTAAAGGAGATCAGTCCTGGGAGTTCATTGGAAGGACTGATGCTGAAGCTGAAACTCCAATACTTTGGCCACCTGATGCGAAGAGTTGACGGATTGGAAAAGACCCTGATGCTGGGAAGGATTGGGGGCAGGAGGAGAAGAGGACAACAGAGGATGGGATGGCTGGATGGCATCACCGACTCGATGGCCATGGGTTTGGGTGGACTTCAGGAGTTGGTGATGGACAGGGAGGCCTGGCGTGCTGCGATTCATGGGGTCGCAAAGAGCCGGACACGACTGAGTGACTGAATGAACTGAACCTCACAGGGAAGTAGCTGGGAGGATTAAAATGACAATTCACGTAAAGCACTTGGAACAATGCCTGGCACATAGTAAGTGCTCAATAAATGTTACTATTATTCATCCTAGTCCCATCCCTCAGGCTCAACCAATCATGGTGAAGAACGGTCAGCGTTTTTCAATATACTCTTCACTAATACTCTCTCTCTTTTATAAAAGCCAAGTGAAGTGGGCATCCCAGATCTTTTACATTTTCTCAAAGGAGCTAAGGTTTGCAGAGGTTAAATGGACAGACCTGAGGTCATAAAGCTAAGAAAGCATTCCTGTTGGTCCTAGAACATAGGTGTTCTACTCTAAGTTTTCTTTCCAGTCCACTCTGCTGTCTCTGCTCTCTAGCCACTCAGGCAGAGAGGAAGCCAGGGGCACAGAGTGCCTGGGCTGCCTTTAGCTCCGAGTATGGCTAAGAAGATAACAGAGATTCGTGTGCAAATAATACCAGGCTGTGGGGCCCTGCAAAGGAGGAGGGGGTCGATCAAAGATCAGATATGACTGCAGGGAGAAGCGCTGTGTCGGGTCAGGGGACAAAGGAAATGGAGGTATGACACAGCTTAACTTTGCTTCCCTGACCCAGCCCTCACTCTCTCCTCCTTCCATCGAAGCTTCTTCTCCTCTTCCTAGATGTCCATCCACCTTCGGGAAGACAGCTCCCAGGCCCACGTCCTGATGATGAAGGGGGCGCCCGAGAGGATCTTGGAGTTTTGCTCTACTTACCTTCTGAAAGGGCAGGAGTACCCACTAGATGATGAAATGAAGGATGCCTTCCAAAATGCCTACTTGGAACTGGGAGGTCTAGGGGAACGTGTGCTAGGTGAGGCAGCTGTGGGAGAAGCCTTTGCAGAGTGGCGTCAAAACTGTCATTATTTGTGGGGTGAAGAATCTAGGAGGCTGGGGCAAGCGGGTAGAGACATCGGGGAATGACTGCCGGTCCCATCTTCTGTCCCTCTCCAGGGTTCTGCTTCTTAAATCTGCCTAGCACTTACTCCAAGGGATTCAAGTTTAACACTGATGAAATCAACTTTCCCATGAATAATCTTTGCTTCGTGGGGCTCATCTCCATGATTGACCCTCCCCGAGCTGCTGTGCCTGATGCTGTGGGCAAGTGCCGGAGTGCTGGGATTAAGGTAAGTGCCAGAGCAATCCAGACACCCCACACCTATCCTAACCTGGATCAACAGTAGGAAACCTTGGACAGAGTAGGTTCTTCATTTAATTGAGCTGATTTCTGCTCCCTTGAGCTTTTAAGTTTTAGCCTTAAGAGAGAACTTTATAGTGTGTTCTCTGAAGTTAGAATCCTGTCTTGAATTAGAATCACCAGGGGATGAACACAACATTGTAAATCGACTATACTTCAACATTATTAATCAACTATAAAATAAAACGAGATCACCAGGGGAGCTTTAAAACTCCAATGCCTTGGCCATACTCCAGACCCCTTCAACTTTCTAACAGGGAGCCAGGTATCTGTGTTTTTCAAAGCTCTCCTAGAGATTCCAGTGTGCAGACAGGTTTGAGAACCTAAGCCCTAGGAGAGTGCTTCTCAAACTGATGTGCATGTGAATAGCCTGGGGGTTTTACTGGAATGCAAATCCTTTTTCAGTACATCCAGAGGACCCCAAGATTCTGTATTTCTGACAAGCTCCCAGGTGATGACATTCCTGCTGGTCTGCAGGCCACACTGGAAGTAGCGAAGTGCTAGAAGATGTCATAAAAATGTGTTGCTGAGGGGGCTGTCGAAAGGGTGAAGCCAGGAGGGCTGGGGTCTGTGAGGAGACTGAGAGCTGGGGCCCTCGATGGGTCTGACTCGGGGTGAGCAGCTGCCCTAGCAGGTATATGTCAGGAGAAACAGCTAGAAGCTAAAGTGAAGTGGCCCGAGAGCAGACCCAGAGATGGGAACTCCCCTTCAGTCAGAAGAGGACTTTGGACTTCACGGAGTAGCAGCGGTAAAGCCCCCCTCACTCTGGGATGCTCTGGACTCCACTTTCCCGGGTCAAGTTCTACCCCTTGTTGCCGTTGCTTGTTTGTTTTGTATTTTGGCTGGCATGCGGGACGGCTCCCCGACCAGGGATCGAACCCAGGGCTCCGCAGCAAAAGTGCCAAGTCCTAACCACTAGGCCACCAGGGAACTCCCTCCAAGGTCAACTTCTAAGACTCCTACACATCTTCATAGATTAGCTGTTGTCACCTCTCTGCTCACACTTGACATTCTGGAATATTTAGGAGAGCAGGTTGGAGTTGGGGTGGGGCTGGAAGTGTTTAAGGAGAACTGGCTGCTGTCTGTCAGAGCTGACTTCATCTTGCCCTTTAACCATTGTCTCTGAGCAGTCTGGGTCACACTAAGTACAACGATTGGGCACTATAGTGGGAACCAAGGAATGGACAGAGGAAACCATTCTGAGTGATTCCCTGATTACCACAAGATGTTCTGGGGTGGAACAGTTCTTCACTATAACACATCTGCACATACCATCTTGATGGTCCTCCACAGATCTACAACATCATACTACCGTAGCGAGATGGAGAAGGAGCTCATTTGCGTTTTCTCAGCTTCCAGGTGGGCTGCTGGGATGAGAAGTATAGATATTATAGAGGCAGTCTAAAGTCTACTTCACTGGGGAGTTTATGGATCTCTTCAGCAAGAAGGAGAGTTATTGTGTCCACAGGCAGGGAGGCCCAACCAAGAGACAAAGAAGTGACCTGAGTCAGGGTAACCACCAGCACAGGATGCGCTCATGGCCTGAGAGGCAGAGCACGCTGGGATAGAGACAGTCCGAAGGGGATTCGGGCGGGTCTGGCGTTGGCGCCTGAAGCACAAAGCCCGGGGCTTTCTGGGCCATTCTTGTTCTGGGCACAGGTTTACATTTGAATTTCTTACCTCTTCTGGACCCGAAGCTGACAGAAACTTGGCCGGCTTGGTGAGGGATTCTGCATCACTCCCTTTTCCCTATAGGGAAGTATGAGATGTACATGGAGGCCATCCTTCAAGGAGGGTGAAGTGCAGTGGCTGACGCCAACAAGGGCTTGGGTTCCCGGGTAACTCAGTGGTAAAGAACCGGCCTGCCAGTGCAGGAGACACGGGAGACTCAGGTTTGATCCCTGGGCCGAGGAGATCTTCTAGAGAAGGAAAGTGCAACCCAATTCAGTATTCTTGCCTAGAAAACCCCATGGACAGAGGAGTCTGCCAGGCTACAGTCCATGGGCTTACAGGAGGTGGGACATGACTGAGCACACACATACAGAGCGTTGTCCCATGGGTGAGAACTTCCAAGGTTAACTCCGGGTGGTGCTGATGCAGAGCTGACGGATTTGATGAAGCTGTTGAAAGAGGCTGGATAACAGCCGCGTGGCAGCAAAATTTTTTTACAATCGATGGTGGGACTGGTGTTTCTCAGATAGTCATATGCTCAGGCCTTAGGAATGAATGACTTTAAAAAACTAAAATAAGGGACTTCCTTGATGGTCCAGAAGTTAAGATCCACACTTCCAGTGCAGGGGGTGTGGGTTTGATTCCTTGGGGAACTAAGATCCCACATGCTGTGTGTGGCATGGCCAAAAAAAAAGCAAACTGAAATAAAATTATCCCATTATGGAAGGGGAGTTGTCAGGGAATGGATACATGTATGTATATGGCTGAGTCTCTTTGCAGTCCACCTGAAACTGTCACAACATTATTAATTGGCTATATTGTTATTTAGTTGCTCAGTCCTATCTGACTCTTTTGCAAGCCCATGGCCTGTGGCCTGCCAGGCTCCTTTGTCCATGGGATTCTCCAGGCAAGAATACTGGAGTGGGTTACCATGCCCTTCTCCAGGAGATTTCCCTGACACAGGGATCAAACCCACATCTCTTATGTCTCCGGCATTGGCAGGCAGGTTCTTTACCACTGAGCCACCTGGGAAGCCAAGTGGCTCTATGCCAATATAAAATGAAAAGTTTTTTTTAAATAAAGAATACCAAATCATTAAAAAATAAAATTATCAGTATATTAACACATATATATGGAATTTAGAAAGACAGTAACGAGAACCCAGCATGCGAGACAGCAAAAGGAACGCAGATGTATAGAATAGACTCGTGGACTCTGTGGATGAGGGAAAGGGTGGGATGATATGGGAGAATGGCATTGAAACATGTTAATTATCATATGTCTAATCAATCACCAGCCCAGGATTGATGCTCGGGGCTGGTGCAATGAGATTTCCCCGGGGGGAGGGAGGAGGGAGGGAGATTCTGAAGGGGTAGCATATGTAAACCCATGGTGGTATCATGTCATTGTATGACAAAACTAATAAAAAAAATAATAAAATAAAATTATCCCATCATATTTGCCACTACCTGAGGCCCTTAGCAGCGTGAGGCTACTTGGCCCTGGCTATGAATTCAGCCTCCTCTGAGAACTGCAGCCGAGCAGCAAGCGCCTGAATCAGGTCACCAACGCTGGGAGCTCTCTCTCAGTGGGCTGATCCAGGGGAAGCGGGCCCAAGGGAACCAGCAAGGCAGCTTGCAAGAGTACATGAGAACACCAGAGGTAGAGTCAGCACCAAGAAGTGAGACATGAAATTCCTTTAGTACTTGACGAATTCCAGAAAGTACTAGATGCCTTTTATTCTGAAGGGAGCCATTCTTTGCTATTTTGTGAATGCATCTCAGTGTTCTGTGAAATTGTGTCCTAGGAACTCTCTCTTGGGGTGACTGACTTTGTTTTTATTTCTCTGGGCTGGCATGAAGGTGGTACTTCCAGAAACTGCTGTAGAACAGTAGTTCTGGGCAGGCAGGGCTAGGTACGACAGCCGTCCTTCACGTCATGACTAATGAGCTACTGGGAAATGCTCAAGGCACTGTAAGCCTAAAAAGCCATCACTGAGGGCTCAGTCTGAACCACACCTGGAATCTTTGATGCGGTTCCCTCCTAGATCCTCCCTGCACCCCACAGCCGAGCCAGGGCACTGGAAACCAGTGAGGGGGGAAATGCTCATAGCGCACCTTGCCTGAGTCCCTGGTGATCCCAGCTTGGTTAGCACTTCATCCAGCAAGCCAGCAGTGCCAGTATGGAATGAGGAGGGCTCATGGGAAAACCCCTTCAAGGCTTATTTCCACGCTCTGGGAGTAAATAGACTGACCTTTCCAGGACCTCTGCTCTTAGTTCAGCCACAGTCAGATAGTTTCCTTCTCCCTCCCACCAAAGCCTGAGAATTATGTGCTTAGGGGGCACTTGGGAACCATGGGCAGTGGTTCCCAGGAAGCGATGCTTCCTTCATTCTATAATTGCTTGTTGATGGATTACTCTGTGCTAGGAATTATGCTAAGCTGGAAACTTAGCATGAATCATAGGCATGGCCCCATGCTCTGAGTCCTCAGTCCAGCAAAGGAGAGAGACAGACAAGGCATCACACACAGAAAGTGAGGAGGGTTAGGAGAACAGAATGCTACCATACACAGGCACCTGGTCTTTGGGAAGGAGAGGGGTAGGACTAGGGCTGGGCCCAGTGCCCGGGAAAGGGCCAGACCCCAGGGGCACAAGGAGGCAGTGGGAAGAAGAGGGGCAGAGTGAGGATCAGAATGCACTTGGGTCTCGGTGAAATTTTGCTAGGCAGATGGATTCTTCCAGATGTTCCTTTACTGCCATTGTTCTCTGGGAAGGTGTTTCTGTCTTTGAGCTTAAAAAGGCAGTATAGCACTATAGAGAACAGTATGGAGACTCCTTTAAAAACCTGGAGTAAAACTACCATATGACCCAGCCATCCTACTACTGGGCATATACCCTGAGAAAACCATAATTAAAAAAGACACAGGCATCCCAATGTTCCTTGCAGCACCATTTACAACAGCCAGGACATAGAAGCAACCTGTTCATCAACAAATGAATGGATAAAGAAGTTGTGGTGCATACAGGCAATGGAATATTACTCAGTCATTAAAAGGAGCAAATTTAAGTCAGTTCTAGTGAGGTGGGTGAATCTAGAGCCTATAATACCGAGTGAAGTAAGTCAGAAAGAGAAACACAAATATTGTATATTAACACATATATTTGGAACCTCGAAAAATGATGCTGATGAACCTGTTTGCAGGACAAGAATAAAGATGCAGACAGAGAGAACAGACTCAGAGACACAACAGGGGAAGGAAAGGGTGGGACGAATTGAGAGAGTAGCATTGAAACAGCCACATTACCATATATAAAACTAGTGTGAAGTTGCTGTATAACACAGGAAGCTCACCCTGGTGCTCTGTGACAACCTGGAGGAGTGGGACAGGGTGGGAGGTGGGATGGAGATTCAGGAGGGAGGGAGTATATGTACACTTATGGCTGATTTGAGTTGTTGAATGGCAGAAACCAGTACAACATTGTAAAGCAATTGTCCTCCGATTAAAAAGATAAATTTTTTTTTAAAAGGCAGAATAGCTTCTGGAGCAATACACGAAATTCTGAATATAGTGTGCTTGTGCGTGCTGAGTCATGTCAGACTCTTTGCGACCCCATGGACTGTAGCCTGCCAGGCTCCTCTGTTCATTGGCTTTTTCAGGCAGGAATACAAGAGTGGGTTGCCATTTCCTTCTTCATCTGAATATAGTAAATACAATCAAATCCCTGATTTATTCATGGGAAACCAGAGTCCAATTTGTCCTGTGTTTTATGGTCTGATGGCCTTGACCCCCTCCCAAGGGTTGAAGCTAGCATAGCAAGACTTTTGACTGACAGCCCAAGTTCCTGGGAATGAGCTACTTACACCCCTGTGGAATGAGAACAGTGATCTGTTAGTTCTTGGAGAGAGAGGTGAAGGACTGGGGACCTCCCTGAAGATGACTCTGCCCTCTTTCCCTCCCCTCCCAACCCAGGTGATTATGGTAACAGGGGACCATCCCATCACAGCCAAGGCCATTGCCAAGGGTGTGGGCATCATCTCAGAGGGCACTGAGACAACAGAAGACATTGCTGCCCGGCTCAAGATCCCCGTCAGCAAGGTCGATCCTAGGTGAGACCCCCTAAAGAACGCAGATGTACCATTTTTCCCCTCCATCCTTAGCTCACTCCACCAACTAAAGTTTTTGGAGGTTCTTTCTGTAGGCAGGACATGCATGGTTTACTTACTGAAAAGTAAAACATAATAGGAAAATGACCAAGTGACGTGTCAGTAGGTTTTCAGATGAAGGTGGGCCAAAGAAGAAGGTGGAGAAGAGGGAGGAGGAGGTGGGGGTGGGGATACAGGGTGCCAGTCTGGGGAGAGTGCAGACTGGGGACAAGTTGAGGTGATGCAGTTGAAAGGAGAAACAAGGGGGTTATAGCAAAGATGAGTTTGAGGGTACTGGGATGCCTGGTGAACTCTCAACACCTGGAACTAACCTTTAGAAATTCCTCTTCCTCAGGGATGCCCAAGCCATTGTGGTGCATGGCTCAGAACTAAAGAATATGAACTCAGAGCAGCTTGATGAGATCCTCCAAAAACACACTGAGATCGTGTTCGCTCGGACCTCGCCCCAGCAGAAGCTCATCATTGTAGAGGGATGTCAGAGGCTGGTAAGGGAGACCAAGGAGGCTTGGGAAGTCACCCAGCCCCAAACAAGCAGAAGACCGTGTGGGCTGGGCTGGAGGAGGAGCGAGAGAGCATCCGACTGTGAGCCCCTAAGACAGGCATCTATCTGGGGACCCCCTAATAGTTTTGCTATCTCTGGAGGTACAGGAGAAGGGCCAAGAAGCTATATCAAGAAACAAGGGATGATGAAATCAAGCTACCCTTTGGGCTGGGTCCTGAACCTGACGCAGTAATTATTTCACTCCCTCCGTGCTTCCCCCAGGGAGCCATTGTGGCGGTGACGGGGGATGGGGTGAATGACTCTCCGGCGCTGAAGAAGGCGGACATTGGCATCGCAATGGGCATCACCGGCTCCGATGTGTCCAAGCAGGCCGCCGACATGATCCTGCTAGACGACAACTTTGCCTCCATCGTTACGGGTGTAGAGGAGGGTGAGGAAGCGGGGAGCCCAGGGTAGGGACTTACTTGGCCCTCAGACTCAGGTGAGAGTTGATGCACGTCATTCTCACCTCCTTTGCCCATCTCCCAACCTCCTGTACACACTAGGAAAAATCACTGTACGTCACAGTTGTGCAAATTGGATTCAGCTGGTACTTAGACCATCACCATGTGGAGCCCTCGTGTGATTGGAGGACAGTCCAGATTGTCTAGGAGTGAAGCTCTAGAGCAGCTGGTTTGTTTGCTTCTCTCATGGAGACTCAGAGGGGTATACTGTAGGTTTCAGGGTGTAGCCATACCCATAAGACTACTGTGTACTTCACAATCTCACGAGGACTTTCAGGAAGCCTGTTGTCTGTAAATGATGTCGACATATCAAGGCCATTGGAGCCTGACCACGTGAGCCGAGTCAAGTCCCCTTGTTCACAGAGACGATTCCCATGGGTGAAGCCCAGATCTCTGCTTCCTGGGCTCCCCGATTTCTGCCTGGAGCTATGAATGAAAACCTGTAACAATCCACGTAACTATGGCTAATGCTGTATTGAAACCTTGAATGATTCTCAGCGTTGAGACCTTATGTAGTCCTCAGTAGGGTATGTCCACTCAACTCAACAGACTTTGGAACACAAGCTGTGTATCAGACACTACTCTAGACGCTGGGGATTCACAATAAGGCGTAAAAAGACACCTCCTTGCACTCAGGTAACTTGATTTCTAGTGAATTAAGAGACAGAAAATAAACTGAACAGTATAATAAAAGAAGGCAAGTGCAATGGAAAAAACTAAGTAAAGCAGGGAGTGGAAGGAGGGGTGACACTTTTTAAGAAGGTTGTCAGGGAAGGATTCGAGCCCTCTTGCGATGCAGGAGGAATGATGCTCAGAGAGGGGAAGGGTGCCCGAGATCACAAGTCAGTTATGGCAGAAAATGCAGCTGGAACCCACGCCCAGCCTCTTTCCATTTCAGCCTTAATTTTTTTTTTTCATTGAGGTATAATTGATTTACAACACTGTGTTAGTTTCTGGTGTAAAGTGATTCAGTTTTATATATAATTTTCCACTTTGGTAATCATAAGTTTAGTTTTCCACGTCTGTGAGCCTGTGTCTGCTTTGTAAATAAGTTCAGCTGTGTCACATTTTAGATGTTACATAGAGGTGATGTCATATGATATTTGTCTTTGTCTGACTTACTTCACTTCGTATGCTAATCTCTAGTTCCATCCACGTTGCTGCAAATCCAGCCTTAATCTTCTTAGCGCTTTTATACGGGCATTCTCAGACATCTCAAAGTATTAACCAGGCCCCGGCCTGCTTAATTTTCAGAGATCAGATGATAGTAGCCATGTTGAATCCAAGAACACAGAGTCTACACATTTGACACGCTCAAATCATGGCTTTAACGAATAGTCACACAATTTAGAAGCAAACAAAGCAGGGGCTGCCAAGGCCTAAGACGCTTTCGCAGATTGCGTGACATTGCTTCGTAGCGGTCGCTCTCTGCCCAGGAGCTGGTTTGTGGGAGGCGTGAGGTCTCTGTGCTGCTCACAGAAGGCTGACCATCCTTCCCAGGCCGCCTGATCTTTGACAACCTGAAGAAGTCCATCGCCTACACCCTGACCAGCAACATCCCCGAGATCTCCCCCTTCCTGATGTTCATCATCCTCGGCATCCCCCTGCCTCTGGGCACCATAACCATTCTCTGCATTGACCTGGGCACTGACATGGTGAGGACCAAGCTGGACCCAGCTCACGGGACCCCTGTGAGATGGGCTGAGTTGGGACAGTCTGTTTCGGGAAGAGGGTCAGAGCTTCAGTAACTTCTTTGAGCTTCCTCTGGAACTGTGTGTTCCCTGTTGCTTCCACCCTCCATCCTCCAGGTCCCCGCTATCTCCTTGGCTTATGAGTCAGCTGAAAGTGACATCATGAAGAGGGCTCCACGGAATGCCAAGACTGATAAGCTGGTGAACCACCGTCTCATTGGCATGGCCTACGGACAGATCGGTGCGCCTGGAGGAACGAGGGGTGGGGGCGTGGGGACAGGCTGCTCCAGAAGGGTCCTGAGGCCGGTCTCGGTTTGGAAGTTCAGGGAGGTATTTTCCTAATTATGAACTGTGCTAGGCCCTAGCACAGAAAACCACTGATCTCTGATCTGCTCTTGACGTTGGAAAGGCGCAAACACACAAGAAAGAAGGGCAGGTTGTTTTCCAAGAGCCACATATAGAGTATAGACAGGACATACTACAGGAGCACAAGGCAGAAGCATTCACCAATCTTGAGGACAGTCAGAGAGGCCCTGTGGAGGAAACAAGACTTAAACTTGGTGCTGGAAGATTGGGCTTAGCTAATAAACGGGTGGTCAGACGCGGGGGACCAGAGGAAACCTGGTTGTCGAAGAGTGAATGAAACAAGTTGGGGAGTGCTTATTCCCGATAAAGAAGTCGTGGGAAGTGAGGCTGTGGACACAGGTAGTATTTACAGGGGGTCCAGCCTTGAAAGACACTTCTTTGTTCTTGAGTAGCCAGGTACAATGGGGGTACAGGCAAGAGATGGGGACAGAGGAGACAATATCAATGTTTAGAGATGGAAACACATAGAAAAGGCACAGATTTAGGAACCATATCTATGTTTGAATCTCAGTATCACAACTGACTACCTGTACAACTCTGGATAATGACGGAATCTTTTTCGTGCTTCAGCTTTCCCACTTACGGAATGTAAATGATGGTTCAGAATCACTGTGCACAGGTGCCTACGCAGTGACAGCTCTGTGGTCAGTAGGCAAACATTAGCATCAGCCATGGCTATGGTTTCCAGGCATGGGGGGATGGAGGTTTTGACCGAGGGAGAGGCATGGAGCAGACGGGAGAAATGTGAGGGGAAGAGAGGACTTGATGAGTGTCCTGGTGTCAGAGGAAACAGAGAGGGAGGAGTCCAGCATTCACTCAGTGGAGAGATAAAATAAATCCCCTCTCAGGTCCTTTCCAGTTTTAAGGTTATATGACTCTGGGTTACAGCTTAGAAATCAATGTCAGACTTTGGAGGCAAGTCCAACAGAGATGGCAGGGTCAGATCATTGATGGCATGAATCTTCAACGCCGCAGCTCAGACACACATCAACCCTGCTAGAAGCAAGTCCCAGACACCACCTCTTCCGTGGTCTGCCTTTTGAGATCCTCTTCTGAGCGAGGTTCCCCTGACCTCTAGCTATCACTGACAGGCATGATCCAGGCTCTGGCGGGATTCTTCACCTACTTTGTGATCTTGGCTGAGAATGGTTTTAAGCCTACTGATCTGCTGGGCATCCGCGTCAGCTGGGAAAATCGATACATCAATGACCTGGAGGACAGCTACGGACAGCAGTGGGTGAGTGAAAGGCAAGATGGCAGACGGCGGCCAATAAGAGTGAGGAAGCAACCAGGAGAGACGGGTTTAGCAGGTTTTTGAAGACACCAGGCATTCAGAGATGTTCCTCCTCTCCAGTCCTGCAGGAGCTTTCTAACATTTGACCTCAGCCTCCGATCACATCAGCAAAACATCCTTCTCTTTGTTTACGATGACTTCATTTCTGTTCATTACTACTGTCTGTTGCCTGTTCATATCTTCCTGGGTCTTTCTGGCTTCCTCGGACCTGGAAATCTTCTTTGTCAGTCAACTTTGGGGAGGCTGATTTCCAGGTTCTAATCATTGCCCCAGAAATGAGTGCTGGATCCTCTTTCTCCTGTTATTCTCCTTTTCCATGGAAGTTCAAAGAATAGGATTTTAAATCTGAAAACTTATTTTCTTTGCATATTCTCTTCCTTGTCATTCTAAACTGTTTAAACTTAAAGGGTGCCTCTCTGCATTAGTCATTCCTAACACCCAAGATAAATGAAGTCCAAACTGAAGCCCTCTATCCAAAAATACATATTTAAGAATTTTTGTAAGTATGTGTTTGTAAACACTTCCATCCCAATTTCTAAGACAGCAGGAGATGTGACACCAATTTTTTCCTAGCATCATAGGACCAGAGACTTCACATACAGTCCATAGAGGACAAGATGGCCTGTTCTTCATCCGACAAATGAGGAATCTGAATCTGGAAAGCTTTAGTGACTTGCTCAAGGCCCCACAGTGAATCCCTACAAGAGCTGGAGTAGAATTATGGATTGATTCCTGCCCAGCCCTTTTCCATGTCACCATGATGCCTCCAAACCAAGCTAACTGCAGGGTTCCCAAAAGCATGTTAAAATCAGAAACATTGCTGGAACGCTGGCCTGCACACACAGTTCAGTTTAGTTCAGTCGCTCAGTCATGTCTGACTCTTTGCAACCCCATGGACTGCAGCACTCCAGGCCTCCCTGTCCATCACCAACTCCTGGAGCTTGCTCAAACTCATGTCCATCAAATTGGTGATGCCATCCAACCATCTCATCCTCTGTCGTTCCCTTCTCCTCCTGCCTTCAACCTTTCCCAGAACCAATGAGTCAGCTCTTGGCATCAGGTGGCCAAAGTATTGGAGTTTCAGCTTCAGCATCAGTCCTTCCAATGAATATTCAGGCCTGATTTCCTTTAGGATGGACTGGTTTGATCTCCTTGCAGTGCAAGGGACTCTCAAGAGTTTTCTCCAACAGATTTCCACTATCTGAGCCTCTCGAGGCCAACAGATGTCAATGTTCCCCGTTGGCAGGGTCCAGAGACGCCCAGAGTCCTCACTGCTGTGTACCTTGCCAACATCTCCTCAATCCTCAGATCAAGCCCCTTGTTAGTTTTACATCTTGAAACCATCTCCCTGCTACCAGGATGAAGCTTGTCATATATTTCTTTACAACCAACTAATGATAATTAAAATGAATTTGAATTAACATCAAATTATATCAGCAACGTCTTAAGATATTGCAAAACGGATTGAGAACAACTGCTCTGCCAAATAAATGCCACAAAGGCAAGGTCTATGCCTCTTCCACTGCTGTAATCTTCAGATTATCAAGTATAGAGCTTCTTCCCTAGGAGGTACCCTACATACTGATAAATAGCTCCTTACCTCTGGCAGTAATTCAGTTGGTCACCAATATTTGTCAAGCATCTTCTATGCACTGGGGACTGCTTTGTCCCTGGGATATGGTAGTGAACAAAAACAACCAAGAGACTGTTTTTTCTGGAGGTTATATTCTAGTTAGGGACACAGGGTGGGAAGGGAGAAAGATAATAGCTGAATAGGCAACACACTGGGTCCATAAGCCCAAGAGGAGTCCAAAGAAGTGTTGGAACTGGGATACTAAAGTAGGTGAGATTGAGAGATAAAGATGATGAACAGAGAGAAAAGAGATGCTTGAAACTGAAATCACAGGGAAAATGTGGCTATTGGAAAAGACATCTGGAGTTTAATCACCGGAGCGAGCAATCAGGTGGGGAAGGGAGTATACCATTGGAGTAGAAGATGAAGATACTGTGAGACCACGGTATGGGAAGAATCATCAACATGGGTATTTAAATCTCCAAAAATGAGGGCAGGCGCAGTTAGAATGACAGTGAGTCAGGAACTAAAATTTTCGAGTGATGATGGGAGTGGTTTGGGTCCGGTAGCTGGCTGCAGAGGACTCGGAAATGTGCTGACTGGCCTCATTCTAAGTTCAGTGCTTGGTTCATCAACTTCCAGCTTTTGTTTTCTATTGTTTGGGGCTCTGTGGTGGTGGCGGTAGTTTAGTCTCTAGGTCGAGTCCAATATTTGCAACCCCATGCATTATAGCCCTCTGGGCTCCTCTGTCCATGGGATTTCCAGGCAGGAATATTGGAGCAGGGCGCCATTTCCTTCCCCAGGGGATCTTTCCAACCCAGGGACTGAACCTGCATCTCTTGCATTGCAGGCAGATTCTTTATCACTGAACACCAGGGAAGCCCTTAGGGCTCTATATTTCCCTCCAAGTACAACTTTGACCACATCCCATGAGGTTCTATCTGTAGTATCTCATTATTGTTCAGTCCTGCATATTCACCTTTTTCACGTGAGCTACAAGTTATGTATAATAAGCATGCTACTTTTAAAAAAGATTTTGTTTGATGTTGACCACTTTTTAAAGTCTTTCCTGAGTTTGTTACATTATTGCTTCTCTTGGTTTTTGTTTTGGCTTTTTGGCCGTGAGGCAGTGGGATCTTAGCTCCCCAACCAGAGGCTGAACCCACACCCCCATGCACTGGACAGTCAGGGGAGTCCCACAAACATGCTGTGTTTTTTTTTTTAATGGGCTTTTTCTCCAATCCAATTTAAATGCACCTCTCCTGTGCTCGCATAGCCCTCTGTGATGTCCCTCTTATAAACGACCTACTGTGCAGACATAGCTTATTTATCTTCCCCACTGGACTAACTTCCTTCTGTACAAAATGTGAATGAAAGAATGAATGGGTGGATGAGTGAGTGTCTCCCATCTGGGACCCCTCTTCGAGTTTCCCTTCCCCTCTGCATGCAGATTCCCTACAGTCTCATCTTTCTTACCTGCTTCCTCAGACCCTGCTTTCCTCTTGAATCCACTTTCTTTTACACCACTCTTCTTATTAACTTAGCAAATATTTACGAGCCGTACCACCTGCCACTCACTGAACAGAGCATGGGGAGGGAGGACACAGATGAATACGACAAGGTGCTGGCCCTTGAGGGGCTCTCAGCCAGATAGGGGAACATAAACACACAGTACAACTGGCACAGCACTGTGACCGAGAATGTGAGGAGGGCTGTGGGAATCTAAAGAGCGGACCTAATTCAGCCTTGGCGTCTGGCAAGGCAGGAGAAAGAAGCAGCCTCTGAGGCATAGCTGAATCCCTCCCGATGCTGATAGCTCCCCTCTGCCCATCTTTCCCTAGACCTACGAGCAGCGGAAGGTGCTGGAGTTCACATGTCAAACGGCCTTCTTTGTCAGCATCGTGATCGTGCAGTGGGCTGACCTTATCATCTGCAAGACCCGACGCAACTCAGTCCTCCAGCAGGGCATGAAGTGAGTGCCGCCCACCAGCCCGGACACTGTCCCAAACTGCACCCCTACCTCTCCCTCTTCACCTCCCTCACCCCATAAACATTTCCTCTCAGAAACAAGATCCTCATATTTGGGATCCTGGAGGAGACAATCCTGGCCGCTTTTCTGTCCTACACTCCAGGCATGGACGTGGCCCTGCGAATGTACCCACTCAAGTGAGTAAGGGGAGGGCGGCTAGGCGAGGCTTCTCGGGGCACAGGGGAAGCATATGGGAGGAAGTGCGGTTGTGTGGGAAGAGGGGCAGGCGGCACCCAGTGATGGAGAGAGAACCGCCTGTGCTCCAGTAAACACATCTTATTTGAGGAAGGATTAGGGATGAGTGACTGAAACTCACCAGACATGCAAATTTAGTGGATTCACCAATGCTTAAGAGTGGTTTCTTTTCTATAATAATGTGTAGGTATAGCTGTCCCAGGCTACATAGTGCTCAGACTGATGCAATCATAAAATAGCCTAATGCATGCAAGGCTAATTCTGCTGTACTTCTGCCAATATGTTTTCTTATGTATGTATGTTTGCGAATGGGCACACTGAAATTCTTACTATCTGGTACCTTCTTTGGTTCAAGTCCTATGTCTTTGTTTTTCATATTAGTATATGCTTATGACATTTTTTCATTTCACAGTTTTATAGAGGAAAAATCAAAACTCCCATTTCACTCCCCCTTCCCCCAACTCTGTATTGGTAGCCTCTATTAATGATTTAGTGTGTATTTTTCCAACTGATCTTCTACGTGTTTGTTCATTTTGCTCACCTTTCTGTCCCCTGCAGTGTTTTCCCCAATGCTTTGCGTTCTGTAGCTACTAAATCAATGTTTACTGAGCCATTGGCACTGCCCTTAGATGCTGACAATTCCAGGTCTGAATTTCAACTGTACTGTCTATTATTCTATGATCTTGGACGAGTTGGTAACCTCTCTGAGCCTCAGCTTCATGGCAAAGTCTCAATAACACACATCTGGCAGATTGTTCTGAGAATTATATGTAGAGACGCACATAATACACGGAGCATGGCACTGGGCCCCGGGGGGCACCTTGCTAATAGTAGCTCAGCTGATGTTGCTATTAATGTCAACATATAAGTGCTAGTAAATGTGGTTGGGCATTAACCATGCTCCCAAGCACTGTGTATAAACCTGGACCGTAAAACTCATCGCCTAATACTGTGATTATTTATTTTGTGTTTATCTTTTCTTTTGTGTGTTTATCTCTTTTACCCAATCACTTGAGCTTCTTGAGACCAAAGTCCATCATGTCTTCAGTTTCATTTCCCCAGGACCTAGCACACAGAGCAAACATATGATGACAGTTGTTGAATGGCTGCATGATTGTTCGCATATAACTGTTCATGTTGGTTGAAGGGTATGAGTGCGCATACACAACGAACCATGGCCTAGGCCTGCTCTGTCCAACGGTAGCCACCATCCTCATGCAACTGTTGAGCTCTTGAAACATGGCTAGTGAGACTGAGAAATTGAATTCATAATTTTAGTTTACTGAACGTTAAAAACTAAAGCACTGTCAAATATTTTTCTATTAAATACAATTTTATTGTTTCGGTTGGACGACATTTTTCACCAAAAATTTAGTGTCTTACTTGAGATACACTGTCAGTGTAAAATACTCACTGGATTTCAAGGACTGGGGGTGAAAAAAAGGAGGTAAAATAACTAATTAATTATGTTTATATTGATTATGTGTTGAAACAATAATCTTTTGGATATTTAGGGCTAAATCAAATATATTACTAAAGTAACTCCACTTGTTTCATTTCCATGTGGCTACTAGAAAATATAAATTTCACATGTGGCTTACAGTATATTTCTATTGGACAGTGGTGGTCTAGGCCATCTCTCTATCATCCAAGGGACAAATGTGGTCTTGACCCAACCCCTCTCAGCGTCAGCTCCTTGGTCTATTGAAGAGGTCCAGGAAGAAAAAGATTTCCCCATCTGTGCAATATGGAGGAGTATATATATTCCCTGGCAAGGTATCCCCCACATCTAGTCTCAGACGGACCATCCTGTTTGTGGGTACAAAAGCTAGAGAACCCAGAAAGCAAAGGGGGATCTCTCTCCGTGACCCCACGAAAGCCAGTGAAGTCCATGAACACTGCACCTACCTCTTGTACGACGTTCACCCCACTCTGTCCTCACGGGCTTTTTGTGTTCCTGTCCTGGGCCCTCCACCCTCACTGTCCAGCCTCTGACCTCCTCAAAAGGTAGGAATCAACCTTCCACACTGAAGGAAAGTTACAGGGCTCAAAAGAGCCTGGAGTGAAAACTCCCCTCCGGGTCCTCCCCACCATTCTATGCCAAAGAAAGAACTCTCTCACCTGAAGGAAAAAATGGACATTAAGGTTGATTACGCCCAGCTCCCAGCCGGTCCGGCCTCTGGCCGATCTCCAGAATTCCTTGCCCCAGCCGTTTAAGAGATAACTACTCCGAACAACCTTGGAGAAGAACAGGCCCCTTAAGACAGTAGATTTCTGCACATATGCCTATACAGACTCACTCTTTCCTTGAGTCAGGGCAGCAGCTTGCTAATCTGACTGCTGCCCCTTCTCGCCTCATTAAAGGTGATCTCTTCCTGTAAAGGGATGGCCTCCTCTTTTTTCCGAACCTCGCCTTCTCTCACTCCTTTACCCTACACACACAATAAACAAAATACTCAATTCCCAGCCACTCTCTCTACACCTTCCTTTCTCAGGCCCCTCTACTTCCCCCTCTGCTGACCAGCTTTTGCTCTCTCCAGGATAACCTGGTGGTTCTGTGCCACTCCCTACAGCGTCCTCATCTTTGTGTATGATGAAGTTAGAAAGCTCATCATTCGTCATCATCCTGGCGGTGAGGCTCCCCCACACCTTGGCCTGAGAGGTCACCAGGCTGCTGACTGGCTGCCCCATCGCAGATGGTCGCTGCCTGGCCTGTGCAGTGCCTGGACCCTGCCCTCTAGTCCTTGCACCCACCACGCTGCTCCTTCCAACCCTCACGCCCTGCCTTCCCCTCTCAGGCCTCCTGTCCTGTCCTGGCTCATCCTCCTGTCTTCCGTTGATGTCTTCCCCAGCTCACTCTGGTCTCTTCTCCCCCACAGGCTGGCTGGAGAAGGAGACCTACTATTAACCTCAGGAGAGGAAGAGCTCACGTGACATCGGGGTGTTCTGAGGGCCAGCTGGGGGAGGTTTAGAGGTGATGAGTTTGGGAAAACATCTTAGTTGGGGTAGAGAGATGCCAGGAAGAAGAACCTTGGATAAGAGAGACAGGCGATTCTAGGGCTGGGCTGACAGCACCATGGGGAGGAGGTGAGGTGAGGGTGAAGGGGAGCCCAGCCTGTGTCCTCCTGGAGCCCAGTGAGGGGCTCGGTCACCAGTCAAGGGAGTAAACTTTGGCAACAGCCCTCAGCTCCTGGATGTGTAGTATCTGGTTTTTGGAGATGCTCTCTCCCTAGATCTTCATGGTAGCTGGGCAGGGGAAGTCTTTCAGGGGCCAGGCTGGGAAGGGATCAGAATCAAGCATTCTTGCCCACTGAGGGTATCCCCTCAAAGTTACTCTCCAACTCAATTGATAGCAAGGACAGGATAAGTCAAGCTGGGATCAGAGAAACGGAGGGCATGAGAGAGGAGCAGAAAGCCACACCTTACAGAGGGGCTGCAGCGCCCACTCAGTCCCTCAAGAATCTTCATGCTAGAAGACACCTTATTTCATCATGAAGGACAGGCGGCCCAGAGAGGTTAAAAGATTTGGAAGGGGCCACGTGGTGAGAGGTGACGGTGGGGGCTGCCACCCCACCTCTGAGGGTGATCTGGTGTCCCTGCCCTCGGCCCAGGTCATCAGGGCATCTCGACCCCATCCCATCCCTTGGCCATGTTCCCTGGCGTAGCCCCCGCCCCCGCCTGCTCCAGCGCGACACAGGCGACAGCCGTTCCCCAAAGCCAGGCCTGAGCCTCAGCCTAGCACTCGCTGCGTCTCAGGTCACCGCGGAGTCCCCAGGAGCTTTCAGGTCACCCTCGGGCGGCAGCTCTTCCTTCCTCTTCACCCACCAGCTGGCTCTCACTTTGTGAGCTGGTCTACTCTGCCCTGTGGATCGGTTCACTCTCAGGCTTTTTTTAGAGGAGAGAGTTGGCTCTGCCAGAAAGCATAGAGAGAGAGAGAGAGAGACAAATGCTGCAAAAAGCTGGGGGAAATCGTAGACTGTCACCAAAAACAAAGCACATGTGTTAAGTGACTGCACATTACGTCTGGCAGTGGACAAAGGCCTCAGTCACACCATCCGTGAATCCGTACAACAAACACATTCTTACCACCCGACCCGGTTTTTTAGGTGATTCTGATTCCAGAACTTGTGCCCTTAACCACTTTTCAGGCTAGTCTTACAGTGAAGGCTGGGCCAAAAATCTACAAATGCATAATGAAAAAGAAAAAAAAGTGGGCTAGTGATGGAGGAAGGGCCGTGGAGTCTAGAGGATGAGAGACTGTCGGCTAGCAGAGAGAAGGCCCGTCTGTAAGGTACACCAGCTACTTTCCCCCTGCACCGGGCAGGCCCTGCTCAGGGGTCTCTCTCCCACCTCTCCCCTCCTCCAGCGCAAGGTCTCCCGGGGACAGGGCTGCATCAGCCTGGGGTCCTTCCCCACTGCTGACAGGGCTGAACCAGACCTTGGAGGACAGGGGCCAGGTTGTGTGTGTGTGTGTGTGTGTGTGTGTGTGTGTGTGTGCGCGCGTGTGAGGTAGGGAGAGGGGGGTGTGGAGGGGCCAGCACCTCAGGTTTCAGTGGCAGGAGCTTCGGGTGTCTGGTGGGTTAAAAATACAGAGGCCCCAACTTAGGGTCATTTGATACCAGTGGCTGAGCCTGAAGGCAGGGGCCTAGAGGGAAAGGACTGAGTAGAAAGCAGAGAGGAAAGCACCAGAAAGGAGGACGTGAGGACAGGAGGGGTGCAGCTGCTGGAAAGGCTCCGGTGTCTCCGGAGAGCCAGGGGCAGAAGAGGGAGCAGGACAGGAGAAGCAGCCTGGGAACTGCAGGAGAGGAAGGAGAATGGGGTATGCCTAGGGCACCTTTGCATCCCATCTCACACCCGGGGGGTACGAACCGAGTCTCGTGTCCCAGTGTCTCTGTCTTGATGTCCCCCACCCCCGACCCCAAGAGTGCACACAGCAGGAGGAGTCGGGGCTGGACATCATCTGGTCATGGATGTCTGCGTGGGTCTGCCCTTCTCTCCCATAGTCTTTGCTCCGATGGTAAAGCACGCTGTTTGGCCTTCCTGACTTCAGGAGATGGGTTCTGAGGTCTCTCCAGCTCCAACATGCCCTGCTTAGCTACATCTGGCCTCTCCTGCTCCAATAACAGCTGTCTCTCTTGGATGCACTCCTACCACGTTCTTGAGATTTTTTTTCCTGGCTTTCCTTGCTTAGCTGTGTAAGGTCTGCCCCACGGGAGAGTGGAAAAATTCCTCCTCTAACATAATTTCATGGTGCAAAATACACAGTTGCCTCTCCAACGTCAGAGATACCTCGGGGCAGGGATGGAGCTTCTGACTTTGATCTCACTAGCCTCTCTCTGGCCTCCCTTGTGCCCCAGCTCACCTGTGCATGAGCCCCAGGTGGTGGTGGGGCACGAGAAGGGTCCTCCTTCAAGGTACCCAGAGTTGAACTCTTCCACTCTGCTCTCACCCCCAAGATGGGATCCAGGATGTGAGAGGGCCACCCTCCCAGCTCTGCTTTGATGCTTCGTGCGCAGAATTAATCAATGTCCTTGCTTCAGGGCCCCATCTCCTCCTGTTTCCCCAATGTTAATCCCCCCCCCATTCTTTATACCTGATCCTTTTTGTCTTGTCAAAGACGTAGGAATGAGTAGTCGCAACTTGCTTTCCTCGGAATCATTCATCCTGGGGAAGCCTCCTTTCCACCGTGCCCTAGAAAATCAGTCCCATAGGATCAGAGTAGAGTGCCGGCAGGAGGCCGCGGCCGAATGACTCTCCTTCTCATCTCAGGGCTGTGGGCAGAGAAGCCCCAGATCCCATCTCCCGGGGTGGCTGTGGGCCAGCACTTCACGCCCCATGCCCCGTCCTTCCCCTGCATTCTCTAGTTAGGGGTGTTGAGCGAAGCAAAGGAAACTGCCTGGAGCTGAGCCAGGGTGCTGAGCCTGGACGCGGCTCCATCTTTTATTCGGGGAATGATCTCATCCTTGGTCTTGGTTCTCTAAAGGGAAGTGCAGGGGGTCTCTTTCCTGCAGCCTGGATCACATTTGTGCTCCCTGCCTTCCTCCACAGGATCAAACAAACAGACTTGACCCAGAGGAGAACCCCAGGTTTTAGGGCTTGGAGACAATATCACACTTGTCCCTCCTCTACGAATGTATCACCAGTCCAACCTCTGACCCGGAGTACCACCTCATCTGCAGCCCAGTTTCCCTCTCTCTGCGTACCCTTGCCCTCCTTCAACTCTCCCTAATTACCCCAAGCCTTCCCTCCCCCAGCCCCAGCTTCATTTACCTCCGACTCATCTCATCTTATTTTTAGCTCCAGCTTTTTCCTTTCTTAATATGGCGATGAGCTCTTAGGCCAGTGTGGGGACAGGGGCTGAGGAGCCCTGGACATTGGGTGCGGGGGAGGGGAAGGAGACTCTGGGAGCCTGGGTGAGAGGTGGTGGAGGCAGGAGGATCCCGGCCCTTGTGGAGCTGTCCTGGCCTCAGAAGGTTATCCGTCTCCCCTGCCAATCCTGGAGACATATTTAGACAGGACCAGGTGGGGGCCGAGGGGTGCCAACCTCAGGGGCAGCTCCGGTTCCCTCCCCGCCCCCTGCTCCTATTCCTCCTCCTGACCCTTTTTCTCTTGGCTCTGTCGGCAGTTTCGCCAGGACCGGCAGTGTCCTCTGTCCACTGCTCTGGGCCATTCCCCACCCCACCCCCACTGTGAGCCCCCAACTCAAGATTTGGGACCCAGGGGCCCCTCCCTACCCCAGCTAACCTCTTCTAGACGAGGAGCGCCGACCCAGACCCCACTACCTCCATGAGCGCTGCAGACAGGATGGGGGCCAGAGCTGTGCCCGGCCTGCGGCTGGCACTACTGTTACTGCTGGTGCTAGGGACACCCAAGTCAGGGGTGCAGGGGGAGGAAGGGCTAGACTTCCCTGAGTATGATGGTGTGGACCGTGTGGTCAATGTCAACGCAAAGAACTACAAGAATGTGTTCAAGAAGTACGAGGTGCTGGCGCTGCTCTACCACGAACCCCCCGAGGACGACAAGGCCTCACAAAAACAGTTTGAGATGGAGGAGCTGATCCTGGAGGTGAGTGACGGGGTCTGCAGGCTGGCAGAGCATGCTCAGCCCCTCTCTGCACCCCTCTCTCCTACTCCACATGGATCTTTGAGGGTGGGATGGGGAGAGGCAGTCCGGCAGGATCCTGTTTCCACTAACAGGACACAAGTGGCATATGACTTTGGCCAAAAGAGAGAGAGATTCAGGAACCCCAAAGTACCCCTGCAGTCGGGCAATGTTAGGACAGAGGGGAGCTGCAGAGGGAATCTCTCCTCCATGCTAGAGGAGGCTAGCAGGACTAGGTTTGGCTAGGACTGGGGTGACCTTGGAAGGGGGGCAAAAAAGGAAAGGAGGGTTTCTTCATGGGAAGGAGAGGAACTGCAGTACACCCCTAAATCTACCGTCCTAACCAGAACGTGCCCCTTCTCTAAACACTTTAGGGGCTGCACCCCAAAGAGTTCCAAACAGTATAAGGTGTAAACGTAATTGACATTTTATTTGCATGCTGTTGTTAAGTCACTAAGCTGTGTCTGACTCTTTGTGACCCCATGGACTGTAGCCCACCAGCCTCCTCTGTCCATGGGATTTCCCAGGTAAGATACTGGCACAGGTCACTTCCTCCTCCAGAGGACCTTCCCGACCCAGGGATGGAACCCACATCTCCTGCTTGGCAGGCAGATTCTTTATCACTGGGCCATCTGGGAAGCCTGCATGTCACTGATTTCACAGCTAAAGGTGAATTGGAGCCCACCATGCCTCCCACTGGCCTCTCAGGCCCCTCTCCCCTCCCCCATCCCATCTGCCCCCACTGGATCAAGCTGGGCACGCCGACTGGAAAATTCTTGTGTTTGGAGGCGGCTTCACCATGCCTTCCCCAAATTGTCTTTGTGGGAAGATTCTCCTCACTTGCTAGCTGACCTCAGGCATAAAGGAGAGAGGGCCTATTGTTACAAGAAAAAAAGCCCGTGTTTGTAAATGATTGGAGGCTTGGTCACAGAGCCCTCCAGGAGCCGGGATGTATTGGAGTCTCCTTGTCCAAGCTGCTGCAGCCCCTCCTCTAGCTTGGCAGCACAGAGAGGCCCCAGCTTGCCCAGAGCTTGAAGTATCTCAGGACAAGACACCAGGACTGCAGGCTCTCATTTCTGTGTACCCCTGCCGCATGCTGGAACCTGCCATCTGATTAATGAGCTGAGTATTTTTATCCTGAGTGCTCAGCATCCCTGGCCATCCACCTGCCAACCGTCTCCCTGCCCTGTCCTCCTAAGAATCTGAGCACAGACTTGGGTACTCAGATGGGTAAAGGTGGGGTAAAGCTGTAAACTGCGCCCAGTGCAGAGTGCATCAGGGTTGAGAACCTGGCGGGGGGTGGGGGGTGGGCGGGGTGCAGGGACAGGGACCTAGGGTTGACCCTCCGTAGCCTAAGGACAGGCTGAAGTAGACAGTGAAAAGGAAAGTCCCACTCAATTGAGGAAAGCGGGGCCTATTTCACCTCTAGTCTCTTTGCCTCTGAGGGTAACCAGCGTTTGCCCCAATGACCTCTGCTCTCAGCTCTCCATCTCTCCTTGCTCTTCAACAACATGAACAGACCCCATCACCACCCTCTTGCCCTCCAAAATTCTCCCCACTGGGAGTCACTCAGAAGAATCCAAGGGATGCAGAACGCCACTCCCACACTGAGTATGGCCTTAGTATGGAGGACAGGGCTCAGCTCTGAAGGAGGGAAGGGCCTCAGGCGTTCTGAAGTCGGATTCCTCAGCATCCCTAAGGAACCCATAAGTGCATACATGCACAGTGCTTTGAAGTACAACATACTAAGCATACTGTAAATGAGCAATGGGCTTCCCAGGTAACGCAATGGGAAAGAATCCACCTGCCAAGCAGGAGACATAGATTCGATTCCTGGGTGGGAAAGATCCTCTGCAGAAAGAAATGGCAACCCACTCCAGTATTCTTGCCTGGGAAATCCCATGGACAGAGGAGCCTGGTGGGCTGCAGTCCATGGGGTCATAGAGTCAGACATGACTTAGCACCTAAACAACAATAAATGAGCAATAAGTGTTCAAGGACTAAATCTGAACCAATGACCAAAAAAAATGGGGAGGTGGGGGAGAAAGGAAAGTAGAGATATCCTGGATCCTGGAACAGCATTAAGACCTCGTAGTCCCAGAATCCCAAATGACCCAACTCAAAAGAATGAGATGGGAACTAATGGTTATTAAGAATTTCAGGGGCTGATTTCAACCCTAACTCTCCCTTCAGTTAGCAGCCCAAGTCCTAGAAGACAAGGGTGTTGGCTTCGGGATGGTGGACTCTGAGAAGGACGCGGCCGTAGCCAAGAAACTAGGTAAGGGAGTGGTAGGAGGAGCAGGAAGGGTAAGGTGGCAAGTGAGAAAACGACCGAGATTTGCAGCGTTATGGCTGGGGGTTCCAGGCTCGCCTTCATCCCTTACAGAGAACCAGGCTCAAATCTCAGAGAGAGGTGGAGGTGGCCTTCTTTGTACGTACCTAAAAAACAGGGCTAGCTGCTGGAGGAAAGGGGGAGTCGGGGAAGGCCGCCGCCAACTCCTCTTCCGACCCCTCCCCGCCCCCGCAGAGCTGCGGGCCGGATGTCACAGCACCAGCCACCAGGGGGCAGCACAGGCCTGGTCCGGACTCCGGATGTGGATGGGGGAGGGGGGTCAGTAATGAAGTCATCCGGTCAGTAATAGCAGGAGGTTAAAGGGCCCGGGCTGGGAATTGGCAACTAGAGTTCTCGGAGGCGGTAAAAGGAGTATCTGTCCTTGGTTATGGCAGAGAGGGAAAGGGAGGCACCTTGCTAGAGTCTGTATCTCCCATTGTCCTCCCCTGGCATCCGCCTCTGACCGCTTTCTCTCTGGAGAGCCCCTGGGGCCAGACTAGCCACCTAGGCTAAATCCATGGGGTTGGACCTCAGGGATGTAGGGGCCAAGAGGCAGTGGAGGTGAGCAAGGCGGGGACAGGGGAGGTGAAGGACGGCGGAGAGGGTCCAGTGGGATTATGGAGTGGGCTGTGACCATGGATTTGGACCCTTGGATCTGTGGGAAGGTTGGACTCACGGCCCACCTCTGGCTCACTCCCTAGGATTGATTGAAGAGGACAGCGTTTATATTTTCAAGGGAGACGAAGTCATTGAGTACGATGGCGAGTTTTCTGCTGACACCCTGGTGGAGTTTCTGCTTGATGTGAGGACCCCTTGGACCTAATAGCCTTGCCTTGCTTAAAGACCTCGTGCCTGTCCGACCAACTCCAACCTCACACACACACACAAAGGCAACAGAGAGCCCTTCCTCCCCAACAGAGAGCCCCTTTCTCCCTGATCCCTCTCCCTGTCTCTGCCACTGAGTTCAGAGACTCTAATTCTTTCCATGTCCTTGCTCTTCCAGGTCCTAGAGGACCCTGTGGAATTGATTGAGGGTGAACGAGAGCTGCAGGCATTTGAGAATATTGAAGATGATAACAAACTCATTGGCTACTTCAAGAACAAAGACTCAGAGCGTGGGTAACCCTCAGACCCCACTGTCCTCCCCAGCCCCCCACTTCATCTGCCCTCCTTCTCCACTTCACCCACTGGCTCAGACCCCTGCCTCCTCACCCCTCTTGCCAGGGTGGGTCCGTGACTGCTCTGATCTCCCTGCAGTCTGCGAGTTTCCCAGACAGGCATCATGGCATTTCCCTTCCCCGCCCCGTTACCACTCTATCTACTCTCAGAAAACTAGAGGGAGCGGGTCTCAGAATGAACCCATTTGCCAGAGAACTGGGGAGACAGAGCAGAGGTGGAGGTGGTTCCCTGGCAGACCCTGGTTCCCCCAGAGACTGACTCTGCATTCCCTCTTCAGATTACAAAGCCTACGAGGACGCAGCGGAGGAGTTCCATCCATACATCCCCTTCTTCGCCACCTTCGACAGCAAGGTTCTCCTCCCTGCGGCTGCACCGAGTCTCCCCCTCTCCTCTCAGCTACCCTCCAGACCCCTCTCCCCAAATCAATGGGGGAACCTCCTCCCTCCTTACACATCAGTATTCCCCACCCCACCCCAGCCAGGCCTCCTCCACTCCATAGATTTCAGATGATCTAACACACCCCTCTCAGGTTCACCCGAAGCCCAGAGAAGTTAAGACACATGTCCGGTGTCACAGTGGCGGTGACAAGGGCCCAGGTCGTCTGACTCCGTGTTTGATGCCGGCTCCCTCCGTAACACTCTCCGTTAATACTGCTTCTCCCACTGACCGCGTGTCCCCTGCTCCAATCCCCCATCCCCTTCCCCAAAAGGTGGCAAAGAAGCTGACCCTAAAGCTGAATGAAATTGATTTCTACGAGGCCTTCATGGACGAGCCTGTGACCATCCCAGACAAGCCCAACAGTGAAGAGGAGATAGTCAACTTCGTGGAGGCGCACAAAAGGTAGGGAGTGGGGGCAAGGCCCTGAGCAGGGTGGCTCCTCAGGAACATGTCTGTGAGATGGGCTGGGGGAATGGCGGCTGACCAGGAGCCTGGTCTCCCCTGGAGGTGACTACGTCTCTGGGGACCAGTGCTCACTGACGCACTGATGGTTTTGCACAGTATTTTGCACCCCAGCACTTAGCCAGAGCCTTACACACAGAAGGTGCTCCATAAATCTGTACAGTTGACCGTGATGTTGACTGAGACCAGTGTTGAATGCCTGTGGTCTGCTAGGAACTCTGAAGTGCCTCTTTCTTATTCTATGTAATCCTTTTTTTTTTTTTTTTACCATTTTTTTTTTTATATTCATACAATGATTTTTTTTTTTTGCCATACACTGACATGAATCCGCCATGGGTATACATGTGTTCCCCTTCCAGAACCCGCCCCCCACCTCCCTCCCGATTCCATCCCTCTGGGTCATCCCGGTGCACCAGCCCTGAGCACCCTGTATCAAGCATCAAACCTGGGCTGGCGATTGATTTCACATCTGATAACTTACATGTTTCAGTGCCGTTCTCCCGTATCATCCCGCCCTTGCCCTCTCCCATGGAGTCCAAAAGACTGTTCTTTTACAACCTCAGTTAAAGAGTCCACAAGGAGTGTCAGAACAGGGATCCTAAGCCAGGTCTGACTTGTGCTCTTGCTCACACATCACCTACACCAGTGGTTCTCAGCAGGGCTGGAGGGGGTGGTGAGGTAGGGGGACGATTTCCTCCTCCAGGGGGTACCTGGCAATGTCTCGAGACAGTTTTGGTCAAAGACAATGCTACTGGTATTTAGTGGGTAGAGACCAGGGACTGCTGCTTAATATCCTGCAGGACACAGGACAGCCCCCCCACAGCAAAGAGCTATCTGGCCCCAAATGTCAAATGCTGAGGTTGAGAAACCCTGGCCTATACTCACACATATTCTCTTCCTTCACAGTACTCCACCACCGGGACCACCCATTCATCACTGTAAACTCTGCTTACTCTCACTCTCCCCACTAGGTGATGGTTCTCTTCCTAGGGCAGGAATGTGTTGGCCTTGTTCAACTCTGTCCACACAGCACCCAGCACAGCATTTAGAACATCCCCAACACTCGATTTATGAGTGAATGAACGAACATCCAGATGCCCAGTTCTTTCTCCCAAAAGTCTCTTTTCCAGTCCCCTTGCCCACCCTCCACTCTCCCACCTGCTTTAACCATGCAGTGATCTGGGCCTGGTGCCCAGGGCTTAGTCTTTTCCAGATGGCTTTGTTCTGGGCTACAAGCTGTCTGTGCCCTAGGCATGACCCCGTGGCAGCCGCTGCTCACGGGGATGCGCTGGAGCCAACGGCGTTCTTCTGGGCCGCTGAACGGTGATTTTCTCTCTCCTCCAGATCAACCCTGAGGAAACTGAAGCCGGAGAGTATGTATGAGACGTGGGTGAGTGTCCCTGGGTGGGGCCGGGCAAATTCGAGTCCTGGAGACATCTAGCCCTGCTGCTCCTCCTGTCTTGCTTGTAGGAGAGACAGCGCACCGGCCAGGGTTGAGGGTCTCTGCTCTGAACAATGTGCCAGGAGCTGGGGGACACACATAACTTGATGACGATGACAGAGGAGGAGCCCTAAGCTCTGGGGCCGAAGGGTTTGCTAGAGGAGTGTGGGTATCAAGAATACACGCGCTTCAGAAGCTAGATTGCCACCAGACTCAGGTCCAAGGAAGATCTAGGGTCTGCTCTGGGCTCTCTAACTTCAGGGAGTATAGCTAAGGTCTTCCGCTCCACACCCCTCAACAGGAGGACGATCTGGATGGAATCCACATTGTGGCCTTTGCAGAGGAAGCTGATCCTGGTGAGGAAGGAATACTGGATTGGATTTGGGAGGCAGGGGCACTGGTGAGAGGGGGAGACGGGGTATTAATTAGAGGGTAGGCTTTTAACACGCAAGATGTGTTTTTTCAGAGCACAGTTTACACGCTAGACATGTGGCGCTATGGGAGGTGGGAACAGAGCGCGGGACTCCAGATTCCTCTGTGCCCCGTCACACCCTTCTCACCTGTGTTCCCTCCAAGATGGCTATGAGTTCTTAGAGACGCTCAAGGCCGTGGCCCAAGATAACACGGACAATCCTGATCTGAGCATCATCTGGATTGACCCTGATGACTTCCCTCTGGTAAGAAACACCACTGCGCGCTGCTGTCCTTGGCAGGGCCTGAGCCTGTGGTACAGCCCCCCTGAGGGGGTCTGTTTCAGAGTTCCTATTCCCATCTCCCAGCGGAGGACCCTGTTGCATGCTTGGGGGCACTAAGGGCATGCTCAGAAAGAGGACACAGGTTGGGGTGTGTGGGAGCAACAGGATTCCCGGAGCAGAGGCTGAGCATGTAGCTCGGGTGCCCAGGGCTGGCTCTTTCCAGAGAAATCCAGAGTTTGGGGGAGCAGGGGCCACATTAACCCTGCATGTGGGTGTACACAGAATCACAGCACAGAGACTCCAGGTCTCGGCAGGGCTCTGTTACCAGCCAGATCCCCAACACCTGACATTTTCCGCTGGAAAGAGAACTAGATAAACAGAAGGGTGAGGCCCAAGGGCAATTACTGATCGTAACTACCTTGGAGATGCAGAAACTGAGGCCCAGGGAGAAGTGGCTTGCCCTGAGTCACAGTCAGTCAGTAGCCGGTCCAGGGTCAGAGCAGGTCTCCTATCTTCTTCAGAAGGAAGCGGCTGGTGTTCCTAGCTGACCCTCTTGATACTTTGCTTTTGGCGTATCTACTCTTTCATCAACTGCTCAGCTGTACCCATTCCCTGCAGGGACTGTAGCTGCACCCGCCCCCACCCCCCGCGGGTTCACAGTGGCCTCTGTCTCCCCCTTGCTGGCCCTCACACACACCCTCCTGGACGCAGGTATTCCTCGCCTCCGTTAAGTGTTACCATATGGGGTCTCTCCACAGCTGGTTCCATACTGGGAGAAGACGTTTAACATCGACTTGTCCGCCCCACAAATAGGAGTCGTCAATGTTACTGACGTGAGTTTCCTTCCATCATCCCTGGCTGGCCTCCCACCTCTGCTTCCCAGCATACCTAGTTCTCTGCTTTGCTAACTAGGAATTGAGGGGCCTTCCCAGAGGAATCAGACCTGCCCAGTCTAATGGCTGGAAAGATTCCTGCCTGAACAGACTCCTGCTTCTGTCTGTTGGAATTTGGCTGCTTGTCCTTCAAAGACCAGTTCAGATCCTCTCATCTCCATGAAGTCTTTCCAGATCTCCCATTTGGAATCATTTCCTTCCTCCCAGAGCCCATTTGGCATTGAGAACATGACTTGTATACGGCAATTATGTATCATGTGTATCTCTTCTAGTAGTCTTTGAGCTTTCAGAAGGCAGAAATCTTCTCTTTCACATACATCAGATGCTTGAAAAACATTTGTTGAGTTGAATAGGTCATGGTCTGCTTTCATATAATTCTCAGTCTAACTGGTGAAGTAGGTATTCCATTAACTACCAGGCCAGATCTGATAAACTCTATAGTAGAGATACAAATAAAATGCCAGGAAAGCACAGAAATCAGTGACCTCTACTTGTGAATCAGAGTGGGTTTCTAAGGAGTAGAGTTTAAAGTGGAGATTGTTGTAAATCAACCATACCTCAATTTTTAAAAATAAATAAATTAATTAAATCTAAAAAATGTAAATACATTGAAGTTCTATGAGTGAAAATTACAGAGAAGTCATTTCCAAACTGATGGAAAAGTTAGTGCAAAAGGTCAAAAAGAAGGAAAATGAGTATCAGGCTTGGGAAAAGGCAAGTTGGATTTTATGGCTTGAGAGTCCAGAGATCTCTGAGGATGATGCCAGAGAAGCAGGTTTTGGAAAGTCTTGAATGCTAGAGATTTTCTGACTTTATTCTCCAGGCCATGAAGAGTCACCAGTGATTTTGCGTCAAGGGCTTAATAGAGAGGTCTGTTTTGTGATGCTCAGCACAGGAAGAGCTTGTAAGAAAGACCAAAGGGAGGTCTATTTGCTGATCCAGCTGTTCTTTCTGTTCCCACTGTCACTATTCCAACCTAGACCTTCATCTGGACAGTCTTCCTGCCCATTGAGAGATGAAGAGAAGGGACAGAGGATGTATGGAGTCCAGTGAGTGGGAGGACAGGTCTAAAGACCTGAATCAGGCTCTGATCCCTGGTCTGTGCCATGTCCTAGGCGGACAGCATATGGATGGAGATGGATGATGAGGAAGACCTGCCTTCTGCTGAGGAGCTGGAGGACTGGCTGGAGGACGTGCTGGAGGGCGAGATCAACACAGAGGATGATGATGAGGAAGATGATGATGAGGACTAGTTGCTGTGGCAGCCATCTCCCAGCCCCACCCGCTCTCCTCCTGCTCCCCTCCCCTTCCCTGAGCTCCTGCAGGGACACTAGGTTGTTCTCTGCCTCGGGGCTTGTTGGGGTCTATATGCAAGGTGCTGAGATTTCCCAACACGCCAGCTCAGCTGTCTAATCTGACTCCTGTTTCCTGTCCCTCTACGTCCCTGTATCGATTATTTGTTTCTTCCATCACTCCCTACATGCTTTCTTATGATTTCCCTCTTGCCCTATCTACAGGTCCCCATCTCTTCTGTTCCCTCCACCCGAGCGACTCTTCCCTACTCTCTCAAGTCCTCTATCCTTCTGATTGTCCTGTCCCTGGCCAGAGGGATGGGAAAGTACTGTGATTGGGGCTGAACGTTAGCAATTTCTTGTTGATGTATTTGGGTCAAATGAGAGACCTCAATAAAGGATCTGGGGCAACATAAGCAAGTGTCTGCTGATGCGGTCTCACCCCTGTGGCAGGAGGACGGCAGCTAGAGGATGGGGGATTTAGGTGTGAGTACCTTCTTAGGGGACTGTGATTGGAAGAGGGTGGGGCTCTTCCCTCCAGACAGTTCTCCCAGAGAAGCTTGGGTTATTTACTGCTGCAAGTCAGCAACGCTTTCCTGAACACATGGTGTTCATCCAGCACTGCTGTCAGGCTCTGGGAGAACAGAAAGTGCTGGGCCGGTCCCGCTCTCTCTCGAGCTGATTAGCCTTGCTGGGAAGTCAAGACAAGCACACTAAACAACTGAAGAAAAATACAAAGCAATATATAATTAAGTGATTATATGCCACTTGATAGCATCCTCCCTCGAAGCTCTTATTTGAACAGCAAGATTGAGCCCAAATAACACTTCCTTGGTGAGGCCCTCCCAGAGGTGGCCCTTCCTGCAGCCCCCTCCTCTAGGTTCCCACCACACTCTCTTCATCCACCTCCTTCCACCAGGATACTAGTGTCTGTCCTTCCCACTAGCCCGTGAGCCCTTGAAGGAAGGAAGGACCCCAGGCTTTTTCTCTGTGTCTACAGGGTTTGGTAGTCCTTAGTAAATGTTTGTTCAAAGAAGGAACAAATGAATGGAAAAGACTCAAAAAAGAGAGATGAGATGGGTTTTGATGGCTTCATAAAGGAAACGAGTATTTTTCTAGGTCTTAAATGAACAGTGGAATTTGACTGGGGCAAAGGAGTTGGGGAGGAGACATTTCAAGTGGTGAAAACATCAAAAGCACTGGCAGAATGTATGTGCCCTGCTGGGAGTACAGAGAGGAGACCACACAGACAAGAAGAGTTCAAATGGCGGCTGTGAGGTTGGTGTGCATCCAGGGCTAGGTCGCAGAGGTGTCCTGTGAGCTAGGGAGGAAGAGCAACAAGTAACCTGGCAGTGATGAGCAGATGGATAGAGGGAAGGAAGCTGAAGGAGACACCAGAGGCGGGGAGTCCAACTCTTACCAGACTGTGACAGTAATCAAGTGGTTGGGAGAACACGGACTGGGGCAGTGGTCAAGGGAATACAGAGGAGACCTTGCATTTTGTACAACAGGGATTCCTCCAGACCTGGGGGCCCGCTGGAGATCCTGGCAGGAAGGACCATTCTCTCCAGCACAGACCCAGGCTGGGATAAGTGTAATGGATTCAGGAGTAGGCATGAAGGACAAGCAACTGAGCAAGCCCATAACTGAGAGATGTTAGAGTTTTCACGGTCTGAGTATAAAGGCATTGCTGGACAACTTAAGAGGATGTCTGAGTATGGAAGAATGAGACCTAGGGTGAGAGAAGTTTTCACTCCTCACAGACAAATCCAGGAAGTCTTCCTGGACATGGTGGCAGGAGTATAAAGTAGAAACCACCTATTCGTCCAACTTACCCATCCACCTACCCATCTAATAAATGTTTAATACATGGAATGGGCACTGGGCCAATACAAAATATTGCATAACTTACTCTCTAGCATAGGTCAGTGGAAAGCCCCGGCCTAAATAATAGCTTCCATGTTTTAAGTATCCATCCGTGCCAGTCACTAGGGACATACAATTTCTAAATCTCACAAGAACCCTGTGAGATAGACATCAGTGTTCCCACCTTACCCACAAGGACACTGAGGCTCTGAGGCATAACCTGCCCAAGAGAGGAGCAGAGCCAGCATGAAGCCTGGGTCCCCTTACCTGGCTGCCTCTGAGAGACCTGGACCTTTCACTGACTGTGGACAAGTCATTCAGTTTTTCTGAGTCTCAGAGGCGGGTCAACAAAACAGGTTTTGGCCCTACAGCTCAGAACAAAGGAGACATATGCAAAAACAAATTAGAGTATGTTACCATCAAAGGGGCAGTGACAGGGCACCCTAGGGAGAGGATGGCGCTAGCAGAGAGAAGGGCTGTGAGACCCAAAGTAGCCAGCCTGAGCCTCTTCTCCGGGAAGTACAGTCTCAAGGAAGGAGGGGCTCCCTGAGGCTTCCTGAGGGGTCCCCTGCTGGAACGGAGGTGAAGCTGGGGCATTCCTGGAGGGGAGAGACACTGATGGGGCTCAGACATCATCACCAGGCTCTGCCAGCGTTGAGGAGAGACCCTTTAGGCTGGAGATGAAAGCAGAGGCTTTTCTACTTCTTCCTTCCCCCTTTCAGTCTGGCTGAGAATCTGAGGGAGGAAAGTCCCTAGGGTAGAGGGAAGTGAGAGCTGCCCTGCTGGGCCTGAGCACAGGGGTAAGGCAAAGCGATAGAGCGGAGCACGGCTTTGCGAGTTGTCTATATTTGCATGCTGAGCTCACTGCTGCTCTTTTTCTCCCCAGAAAATAAAATTACATCATGATGGAGGGGGGGGGGAGGGGGAAGGGCTGGAGGGTGGTATATTTGGGAAAGGTGAGAGGAACACAAGGGGGCGGCTGGCGGCACCGTGGAGAGAAGATCTGTAACTCCAGGACGGACGATGAAAGCCCCCACTTTGCTTCTGGACTCCACTCCCCCCTCCCCGCCCCCCCCACACACCTTCAAGGTGTATAAATCTGAGTGGTCATTTACTACGGCTCTCCTGACGCATAAAGGGAAGACAAAGGTTTTTTCAAATACGGAGTCAAGCAGCTAAAAGGGTCCAGAGGCCAAAGGCCTTCCAAACTCTTTGCCGTCTAGGGTCCCAGCCACTGTGGTCCCCGAGGGGTCGTAAGGGGAGGCGTGTGTTCCTTCGGGAAGAATTAAATCTGAGAATGCGGGTTCGCTGTCTAGGGGGCGAGGCAGCGTCACTAGCGCAGTCCTCCCTGCCTTCCGCCCCCATCCCAGGAGCCTTCCAGAACCCCAGCCCCTCCTGCCTCCCCTCCCCCTCCCCCTCCCCGGCCCTCCCGCCCCCCGCCCCTCCCCGGCTCTGACATCACGGGCCGGCTGGGTGGGGTGAGGCGGCGCTGGGCTCGGCTCCGGCTCCGCGGGCGGAAGAGGCGGCGGCGGCGGCAGCGGGAGCGGCGGCGGCGGGAGCCGAGGAGGAGGCTCCGGACGCTGCTCAGGAACCGGGGACGCCGGAGTGCCCGCTCCCCGAGCGCTCAGCCCCGGAGGCGGTGAGAGGGCCGCGAGGGGACGTGTCGCGGGGAGGGGCAGATCTGGGCTCTGGGCTCGGAGGGGCGTCGATCCGGGACGCCCGGGGACAGATGCGGAGCGCGGGGGCCCCGGACGGGTCCGCTCCGCGTCAGGCCCCACGGGCTCCGTCTCCGGCGGGTGCTCGAGCGCTGGGTGCGCGCTGGGGGCGGCGTGGCTCCGGCCGCCCGTGCCACGGTGAACTGCAGTTTGGGAGTCGGACCGGGGCCTGGGGATTGGGATGCAGCCTGCTTCCCGCCCAGCCGGCTCGGCTGGGCCAGCTCCCGCCCCTCCCTCCCCTTCTCTGGCTTCGGACTCGCCTCGGCTGGCGGTCTCCCGGCCCAGCCCTGCCTCAGTTCCGCCGGCAGCCGCCCCTACTCCGAGGGCTTAAACCCGGCAGCGGGCACCGCGTGCCTTCATCCGGTCTCTGCACCTGGGGAAGAGGTGGGATTTGTCGAAGGCTGGTCCAGAGGGAAGGAATCGGGAGCTCGGGGGTGTACAGGAGTGAAGTAGCTAACGTAAAACCTATTAATTTCATATAATCCGTGTCAAAACTGTCAGGGACACACACACACCTACAAGAGACACGCCAACACACACGGTGACACAAACCCATGTGACTCTTACACACATCGACTGCACATAGCAAATCACAAACAGCCTGCACTTGGGCATCCAAGCCCCCACCTCATCCCCACTGGCTCCCGTGTGCAAGCCCCCTGGAAGAATATCAGTCTTAACAGGACAGCTGAGTGGGGACCGCCATCCCCAAGTCCACCCTGATTTTCTGGGCATTTTCTCCCAGCCCTAGGCTTCGGATTGCCTCTCTTTAAAACAGTGGGGGGGAAAATGGTAGAAAATCCTGGTCGCATTCCAGGACAGGGAGACAGGATCTTGAGGGTGAATGAGGCTGGTACTTTGAAACCGGGTGAGTAGCGAGGGTAGGGGCTGCTGGTGGCCTCTCTTGCTGGGTCCAGTTGGGGCTTAGGGTGTTGGGAGAGGCTGGCTTCTGCGCTTCTGAGTGGCCAAGGGATGGAAGAGGGGGTGGAAGAAAGGGAGAGGGAGAAAAAGAAAAAATGAGTATGAGTCAGCCAAGGATGGAACCCAAGTCAGAGAGAGAGAATGAGGGGAATGTGTGTGACAGGCAGACAGACACAGGGACAGAGATGCAGTCAGGGAACGGAGAGAGGAAGGAAGTGAGAGTCAGAGATGGTCCAAGAGTGGGGAGAGTGCTGGGGGATGGACTACGGAGGCTCAGAAGTTAGGGAGGATGGAAGCCGGATGGGGGTGAGACCCCAGGGAGTTAGGGGAAACATGCTGAAGGTGTGTGTTTTGTTTCTCTGTGTGTCTGGCCTCCAGGCTGTCAGAGCGATTAGCTTTAATTGCTCTTCCCTTTGTGGTTAAACACTCCATTGGGGAAACTGCCAGAGATGCCCCAGGCTGCTGGCTGCCCTGGTTGCCTACTTCCTCACCTCCCTGACACCTGTGCCCATCATGTGTGCGAGTATTGCCAAGCATGTATAGGACCGGAGGTACACCCTGCCATGCCATCCCCTCAGTCTCTTAATACAGCGTCACCCACTGTGCAGTGGTAGACATCACTAACCTGTGTGCAAACTTATTTTCTTTGTAGCAGGGACATGCACTCCTTCCTAGTATAGCTATAATAGTACAGTAGCTCTGTGTATTGAAATGAGGACGCCACGTCACAGAACCCAGGAATACTAAGGTATTCTTGGCTGCCTCCAGGTAGGATAGGATGAAAGCCCATTTAAAGTCCAGGGAGAGAGGTAATAGATGAGGAAGAGATAGAGGTGGGAGAGGAATACAAGTCGGAAAAGACAGAACCAGAGGACAGCACAGCCCCACGCCCTCTCTCCTGCCCTGACTGCCCCAGTGCCTGGTACCTCCTCTTACTCCCCTCTCGGATCCAGTCTTTCTTCTCTTAGACTAAGGGCTAGAAGCTTACTCAGGGCAACCCATTTTGCTTCTTGTGCTGAACATCTGGAGGTCAAGTGTCCTGCCCCACCCCCTCATTCCCAGGCTGGCTCTGGAGTCTCAGAATCCTCTTCTTCCTACTTTATAGATAGAAATGCATCCCCTGCCCCCCACAAAAAGTTGACTAGAAGCTAAGGGGAGAAGTCAGTTGTGTATGACTGTAAAGGCATAATTAGGGATGGACTACAGGACTGCTTGAATCTGGGGCCCAGGTCAAACTTAAGCTGGCACTTTCCCGTCCCATCCCTCTGCTTTGCTGTGGTTACCACCCTCTCAAGCCCAGGCAGTAAGACTGGCAGACCTGAGTGCCTACAAGCCTCCTTCTGCCTGCTGCAGGGGTCTCCAGGTCCTTACAGCTCCCCTCAGCTTAGGCAGCTGCAGCAGATGGGAGGGAGGGAGGGAGGGGTAGCAGCTTCTAATCCTGAGGCTTCTTTAAATTTACTGAGGATTTGGAACCAAATGCTAGGGAGTGGGGATAATCATGAATTAACGTCCAAATGCACAGAAATTCCTTTGGTGCTGCCGCCTCCTCCACAGGAGGTTACCCCAATTTGCCAGACTTCTCAAAGTGCCCCCAGGGCCTGCCTCTCCCTCCCCAGGGCCCAAGGAGCACCCACCGGTCATGTTCCCAACTACTACCATCCTAAAAGTTCAGCATAGAATCCTTACCTCTTGCCCCTCTTCCTCAGCATCCTCAGTTGGTTTGACTTTTGTCAGGGCCCCACCTGGAGCCAGCTGCGGAGGAGAGGGAGGAAGGAAGGAAGGTGTGAGGAAGCAGTGAGCAGAGCATGGAGTGATCTGGGAGGGAAGGGGCCTGACTTCCTGGCAGCCTCAGCTCTGGTTCCCGGTTCCTGCCTGAGTATCCTGTCCCAAGAATGGCCTCCACCCAGGCCGCCTGGTGTTCCCTGGGCAGCCTCTGCCCTGTTCCAGAGATCAGGAGGACTTTCTGAGCTATGGGGACAGGAGAATTCTCTATAGGCCCTATGGAATTCTGAATCTTCGGTGAGAAAAGCAACATGGAGTGTGAAGGAGCCAAGCTGCTGCTAAGCCCCACCCATCATGGCCAGGCTACAGCTGAATAATGGTTGACCAGGGAGACTTGAGAACCGAGTAAGGAAACACCCCCCAAACTTCCCTACCGTTGCACCTGCTGCCACACCCAGGCCTGGGCAAATGGGCTCTCTCCAGGGAGGCAGGCAACCCGGCTGCCTTGCCCAGCTCCCTCACGGGCCTTCCTCCTATCCTTTCTGTCTCTTCTTACTCACCATTCCCCACAACCCTCCCATCCAGTGGTGTCATTGTCCTGACAACTGGTGGTGGTGGGGGGAACCAGAACCAAGGTTGCCATGGTAACCACTGAGCTAAGGCTGCAGCCTTCTCCCTGTGGACTCTGTGTGCTCCCTGTCCCCTTCCCCGCCGCAGCAGGGTTCCTCATTTGCAGCCTCAGTCTCCCCCTCTCCCAACCCTAGTTTGCTTCCTCCATACTGGAGGCCCCCTTCCTCTTTTCTCTGGATATGAGCTTGTGATTACCTGCCTTCTTTCACATACTCTCAGCTGGTCAGACCCAGACACACACACTAGACCGCACACACTCAGAACCACTCATCCAGTGCTGGCACATACACATCCGTTACCAGAACATCCAGACACACCCACAGGCAGCAGCACCGCCTCCCCGCTGTGCCCACACTCAGATCAGCATCCACACAGGATTCTGGTGCACACATCCCCACCCCATCTCTCTTAGGGGCCTCCTTGTATCTGTTTCACTCTCATAGAAAGGTCCTACCCACCGCCCCCACTGTCCCCAGGCTTTGTGGGTGGGTGTCTTAATACGTATTAATCCCTTCCCCCCTACCTCCCCTGCAAGTCTGTGTTTTTGATTCAGAATCCTAAATCTTAACTCCTCCCAGGAGCTACACACACACACACACACACACACACACACACACACACTCCTCCCTCCCAACAAACACTCTCTCCCCCCCCCCGGAGCTACACACACACACACACATACACTTCTCCCACAGTATTTCTCTACTTACAAACTCTTCTTTGATATGAAAGCAGGGCACCGTGATCCTAAACTCTGTCCCATTTTCTAGCTGAGGGCTTGGTCCCAAAGTCTCCTTGATGGGGGGCAGTCTTCTTGAGGGCCTGCCTCCAAGCTGCCCTTTTCTTTTCTATTCTTTTCATACCCCCCCATTACTGTCCCCATCATTCCCCTTGTCTCTATACCCCCCTTTGCTGTCCTTGGATTATCAGTGGAGGGGGGGCGGGGGCTGAGCTCCAGAGCCTGCTGCTGTGACCTAGATTTCCAGGCGGAGACGGTCCTGGTGCTGACAGTCAGAGAGCATTGTTCCTGGCCCGGCCTGGCAGGGCCACCGCTGGGCCCTTCTGTCTGGTTGCACCTGGGTGTGCAAGTGAGCACGCAGAGCAGTGCCCGTTTTTTTGTGGGGTCACGTGGGCCCTGCCGCCTGGCTCACTGTGTGTGTGTGTCCTGGTGCCTGCCACCAAGGGAGGCTTGCTCGCTCCGGTCCAAGTAGGGGGCTGGGAACCGGGCCTTCTGGGTCCACACCCCTTACTCTATGGTGGCCATGCCTCTGCCTCAGTTATCCTTCATATAAACAGAAATAAGGGAAATGGGGTGTGTCAACTAGCCCGTTTCTGCAACATGCCTAGCCCATTGTTGGAGAGATTTGTGGGCAGTTTCCGTACAAGGTCATCTCCCTCCTTGCTGCACCCCTTGGTCTAGCTACAGAGTAGCATAACTTATTTTTGTAAATGCTGTATTTTTCTAATTATAAAAGAAGTACAGTCCTAGCGGGGGAAAAGTCCCTTTTTAAAAACCTACCACTAGAGTTGTATATTTTATCAAATCCAGAAAGTTCATTCTAAGGTCTGGCCTTTTTTCTGTCTTAGCCATAGTCCCTATCTTAGTGGAAGGAGGGTCTCTGATGTTCTCTCCCTTTTCACCCAGGAAGCATGAAAGGGGCATGGGGTGAAGCCTTCCCAGCTTTTGGGAGGCCATGTTGAAGGCAGTGCTAGCCGGATGTTGATGGAAGCAGAAGTGGCAGCCCCCTTCCTGCCAGACTTTCCCAAAGCAGCATCTGAACCCCTCCCCCCTGCCACCCAGCCAGCCTGAGAATTGGGCAGGGGGCCAGAGCCAGCCGCTTGGTATTCTTGGGCGCGGGGGCTGTAGGCATAGCACAAAGGCTAGGAGAGAGGTTTGTGTGGAGGCCTGGCAGCCATCAAGGGAGAAAATGGGCTCTACAAAGGTGGGGCTGTAGCCCATTGCTTTACCCTCCCCACCCCCACCCCGGGACCTAATGACAATACAGGGCTGAGCATGGAGGGGCCAGGGACCATTAGACCAGGCAACTAGGCATCTATCCAAAAATGAGTCACTAGTGGGGTAGTGGGGAGTTGAACTGAGGGACCCCCATTTGCTTCTGGAAAGTAATGGGACCTAGAACACGAGCTCCCCCAGCCCCTTCTTTTCAGCTTACTGCCACAGCAAGCCTTTCCCTGATAGTTGTTTTGGAGTGTTTTGTTTTGTTTTTTGACAGGGGGAGGGGTTGCAGGTGGGTGGGGCAATCTGGGTGAGAAAGTCAGGAGCAGGTTGCTATGGTAACCGCCTCCTCAGTCAGGGAGCTGTTGCCAGGTTACTGTTAGAGGGAGGAAAAGGAAGAAAAAAGATGGTGGGAGAAGGAGGTGTGATTTTTTTCACTCTAGACTCGAGCCTGTTCCCTAGCTTTCCAATTACTTCCTGTCTACTCCTATCTCCCTTGGGTCTTCCTTTGCTCCCTCCAGCCCTGGCCTCCCCAGCCTGAGTTCTGGGCACATGCCTGGCAGGGCTAAGTGGGCAGTGCCAGGGAGTGAACCAGATCCTGAACCTCGAGTTCAGTGTCCTCTCTCCTTGTTCCCCCAACTCCAGTCATGGCCGAGTACGGGACCCTCCTCCAGGACCTGACCAACAACATTACCCTCGAAGATCTGGAGCAGCTCAAGTCGGCCTGCAAGGAGGACATCCCCAGTGAGAAGAGCGAGGAGATCACTACCGGCAGTGCCTGGTTCAGCTTCCTGGAGAGCCACAACAAGCTGGACAAAGGTGGGGGGGACACAGGCGTCTCACCACCAGCCTTTCAGGCTCAGTTCACGCAGCAAACAGAAATTAGACCTCCTGTACAAAGCGCACTCCTCTCCGACAAGGCAGCATAAGAGGAGTGCTCTAGGGGAGGAGACCGGCTCTGGGGCAGTGGTCTGTACATTCTTCATGGTTCCCTTGTCAGTAAAAATATTCAGTAGAAGATGTTACTCAGATCCTACTGTGCCGTGCTGTTGTCACATATATGATAGAACATTAAAGTAGAAGTTAAAAAAGTGATAACATTTAAAGTAAAACCACAAGTTCTATCATTTTCTTGTCTACTTTTAGAGACCACTGCTCTGGAAAGGGCTTTGTGGGGGAACTGGTGTTTAAGATGGCCCTGAAGGGCAAGAGGGATTTCAAAGGTAGGATCCAAAGGAAGACATGCTGGGCAGAGGGACACAGTGTGTTTAGAAGTGGCTAGAAAGGGAAGTTGAGACTGTGGAGGGCCTCGAGTGATACAGCATCTGACAGGTGAGGTGAATGACCTGAGGGCCCTTTCAGAGACACTAACCTGTAGCGTGGAACACAGGGAGGCTGAAGGAGTGCTACACGCAGGAGACTGCCACGGTAGAGGGGAGCAGCCAGGCAAGAAGGCATCGGCAGTCTCTGCGAACTGGCCGACACCTGGACACCATCCCTCTGGTCGTGTCTGTGCCTTCTTGTTCACTACTGCCCTTCTCTCTAGGCCCAGAATCTCTCCCAGGTTGTCTCAGATCCCACCCTCTCAGTCCCACATGTGCTCGAGGAAATTCTGATGCATGTTGTTGTTTTGTTGCTAAGTCATGTCCTCTGTCCACGGGATTTCCCAGGGAAGAATACTGCTGGGGGTTGCCCTTTCCTTCTCCAGGGGATCTTCCAAGTCCAGGGATCGAACCCGAGTCTCCTGCATTGGCAGGCGGATTCTTTACCACTGAGCCACCAGGGACGCCCCCATTCTGATGTTTACTTGGAGGAAAAGTGGAAGAGGGACAGGGTGGATGGTGGGTATCTCGAAGGCCAGTTCATTTTCTCTGCTCCCATCCCCTCCTACCTGGAACCTGGATTTCACCCAAATCTCACATTCTAACTCTGCAATCTTGAAAATAACTGATCGGTGATCTGTCCTTCCTCTGTACCGTTTTGCCCTTGCTTCCCTTTCCTGGCCTTGTCACCCCTCGTCTTCAGCGAGGCCTCACTCCTGCAGTGTTGCGCACTCAGTCTGCTCTTGAAGCCCAGGCCACTAGTGTAGGGGAGGCTGACAGCCCCAGTCTAGCTCTGACCCTCAGTCTCCCGCCTTCCTCTAGACAACCTCTCTTACATCGAGCACATCTTTGAGATCTCCCGCCGTCCTGACCTACTCACCATGGTGGTTGACTATAGAACCCGTGTTCTGAAGATCTCTGAGGAAGATGAGCTGGACACCAAGCTAACCCGTATCCCCAGTGCCAAGAAGTACAAAGGTAAGAGGCCATGGCTTTCACGGGCACCTCTGCCCCTCCCACGGACTATCTGTGGAATACCTGACTTCTGGGAGAACAGAGGCTCTCCCATGGACATGTCCCTTTTTGCCCTCAGACATTATCCGGCAGCCCTCTGAGGAAGAGATCATCAAACTGGCTCCTCCACCGAAGAAGGCCTGAGCAAGGGGGAGGAAGAGGAGGAAGGTTGGACCTTCATCAGACTACTCTTTCCCCATCCTCCAGGGGAGGGCAAGGGCAGCCCTCCCCCATCTACCCACTTACTAACCTGGTCCTAACCCCCTTACTGTGCGCGTGTGTGCGTGTGCGCACGCTCCGGCTGTCTGTCTATATGTCTAGCTCACCTAGCTCCTCCTCCTTGTGAGGGGATGGGGGTCAGGGGCTGGGGGGGTGGGGCTCAGTTCCCCCACTCTAGGGGGAGTTGGGGGCTATTTCTATGCAAATAGAAACAGCCACATTTCTCCTGCTTCCCTTTCCTCCACTCTTCCCCCACCTCCCTAAAGTGTGGGAGCAGAAAGGACCTGTGTTTTCCTTCATTGAGGAGGCAAGGCAGGAGTGAGGCACGGGAGAGTTGGGTGAATCTAATGAAAAGCAGTGAGAGGGAAGATGAAGAGGCTGCCCCACACCCATCTGGAAGGGGCAAAGCAAAGCCAGAGTTTGTGTTCATACCCCAATGCTGGACTGGCGGAGGAGTCCTATTCCCAGCTGTTCCTCAGGTTAGAGGGCCTGGGCACCAGCAGGTCCCCTTTGCTCCCCTTTCATAGGCCGAGGGTGGGTATGAGCCAGGGACCTAAAGACGGATCACTGGATCCTTCCCTGGCCCCCAAGTTCAAACCCAGTGGAGAACCCAGCACTAGATTCCATCCCCATCCCCCACCTCTGGAGACTATGCTGGGAACATGCCCCCACTACTGAGCCTGAGGGGATGAAGGCAGAGAGGAGTCCCCTTTTCTACTCCTTTATTCCTACTCAAGACTGTTGCACATACTAACCTTGGGAGTTCCTAGAATAGAAATCCTTAGGTTTTAATTCCAGTCCTGTTTCCACCTACAGACTCCCAACGTGGTTATTGCAGGCAACGTCCCCTCTCTCCGTGGTCTAGAAGCCCCTCCCCCAAGATAGGAAGAAGGGAAGAAGCTAACTACAGTGTTCCCGTTGCACTGATCCCCAATTCAGTCCAGGAGGGGGCTTGGTAACCCCTCTCCCTCAATATCCTGGCACCTTGGGCTTGTGAACGCCTCCTTGCCAAATCACTAGAGTACAGTGACCCCAGCCTCCTGCCTGTCCCAAGTTAGCCCTCCCCACCCTGACCGTGCTAACTGTGTGTACATATATATTCTACATATATGTATATTAAACCCGCACTGCCATGTCTACCCTTTTTTTTGTGGTGTCTAGCATTAACTTATTGTCAAGGCCAGGGCGGGGGTGGAAGGAGAATGCCACAGTGAGGGGAGTGGCAGAGTCAAATTGCTATATAGTCGAAAAAGAAAACTTTTTTAAACTTTAATTTCACATGCAATCTCAAGAGACTATTTAGAGAGTTTAAGTGAGGTGGGGAGCTTTTAGGATGTTGGGAGCAAAACTTCAGTGGGAGGGAAGGGCTGGCTATTGGAAGAGGGAAGAAGCCAGACTGGCTGGAGAGCACCCTCTACTAGCCCAGCCCAGCCCAGCCCGTCCCCTCTGGCCACTGCTATGGACACCTGCCTTAAAACATACATCTCGAGTACTCCACAGTTTTGCCTTAAAGGACCTTCCCAAGTTTCCCCAGCCCTGTCTGGCTTTCTCCTTCAAGGAGAGATACTTGTAGAATTGGGAGGTGGAAAATGAGCATGAATTGTCCTTCCAAGCCAGGATATGTTATGTGAGATAGAGTCTGAGAAAGAAAGAGAGAGAGAAAGAGGGAATAAAGAGGCTCTTCAAAGCGAGGCTTCCTTTGAAGAGAGAGGATGAGATGAGAGAAGGGAGACAGGGTTCATTTTCAGCGGAGTGTAGTAAATTTCTCTGTAAGGCAAAATAATCTAAAAAGACTAACCTGCCCTCCCACCCCCATACTGCTGTGAGATTGCCCCATTCTGTGCTCCTCTGTCTGCAGTGTGCACGGCCTTGTTCTAACCCTGGAATAAAGGTGATTGATTGTACTGTACCTAACTGATTTTAGAATTTCTGTGGATGACCAAGATTTTGGAGACTTTGGATGACTGGGAAGGGAGGAAGAGCAAAATTTACCCCCAAATCCTTAACCGCAGCCTGGAACAGAGGTCAGGAAAATACCCCTAAGTAGAGTCTCTCCCTTCCCTCATCTTCTAAGTATCACTGAACTGTGAGGCCTATTCCACTTATACAGTCTCCCACTGGAGCCCAGCTGCTGGAAACATGGATATACCAAGCTGGACTTCCTAAAACTGTAGTAAAACTAAGGTCAGGCACCATACTGAAAGGAGCAAAAACAGCCCATCACAAGTGAGTGGCTCACATATCACACACAGAGCAGCAGTCAGGAAAAACAACAAAAAAAGCTTTACTGAGAGAAAATACACAACAAATTCCAGAGTGCATGGTTTCAGCCCACTCCATCACCCTACCAGCAATAGGAACACAGACCACTCACAGTCACCACACATTCCCTACCTCTGGAAGGAAGTGCAGCAGCTAACATCTGGTCTGAGAGCTGCTAGGAAAAGGGACAGGAGGAAGGAGTATCTGGGAATTCCATCCTTTCACTCTTCCCTTCCTTCCTGGCCTGTTCTAGTGGAATTGGACTGTCCCAAGATGCAGAATTCCTAGCTGGGGACAAAGAAATAGCAGCAAAAGCATCTAAGGGCAAGAATTCAACTGGGACGTTCTTACTGACCGCTGACACAACAGGCGTCGGAGCCTAGCCACCTTAATCAATCCTTAGAGTAATGACTTGTCCTTCAGCCCCAAGACACGGGAAGGTGGACAAGGTAGAAAGTCGAACCCAGGAGGTCTTTCCCTATCTTCTTCCATTAGGAAGGGAGCTGGTGTGAAGCTGGATAGCTTAAAGAATCAAACAGATAACAGTTACAGTGAGTGTGTCTTCCATCACACACCGTGCTAGGAGAAATGGCCTGCAGTGGCAGAACCCTTCCTGAAGTCATAGTTCAGTCAAGTTTTTAACGTAAGCCAGTCTCTGGCTGGCAGAGCCATCCTAGGAACCCTCAAGGACTTAAGGAGAGGTAGGATATCTGGGGCAAGAAGCTGAAAGGGGTCTCTCAACCCTGAAACCGAGGTGGGAAAGCACGGAAGGGCAGAATTCAGGATCCTCCCATTCCTGAACCTGCTAATACCTACAGAGTGCAGCCCAGTCGCCAACGGCCATCATAGAGGGCAGGCGGACCCCAGGCGTCCCCTGCGCATCATTCCTCTCCCGCTCTCCTGTAAGTCTCTTTATTGCAGTCATAGAGAATATGTAGCTAGTTAAACTTTGACAATAATTTTAACATGATACATCCAATTTTGAGTTGCTTTTTAATATATTTATAGATATAAAATTAGGCCTCTAGCAGTGATAGGGATGGGGAGATTGCTGCCCCAAACAACCTTTTTTTTTTAAAGTAAGAGAAGAGGTCACATCCCTCCTAGGCTTCCACTTCTGCCCCTCCCCCCACCTCCCCCACCCTCCCTCACCAGACCCACTGAGGGGATGACGGGACAAAGAAGAAAGTGAGGAATACATAATCGAGTGCAAAACACTGTGCTAAGTTCAGAGGATGAGCGGGTGGGAGGAAAGTGAAGAGTGTAGGATGGTTAGGGACCCTCATTAAAAGGCTTCCCAGGAAAACTGGGTCCTGGGGTGGGGCTGCTCGAGGGGGCCGGGGGCGGCCGGAGAGAAAAACAATGCAACTGTCATAGACTTTTAAAAAATAAAGAAAATAAAGTCAAAAACCTAAACCAAAGAGAGTGTGGCATCTCTACCACCCCCAGTCTGGCCCCTTGGTACTGAACAGCCAGTTATCCCCCACCCGCCACCCAAGAAACAAGGGAGACCAAAGAAAAGGAAACCCCATTCCCTACCCCAAACCAGTTAACAAAATAGGTTCTCCCTTCCCCCCAAAAAAGGGTTTGGGGAGAAGCCGTTTCCGCTGAGTCCCAGGTACCTCTCCACGGAGCCCCACTCCGGGCTCAGCCCCCACCCCTAGATCCCCTCTGGCTTGTCCTCACGGAGCCCCACTCCGGGCTCAGCCCCCACCCCCTAGATGCTCTGCGGGTTTGCTCCCCTCTGGCTTGTCCTCCTGGGATGTCTTTTTTTTTTTTTTAATCTAAAGCAAAGAAGTCCAAAGTGCGTTTCTGCTGAATGTTAGGGCCTGGCACAGGAAAGGGCTGCCCAGGCAGGCCCAATGGCAGCCCCAGCCACCCCTCCTGGTGTGAGGCCTCAGGACGGCATGCACTGCACCCGGTCAGGACCCTCCTCCTCGTCCGATGTGTCTGAGGAGCTGGGAGACTCATCAGAGTCGGCGTCTGTGGCCCCAACCCCAGGTTCTCGCCAGCGCTGTAGGATGGGAAAGGCTTGTTAGTAACTGTCTTGGAACAAGGTCAAGCCTGTTAGGTCCCAGCTACAGTTTACATGCTCTAGGCCAGGGGTCAGCAGAATTTTTCTTAAAGGGCCAGATGGCAAATATTTTACACTCATGGGCTACAACCCTGTCACAACTATTCAACTCTGCTTTCATGTTGCAGCAGGAAAGCAGCCAGACAATACATAAATGAATGGGTGTGGCTATATTCTAATGATACTTTATTTACAGAAAGCAGGCACTTGCCAAAACTACCAATTTGCTAAACCCTACCCTAGGGTCTCTTCTGGCATGAGAGAAAAAACAGAAGACAGTCTGAGATTATTTCTTCTCAACTCCTTCCCCACCCTCATTGTTTGCCTTTTTGAAGACAGCCTGGTGCATGCATGGTGATGGAGAACACAAAGCAGACGCCATCTATTTCCACTAGTGGCTTGTCCAAGGCTACATGAAGGCTCCGATGGGGATGTGGAATAATGGATAGGAAACCCAACCAGCTTCACCCGATTCCTCCTAAAACAATGAGGAAGTATGCGCTGGAACATTTTACCCTCTTGAGAGGGTCACTGCCCTGGGCGCTCACTCCAGCTTACCCGGTGGTGGCGCCTCTGTCTCAGGTGATGCATGAGGAACCAGAGCATGTGGCTGTCAAATAGGTCAGTGTGGTGCAAGCTGTCTTCATCCCGTTCCCGCTTATTCTTCTTAATCACCTGGAACCGAAGAGGGTGAGGGGATTGGGCAATGAAGATAAACCCCAGACTTGATCAGAAAAGGCTGGTGTTCTAGCCCACTAAAACCTTCCCTTAGAAACTATTAAGCTGGAGTGAGCTAGATTAGATTAAGAAAGGATGCTCCAGGTTCACCCATTGAGAGGGTCGATGACTCTTCCTAAAGATGACCCTATCCCCACTCTACCATTAACTAGAGGAACCTCAAAGCTGTGCCATGGACCCCTGGACTGGGACTATTCCTAGAGAGGCAATGACAGGAATGTGGGGGATGGTGTTAGAGCAGCGCCTTTGAAAAACTATACAGCAAGTTATTTCTTCTAATAACAATGAAGACTCCTAACAGTAAGTGGATAAGCAGAAAGAAGATATCCTTAGTCAGTTACTTACATCCTTTAACCCTGTAAGTTCAGTGGAAGTTTCAGCTGTGGGTGCCCAGATTTTGACATCATGGTCTAGGCCGCTGGTTGCCAGCACAGGCAGGTGTGGGTGGGGCTCAAGGCAGTTGACCTGGTCAGGGAAAGAGGAGGGCAGGCTTAGGGGTACGTGGGGTACAGCCTAAAAGTCACTACTCACTTTGCACCAATAACTGTCCTTGATAAAAGTTAAGGCAGCTGCTGGGAGGACATGCCCACCCATCATGAGCCTGGGCCAAAGGGCCCTGGACACAGACTGGGTATAAGACCAAGCCTGTATTTCCTACATTTAGGCAGGGTGGCCCCATCCCCAGACAGAGCTCTCGGGGTGGGCGGGTGACTGGCCAATATACGCTGCCTTCACAAAAAAGCAGTGAGGTCCAGATGACCTCATTCTCTCCAGATTCCAAAGCTCCAACTCGCCCAAGGCTGGAAAAAAACATCTCAGTGGCTTTTACCAAGTGGCAAATAAATTTTTTAAAATGAAGAAAACAGCAGCAGCTGCTGAGCCCCCAGAGAAGGCTCAGAGAACAATTACATTCACTGGGCACTGTTTCCTAGAACTGGAGCATAGGCTGCGAAGAGGCTGAACCTGAACACTGGTGGGGTAGTGGAGACACACGTCTGCTTGAGAACCCCTGCACACCCCAGGAGACGGCGCCCTGCTGCCTGCCACGAAAGCATAACGCTCGGCTGCAGGACAGCACAGTTCAGCAAGGCAGTTTCCTGGGGCACAACCGCCTCAAGCTCAGGCACCCTCTGGATGTATTCACTGAGCAGGAGGAAGGAATTTCAGAAGCTGAGACCAAGGCCTTCTGGCTCAGGCAGCCTCCTACCCAAAGGCACCCATGCCCCCTGCTGTCTGACTTGGAAACCTCAGCCTTCCTTGGCAGAGCACGGTAGCTACCATCCCCACCGGAAGAGCCCGTCCCAGTCTAGCTGCTGAGGAATTCTGGGACTTTTAGTCAGACGAGGAATAGACAGCAAAAGCATCCAGAAGGAAGGAGGTGTGGTCCCGTCACTCCTCACCTCACCCCACCCCACCCTCTCTTGCAGCTGCCATGCAGCCCAAGCAAACAACCCTTGGCAAACAGCCCCTTAGTCCTCTATGGACCAACCTCTGCCTCGTCTGCCATGCAGACAGTGGCGGACGGGAAGTCAAGGGCAGCACGGAGAACTGACACACACGTTCCTAATATTTGTCTTCCATTTTATAAATGAACAAATTCTCAGAATAGACTTGACGCTAAGTCTGAGTGTAATAGTAAAGCAGAAACCACATTTCCCTTTCTCTTTTTATTCCACATATCAGCTCATTGCAAGGTTTAAATCTGAGCTCCTTTAGGAAGTGTGGAAGAAGCTCCACCACCTGGAGCAGAGAAGGCACTATATAGAAAAACTCCATTGCCAGAAATATTATCAATCAAGATATGTGATAAGTTAACACATACAAACTTGAACTCATTCATCCATCTCCAGATAAGCCCTTGCTACTCTTCTAACACTCTGACCTAGTTTTCCTTGACAAGTCAGTAAAATAAAAAAGCAAGAGAAATTCCTTGGAACTTGAGACTTATGGACATAGTCAGTGACAAGAGAACAAGACAGTAAGTTACATATAGTACCTGAGTTGGAGCTTGCAGAGGGAGCCGACAGAGAGCTTCTGGGCCAGAAGACCTGGTCGTTTCACCTGACCTATCTGAAGGTCAGGGCTTATCCTGTCAATAATGCCTGAGCAGAAAAAAGAGCTCTGGCCTCAGATGACTGAGTTAGGGGATGCAGAGGATGGGATAAAGGAGCAAAATGCTTTTGGGAAACTAAGGATCGTCCTGTGACAACCCTTGGCCCTGAATGGAAACAACAAAAGGCCTAGATTTTGAGCCAAATACAGAATCAAGAGACTTGGGCAAGGTGGATGAGAATTCCAGACGCCTGTCTACTTTATGACATATTCTGCATTCAGGCTGGTGCTGTGACCTCACTGCTGAGGGCTTAGCACAAAAAGTCAGAAGGAGCCATGTGAGGACCACATTGGACCATTCAGCTTACACAGAGGCAAATAACCCAGAAATCTCACTGCAGGGTGCCGTCTTTATACCTCCTGTTCTAGTACTTCACTCATGACCACTAAAACTCAGGCCTGGGGCCCACCCATCCAAAGCAAATGCCCTCCCCATCTGAGCACCTGGATTAATCATCAAACCCTGACGCTGGCTGAGCTGACAAGAAACTGGCCTGTGGAATGATCTGGACAAAAGACAAGTACTGGCCTGTGGGGAGGGCATTTAGCCCTGTATTTCTCTAGAACAGAACGCAAGACAATAGTATATGATCAAGAAAAGATTCACGGTTCTTCTGACTCCTTATGGCTACAGGCCCACTACAAAATCCTCATCAAGACTCCAAGCGTGTGGGGTTTGTCCACTACACAGAGTAGAAGAGGACCTATGGAGGAGCAGGAAATGAAGCAGGTAACAGTGATACATACCTTTAAGTGCTAGACTCTTCTCTACTTATATTCAAGCCGTAAGAGCCCTGGATCTACACTGGCTCCAGGTCCCCCACATGTAGCAGAAACCAGAAAAGTCTGAAATAGCCTCGCACCAGGATAAGAGACACACAAGAAAAATGGGAACCCGACTGGAACGAACCATTCTAAATTTTAATACCACTCTCAACAAACCTCATCAAGAGATGGCTGGGTTCTCGTGTAGCTCCTCAGCCATTCCTGAGATGCTCTTAACCAGATGCTTTTAATCTTGGGTAGTCAGGAGAATGCAGCTGCCCCAACTGCCTTTTTCTTATTGTCTGCAGTCTGAAAACCTTATAATAGTAACCTACTGAATCCTTCCTGACTCTAGGTCTCAAAAGAGGAAAAAAAAATTATGGTTAGCTAGATATATCTTAGGAGCCGACCACCTTTCACTCCCCAACTCAAGATACTTAGGCTTCCTTTTTTATCTTATCTCTATGGAGGTTGTCTGTAGAACTCAAAGGACAGACGGATATGATATGATAATGGGTTGTATAGCAGTCAAAAAAAAAAAAAAAAAGGTGGTCGTGCCGGTGTAGGGGCATATTTTCTCTCTCCCTATATATAATATACATCATGTGTGTTTGTATCAGTGTTCAGACTATATCCTGATTTTCTCAACTGTCAGAAAAAAAAAAATACTCCTAGCTTATATCCGCTAATCCTGGATCTCATCGAGATTACTACTAAGCAACTTACTACACTGTGTAGGATGGTGTGTCCTTAACTCTAATGCTTTTGTTCTGGGAAAAGTCCACACCTAAAGATACCTCAGTCGGGCCAGAGATTCCTCCCTAAAATCCCTTTCTCTTCTTAATAAACCATGCTATAGTGTTACAGAAGACAGCAAAAGGAAGAAAATAATTTCATTAAAACCTCAGCATCCCCATCCCACAGTATAAAAAGACTGTACTGTCTTTTTATTTAGCTGGCTAGACCTCCAAGACATGGCATTATGCTGTCAAAGTAAGAATTCAATGGCCCTGCTAAAACCTACCTTAATGACTGGAGAGAGCAGGGAGCCAGCCAGCCCAGCAAACCATACTCACCACGCCTCCCTTGTCCCCCTCCATGAACTGAATGATCTGGCAGGACGACTTCTCCCAGAGGAAGATGTGCCCACAGTCACTACCGCTCACCACAAACTCACTCTTGGGGCCGTAGAAATTGACGCCTTTTACTGTAAAGATAAATGAGGGGAGAAACCGCAGGAGAGCTGGCATCAGGCCTAGACACTGACCTCACAGGAAATTTATTCATAAACCTAAATCAGCTAAGAGCCAAGAATTTCTCTCTTTCACAAAACAAATCAAGAGATTATGCATGTAAAATAGATAGACAGAATAAGAATCACACCAAGTCCCAGAGACTATTTGTAGTCTCCCAGAGAGGGCCACGGAGCTGAGCAGCTTACAGTCCTCGGCAACAGGCTCTCTGGAGGGCCCACCAGCCTTACCAACGCCTCACCTCCCAACCCGAATGGCCCCAGCTTGCCCACTCTAAACCAGCACTGTCCCATGCCCTACGATTATCCTTGGTATCTGTGATTCACTGGTACCCTGTCCGTGCTTCCTGGGTCATTAGGTGGCCTAGACTGGTAGAAGTTTATGCTACAACTGACTAGAGCACCCGAGGTGGGCTTGCTACCAGGACTCCACCCTCTGAAATTAGTAAGAGAATCCAGGAGTCCCAACTGCTATGTCTAGCTCCATATCAATCATAAAACTGGAACACTTCCTTCTGTATGCCCATGGACCAAGATTAAACATAGCATTTCCCCTCTCTTCTCATAGTTCAAGAGAAAAAGGACATCTGTTATGAGCCCTAGTAACAACCAAGAGCAGTGATTCCAACTTGCCTGTACAAGAGTCAAACAGGTAGCTTTCTAAAACTCCTAATCAAGTTGTACCCTGTACCAATTAAGTCACAATGGATGGTATGGGAGCCGGCCTCAGGTGACCTCACCGTACAGCAAAGTCTGGGAACCACAGACAGAACTAGAGGCCAGTCGTCACTGCAAACCGGGTGAGGTGCTGTCACCATTCCTCCTCTTCTACTTTATGCAAAAGAATTATTTCTTCTTCTTCCTTAAAAGTACAAGCTCACTCCTCTATTTGAGGCAATTAGTCTTAGCACCACTAACTAACGAAGGCTCTCCCAAACTCCCTAGTAAGTCTTTTAATCCTGAAGTTACCTGAAATCATAAGTTTTCTTATATAGTCAGTCTAGTTTCCTTACACCCAGACCAAGTAACATCACCACTGTGGTGAGAAATGCTCCTGAGCCCTCTCTCCTCTAGCACAGGAGGGCCTATGAAAACTCCAGCCCAATTAGGCTTGTCCCTTGGTGATGGGAAGCCTACTCCTTTAGGTAATTCTTATTTGCACAACCTAAATGAGATACTGTGATTCTTCAAATCAACAGGCTTGGGGTACAGAAACCTAGAAAGACAGCCTCACCTGTGGCATTATTTCTGTGGCCCTTATATCTCTTAATATACTGGGCCCCATCACTGTGAGAGGAGTTGAAGAGGTAAATGTCTTCATCATTGTAACTGGCCAGGAGCTCTGCCAAGAACAAGCACACAGCAGTGAAGGCAAAGGCTGAAAAAAGCTAGGACTAGGAGTTGGGGGTTGGGGTGGGGCTTCTTGCCAGTAGTGCCCCCTCCTAACACCCAGGTATAGCGCCCATCTTACTCAGTTGGAACAGCAAGCAATTCAGGTGTCTAGGGTAGACTAGGAACACGCTGCCAACCCAGGGGTAGCAGAATGCTCAGGAAGATCATACCCATTAATTCAGGAATGAGTCAAAGGTGTAAGAACCTGCTCAAGCAAGCAGCCTGGACTTTAGGACAGGCCGTGTCAAGTATCACCTGTGGCATTCTGCGAGTGCCTGGTATCTCCAAGGGTCATCTGCTGTATCCGCCCACTGTGTGCTCACCGTCAGCGACTACTCCCCACTGCTCCACTTGGAGCTATAGCACAGTGGTGAGCACTGGAGGGCACATGCCTCACTGGCTCAGCAGCTCCCTAGACAGAGGGGGCATGCCAGCCTCGGAGCTGGGCCCTGCTCACGTACCTGTGCCGTCGTGGCTGTACACAAGACAGGTGATGTTTGCTTTGGACTCACTGTTCACCTGCAATAAGGAGCAGATACTGACTGATGCCCCACCCCCCCATTTATTACACCACCTTCAGAAACAGGTTCTCCTTCAAACTCCCCTATATCTTCTCCCAGAGACTGAGAGAGAGAGAGAGGCAGAGAGAGAGAGAGAGAGAGAGAGACAGGAGTACAACTGATGCGACCTGACCAACTGGGGGAGAGGGCCCTCTCCTGGCTTCCTTCCGTGTGCTAGCCATTGCATATGCGCATTATCTCGTCAGACTTTACCATCACGGTACCAGGCAGCTAGCTGTACCTCTTGTGGTTGATAAGAAAACTGAAGCTAAAGGAGGTAAGGTGACTGCCCAAGATCGCAGAACTGCTAAATGGTAGAGCCAGGATTCAGATCCAGGTGTCTTTCGACTCCAAAGTCCAAGCTCTTCCCACTATGTCAACAAGTCTTGTGGCAGGCTTGGGGTCGAGTCAGGGAAGCCTGGAGCCACCGGCCCTTCGTGAATCTTACCAGGTGATGAGGGCAGAATTTCTTGAGTACTCCATTGTTCTCATTCTCATCAATCTTCCTCTGGTCATAAATCCTAAAGGAGAAACAATGAAAATGTCAAAACTTACACACAACCCTTGAAGAGCTGAAATTCAATGCAGTGACTAGAACAGCAGTCAGCTGGATATCAGAACAGATAAAAGACACTCCCCAATTCAGCTTCTGGCTCAGGCTTTTCCTCAAAAATCTTCTCCCACCCCTCTTCCAAACCAAAACTCTTTTATCCAGGTACTTCTCATTCCAAGTAGTAATCCTAAGTTACATTATTGTGAAGTGTCAGACTCTTCTCTCAGCTTTTATATCACTTACTATTTATCTGCACTGAAATAGCATTAGAGATCCCTTGGGCAGAGACCATGCTTTTTGTTAAGTCAGGGGTCCTCAATTCTTTCCTGAAATTTTATATCTGGCTCGTTCTCCTCACAACTATTACAAGCTACCACCTGTATCTCAAGACTCCCTCTATTCTTCCATCTCTCCCATCAAGCACCAAACTACCCTCACCTTCCCTCCTCTTTCCAATCCAAACTTTAATCATTTGTGCAATCATTTATGACACAGAGATTAGAGGCCAAATACAACAGGTGCTGGAGACACAGTGAGGAGCAAGCCAGATCCAGTCACTGGCCTTGCCCATTGGCCTCCTCCGATCTGTCCCATCCCTCCAAGGACCCTGTTTGATTAGCCCTCTTCCTCACCACTGTCTGCCCATTTTCTAAAAATTTTTCCACTGACCTTTCCTACTCTTGCCTTTTCTGTCCCCCCACCTCCCCACCACACCTTCAGTTAAACTATGGAAAAGAGCAATCTGCATTTAACATTTTCACTCCCTCACCTCTCATTCATTTCTCGATCCACTCTAATCTAGCTGTGGCTTTCAATTCACTACTGAAACTTCTCTGGCTAAAGTCATCAGTAATCTAACCACCAGTGCCAACAAGATCCTTTTTTAGGCTTGTCTTTCCTCTTGACATTGGTCATTACTCCTTCCCTCAAACACTTTCCTTCTGTGACATCCAACCACAAGCACATGCGTTTGTGCTTCTTCATTCATCCCTTAAATTCTAATGGTGCTCAAAGGTCTAGTCTTAGGTTCTCCTCTGACTCTATACAAGGAAATTCTAAAACCTAGAGTTCAAGTATATGTGAATGCCCAGAAACTGTGCTTACATGTATTTTTCCAAGGAGAAAGGATCACAGTTCTCATACTCTCAAAGAGGCCAGAGACTCAAAAGGGAGGAAGAAGCCTGCACTATACTTTTCTTCTGATGATCAAATTCCATTACCAACATTTTAACTACCACCTATATGTAGATACATGTCTCTTACATCTGTGTCTCCAGCCCATACTTGTTCTGGGTGAGCTCTACATTAATAGCCACATGGCAAATGAATGTTGTAATGGAATGCCCAGAAGTAAAATCATTCTTCTTAAGATCATTTAAGATCTACCCTTTCCCCCCAAATGTTTGTTGATGGCACCATCCTAAATTCAGGTGGCCAAACCAGAAATCAGGTCCATTCTCTCCTATATTTCTTTGTCAACAATTTGAATTTGACCTCTTGGGTGTATTTCTTCACTATATCTGCTTTCTCCACTCTTCTTCATTTTTTGCCTACATTATCTGTAGTAACATTCTAACTGATTTCCTTGCTCATACTGTCACCAGAATTACATCTAACATGAAAAATTTAATGTAAATTCCATCATTAAATCTCTTCAGTGATTTTGTACTTTCTAGTAAATAAGGTTCAAACTACTCAATGTGGCTGCCTACCACTTCCCAAAGATCCTATACATTAAACACACACACACACACACACACACACAGCTATGCTTCCTTGAATATACTATGTCTCTCATCTTGTTATCCTAATACAATCGTTCCCGCTACCTAAATAGTTCCCATTTGTCTTTTTCTTTTGTGAGAAGAACAGCATAGTTAATGGTTTCCACCATATTGAAGGAGCCTGAACTGAGAGTTCAGATACTCTGCTACTTACTAGATGAGTAATATTGGGTAAGTAATATTTTTAATCCTTATGTATCTGTTTCTTCAGAATCCTCCATGAAGGCAGAAACTGCATCTAGTCAACTGTGTATCTAGCACGCAGCGAATGCTCAGTATATGCTAGGTGAATAAACAAACCAATCAATGTTTGTATTCTCCACAATTCATTAACAAATATCCTGCATAAACAGACTATCCAGGAAATGTCCTTTAAATGAACCAATAAAAAAGACAGATAGGAGACTGCTGTACTACCAATTACTACTTTTCAGCAAATACAGCTGCTAACAATCATATCTGTTTCCCCTCTAAGTCTAAATCAACAGCTCTCAAACATCACTAGGTCATCATTATGTTCCCAAGTCATCAAATTAGTAAAAAAATAAAAGTATTTAATATTTTAGTGTATGGAACATTCCGTGTTCCTCAATATCTAAAGCTCTTTGCCCTTCTTTTATCTTCCTCTTTCTTCCATAAGTATTTATTAAGAACCTACTAAATTCTAGGTATGATACTTGAGACTAGGGGTTAGCAAATTTTTTCTTAAACGGCAAGGCAGTAATTATTTTAAGCTGGCAGAGCCATCCAGTCTCTGTCACAGTAACAAATGGCTATGGCTATGTTCCAATAAAACTTTATTTACAAAATCAGTGTAGACTGCTAACCCCTGTGCTAGAAAGTGAAAGTGAAGGCGCTCAGTCGTGTCCGACTCTTTGCGACCCCATGGACTGTAGCCTACCGGGTTCCTCCGTCCAGGGGATTTTCCAGGCAAGGATACTGGAGTGGGTTGCCATTTCCTTCTCCAGGAGATCTTCCTGACCCAGGGATTGAACCCAGGTCTCCTGCATTGTAGGCAGACACTTAACCATCTGATCCACCAAAAATTCTATTATCTGAGCACAAGACAGAAGCATGTCACTCAAAAAAAATTTTTGTTTTTGATTTATAATACTTTACTTTATTAAGCAGTTTTAGGTATACAACAAAACTGAGAGCTGTATAGATGTTTTCCATACACTGCCTGCCTCCACACATGTACAGCCTCTCCCATTATCTAAATCACTCACCAAAATGGTAGTTTTTTTAAAAAACCTACAATGACATACCATATTCACTCAAAATCTACAGAGTTTACTCTACATTCTACAGTTTTGGATAAATGTATAATGACATCTATCCATCATCAACATCACAGAGCATTTCCACTGCTGTAAAAATCCACGGCCTATTCACCTGTCTTGCCCCCCCCCATCCCTGGCTATCACTGATCCTATTTACACAGTTTTGCCTTTTCCAGAACGTCATACTGTTGGAACATACAGTATGAAGTCCTTACATACTGGCTTTTTTTTCCCACTCAGTAATATACATTTAAGACTCCTCCATGTCTTTTCATGACTTGATAGCTCATTTCTTTCTAGTGGTGAATAATGATCCACTGTCTAGATATACCACCATCTCACATACTGAAGAACTTGTTGGCTGCTTCCAAAGTTTGGCAATTATGAATAAAGCTATAGACATCCATGTAGAGGTTTCTGCACAGACATGTTTTCAACTTCTTTAAGGTAAATACCAAGGAGCTTAATTGCTGGGATCACACGGTGTCGGTTTTGGAGACACTGTCAAACTGTCTTCCAAAGCAGCTGTTATCATTTTGCACTATATGCATTTTCCTGATGACATCTTTCCTGATGGTCATCTTTCCATTTACTTATCTGAATATCTTCTTAAGTGAGGTGTCTGTTAAGGTCTTTAGCCCATTTTTTGATTGAGGTTTTTTTTTTTTTTTGCTGTTGAGATTTAAGAGTTATTTGTACATTTTGGATAACAGTCCTTCATCAGATGTGCCTTCTCCAAGTATTTTCTCTCAGTCTGTGGCTTATCTTCTAATTCTCTTGAAAGATACTGCCACAGAGCAGACGTTTTTAACTTTAATGAAATCTATCAATTTTTTCTTTCGTGGATGTCTTAGACTATCTTTTCTCTGTTTTTTCCCTTTGTATCTCTGTCACAGAGAGCCCGATGGTATTCACGGGGGTCTATTTCTGGGCTCTTATTGTGTTCCTTTGACCTGTCTGTCTCTTTCACCGATACAGTGCTGTTTGAGTTACTGTGGCGTTATAGTAAGTCTTGTAGTTGGGTAGTATCAGGCCTCTAACTTTGTTCTTCTCCCTCAATATGGGGCTGGCTATTTTAGATCTTTACTCTCACCTCACAAACTTTAGAGTCAGTTTGTTGATATACATAAATATCTTGCTGGAATTTTGACTGGAATTGCACTGAATCAACAACTCAAGTTGAGAAGAACTGACATCTCCACATTATTGAGTCTTCCTGTGCCCTTGACATTTTAAATCAAATGAAAAGTCGCTTCGGCGACTTTAACATCCTCACTGCCTTTAAGCCCCTCTCCTCCCTCCTCACCTCCTCTCCCTGCCATGTGCCTTTAACCCAGTGCTCTCTCAGTATCATTGATAACAACAGGGAAGCAAAGGGACTATTTGTTGACTCTGTTTTACAAATCCGGGCCTATACCAAATCCTTTAGCGAAAAATTTACATGTCAACCAATCACACTGCCAAATCTATCACCACAAGATGCATTTATCTGATATAATCTCCTTTCCTTCATTCCTATAAATTCTTATACCAACCCAAGCAGGATTTAGTAGCAGACTCACATCAATATCACCCTTCACTTGCCTACCTTTTTCCTTTCTCCCTACCCATCCCCGCTTTTTGATCATATTCCAAAATGCATGACTCTCTACGGTTTCCCTTGTAACGCTCCTTCACAATCCTAAACTAAAATTCAGTACTTACGATGCAAAAGCCTTGAGGATAAGTAAGTGATTTTTCTGTACTCCCTGAGAGGTTTTCTTTCAGGCTAGTGAAAGCTAATAGTGCTATGACATAAAATATTCAGATTCATACTGTAAGGTGAACTTTTTAAAGTTATGTTAAAGAATCGGAAAGGAGGAATTCTAATATACTCAATGAACTGAGAGGTGCCAGAGAAATTGAGGATGATGAGAGAAGAGCCAGGGTGTTGGAAGGGCTGTCAGCCCAGAGGCGATCAGTTCAGTTCAGTTGCTCAGTAGGTCTGACTCTTTGCAGCCCCACTGACAGCAGCTTGCCAGGCTTCCCTGTACATCAACTGTGCCTCAAAATCTACACGTGCTTCTGTCAAGTCAACAGCCTATGACATCCTGAGAATCTGGCCCGTATAAAGGGATAAAGAACACTGAGGCTGCTAAGAGTCGGAAGATCTGAGTATTTCTCCTTGTGTCGAAATACTGAAACAAATTTCCAGCCCCATTCTAACCCTCAGAAAGTATCAGCTTTGGATAAAGGCATTATCAACTGCAGTTATCAATACAGACAATGCCTCCATTTTCCTCCAAACATCAAAGTCCTTGTGTTTGAATTATCTGAATTCGAAAACTCTTCAATGAATCCAGAGCTCAAGCAGGAAATCCAGATTAGAAATTTCAGTAAATGTGTTTTTTTGGAGGAAGCAGCACTTGAAAGTTCCAACAACTAAACCCTTTTTTTAATCAACAGCTTCTCATCTTAAAAAAAAAAAAAATCTACTGCTACACATTTGCTATTGGTCAACAGAGGAAAGGAATTAAGAAGGCAATGAAAACGGGAAGAAGAGAGTAACAAAGTTCCCCAATTCTCTTGCAGGGTTCTTCAATAAATTAAGATCGTTTCTCAGGGATTTCTAAAATTTTAGTCCATCCCTGTGATTATTAACAAATTACAGAATACACTTATAAAAAATACACTCTCATTTAAAAAGGAAGATCATGTATTTCACTACTATCAGAAAAGCATAATGTCATTCATTTTTCTATAAACCTGTCCTTCCTCCCTTTCAAACTGACGATCCCTTGGCAACTAAAAAAATATACTTGAGACAGACCAACTGGGTAAGGATGGGATATAACTGTAACAAAGGGTCAAGGAAACTAACTGCAGTCACACGTGGTCATGGACTGACTCCATAAACTCTGTTTCCCTTAGGATACACCTCAGTAGACAATTTTACAAGAAATGTTCAAAACAAAAGTATCACTAAGGATAAAGAAAAGTGGTTCAGGATACTAGGAGCCAAAAACTCTAAGTTCACAACGAGAATTTCCAAGTCAAATAAATCATTTCTGAACCTGAAACCAGTATTCAAAATTTCTAGTGCATGTTAACTTACATATGAAAAATGGTGGAAAGTATTTACTAAATAGCGCACTTGCTAGTAAACCTGGGTTTACACTAACTACTACGTGGAGACCTTGGTCAATTCATCAAACTTCCTTAAAATTGATAATATTCACAACGTGTCAAGCCATCCCTCAGAGAATGTTAATTAGGGAACAGAATACATCACAGAAGTTTAAACTCTTTGGAAGATGGCAAAAAATGAAAGATAGTGGTTAATGGACTTCTAGGCAATTCATACCTTTCCAAAATGGACAGCTGGTAGTACACAACGCATCACAATCTCAAACTCTCAAAGACACAAAACAGCCACAGACTCACCTTACAAACTGGTCTCGTCCACCCACTGCAAATTGGTGGGTATTGGCAGGATTCACATAGATTGTATACAGCCCCACCTTCTTCTCCTTTTCTTTTGTCACCACCAGTTTCCTTCAAGAGTAAAAAAGTATAAAAATTATATTCTCCCAAAGATTCAGATAGTCATAACAAGTGAGAACAAAGAGTAACACAGACAGACCAAGCTAGTAAGAAACCAAACAGATTTTCACTTGGAAAGAAAGAAAAAAGTGGTTTTTTGTACATTGGAACAAGAAAAGAAAAATTTAACCCACTGCCATATATACTTACTAAGTGCTACTTTGGAAATGGAATAAAACATGTAGTAATTTTATGGTGTTCCTCAAGAAGTATAAAATTAAAGGTGTATGAAAGTGTCACTCCCCAGAGTCTCAGTCTGAGTCCAACATGATGATAACCAATCACTGAAGAGACAATACCCACATATTCCCACCTTTTACTTACAAATACATCTTTCCAGTCATCTGGGAGCAGGGAATGAGAGGAGGATGAATCACAGGAAGAGTGGACAGAGAAAACTTCAAAGTCAGAATCTACCTCCCAGATCCCAGAAAAGCATCACTTAAAACAGTTTTAAAATGCACGAAGAAAACTGGCAAGCAACAGTTAATCCAAAGGGAAACAGTATTAGTGTTCTCTTATTTGAAGAAAATTAGGAGAGGATATTCTTATAAAGACAGCTATTTTTAAGGCTGAAATCATTTCTGAATTATTCTGGTTGCACTACAAAAACAGGTGATTCTCAAGAGGGCATGGGACCCCAAGGAAACCTCATAAAGTTTCCATAATCTGTCCCACCTTAGGGGTGGCACTAGGAATACTCTGCCCAGACTGAAGTGTCCAACCTGTCAAATATGCCATCATAAGGATCAGTAAATTTACAGAAGAAAGACAGGAAAGGAAGGGTTGGATTTGGTTTTTTTTTTTTTAATGCCGAATAATATTCTATTATCTGGGTGTACCATAGTTTATCCATTCACCTACTGAAGTATATCTTGGTTGCTTCCAAATTTTGGCAATTATGAATAAGAGTTTTCAGTTTTAATTCTAAGCTTTTGTTCATTTCTGATACTTAGAGAAAGAACTATAATTATGACAAGTTTCTGTGTAAATGATGTTAGTTAGCATCCTCTCTACATGGTCAAAGTCACTCCAACCTAAACTGTTCTAGGCAAAGAGGAGAAATTTTATTAATATTTAATTTTTAAATCTATGTAGTTTTCCATTAAAAGAATAGTGAACAGAGGTCATTAATAATAAATGTTATTAGGGAAAACATAAATACACACGTACCCAACCCTCAAAAACACAAGGCAGAAAACAAATCAAGAAAGAATTTCAGAAACAAAATTAGCAGTGGAGAAGAGACAGCTCTGAGTTTTAGCTAAGGAAGAAGAACAGGAGTAGATGCTGCTCTTTTTCAGAGAATCGTCTCATTTCCTAAGCGACCTGGATGTTTTCAGAATGAGTCAGACAGACATAAGGTTCACCATGAAGAGACAAACTGAGGAACCGCGGCGACAGATTATGAAGGACTGGCTCCACCGTCACCTAACCCTGGCAAAGAACCCAATCTTTCCATGCCTCCATATATTCACCTGAACCAAACAATTCTCTCTCCCAATATATAAATACACAAAGTACCTTGAGCTCTCCAGGGAAAATGCAGAGGTATGAATATGATTAATAATGGTAGCAGGGGAAAAAAAGTTCTGACACCAGAGCAAGGCAGCAGACAAAACCATATGAAACAAATTTACCAAATTTTGCCTTAAACCTCGCAGTTTTAATGAGCAGGTATGCTCTAAGAAAAAGGGAAATTATAGATCAAACCAAAGGATTCTTTTGAAAAGTATCTCAAACTAGCTTCCACTGGCTAAAGGAATCTCCCCCCCACAGCTCTAAATCTAATCCCTTTCCTATGACATTGGCCAATTTCACCGGCTTCCAGAGAGTCAGCTACTATGGATACAAAAAGAAACTATTCCCCTATGTCAATCTCATACAAAAATGCCTTGCATATAAGCGGATGTTAAGGTACCCGCTTAACATATTCAAGCCACGACCTTCACATTCAGTCCTCCGACCTCATTCCAACCTTTCACTAATTCAACTCCTAAAGCAAAAACTTTTTGAAGGCTCACTGTCTCTTATTTTCCCAGCTCAGAATCTCCTCCTACAGTAAGTTTCTCCTATGTTCCCCCGTTTAATTTCTATCCCATCTATTACTGCTTGCATCTAGATTCACTGGTCAACTCTCAAGTCAGATTTTCTGCCTACAACATTTTACCACACATTCCATTATCTGCCAAAGTCATGTGCTCTGCCCGTTACTTGAACCAGATTCCCAGTTTCTTGTGGGCTAATAGTAGTTTTCCTCTGAACCTGATCCACAGGATCTCATTCTGCTTCACAACTCTCTACCAGAGCAGACCAAACAAACTCCTATTATTTTTTCCACCTTTGCCCTTCCCACCCCTCTCTGGAAAACTTGCTAATGTTCCATTATTATCACAGAACCACAGAACTTTAGAACTGAAAATAACCAACATCATTCAGTTTATGAGGTTAAATGACTTCTCAAAGCTAGATAACTACAGGCTAGGACTGAAGGTAGCACGTTTATCACCCAGGCCTGTTCCCTTTCTGTAGAAATCCATTCATTCTCTCTCAACCTTCATCCTCTTGAAGTTTTATATAAATGACCAACATACCCTTTCCACAAGCCAAAAACATTTCCATCCTTTAACCAGTATTTTAAATTCTTCCACTTTGTAGACAACCTTTTCTACACTTATCTCTCTAAAAGTCTGATAACCATCAGCGTTAAGATTGGGGGCAGGACGAGAAGGGGACGACAAAGGATGAGATGGCTGGATGGCATCACCGACTCGATAGACATGGGTTTGGGTGGACTCCGGGAGTTGGCGATGGACAGGGAGGTCTGGTGTGCTGCGGTTCATGAGGTCACAAAGAGTCGGACAAGACTGAGCGACTGAACTGAACTGAATTAACATATATTTTATTTTTAAGCTTTGTAAAATCAGTAATACCCCTTACTCAATATTGGTATTCACTTATAAGATTTAAGATAATTTTTAAGGGGGGAAAAGATCTGAAAAGTTGAATACTCTGTGATCCCATAGTAGACTTCCAGTATGGCATATTGAAAAAAAAGAAATATATATATATATATATATAATTTTTAAAACAAACAATATAGTAAATAACCTATATAATCTATCAACTAGGTCATCATTTAACAAACTGTGGTACACCAATGCTATGATATACATGTCATGGTTAAAAATGAGGTAGGCCTTTTTGGTCTGATGTAGAAATATCTCCAAAATGCATTATAATGTGAAAAAAGCAAATTGTAAGAACATAACATACATGCAAGTTTATACATACATACAATTATCCCACATTTGAGGGGAAAGTGTATATGTATATAATAAAGATACGCAAATGTACACAAAAAGGACTGAAAAGGCACTCAAAATTTTTAACAATCATTATAAACAGCTAGAATAGTGGGAGGCAGGAGAGGTATACATGAGGTAGCATTTACATTTTATCCATGTACCTCATTACTGAGTTTTTAAAACAAGATGTTTTATCATAAGTGAAATAAAAATGAAAAAAGTAAACTAATTAGTAGCTACAATTTAACCAGTTATAAACATGGGGCCAGGCTTCCCTGGTGGCTCAGTGGTAAACAATTTGCCTCACAGTGCAGGAGACACAGGTTTGATCCCTGACCCAGGAAGATCCCACATGCCACAGAACAACTAAGCCCGTGTGCCACAACTACTGAGCCTCTGCTCTAGAGCCCAGGAACCAAACTCCTGGGCCTCGGACACAACTACCGGAGCCCACTGCTGTAGAGCCTGCGATCCACAACAAGAAAAGCTACCACAGAGAAGCCTGCGCAGCTAGAGAGCAGCCCTCACTCACTGCAACTGGAGAAACCCAGCGCAGCAGCACCCTCACGACGCCGGGGGAGGAGGAGACTGACTGACCACAGCCACAGGGAGGCTGAGGAAACGCAAGCACAGAAAGCTTACGTGGGTCACTGCTAGTAACGCCCAAGTTGATGTCTGACCTAGGTCTGCCTGGATACAGGCAGGATGCTATGCTCTATGGTAGCACACAGCTAAGAGCAGATAGGATTTACCCATTAGTTTCAGATTCATGTAAAAATGAGCTATGATATGATGAGTTCTACTACAACTACCAATATTTTTAAGAATTACTGTTTAATTTTTATGTTTCTATACATAATTGAAGTGAAAACTACACATGAGCGTATCTCTAAGCTGCTAGCAACGTGCTTCTTGTGGGGAAGCTCAGCGGCACCCAAATGGACTAGATTATCCAGTTATTAAAGCCCACAGTAAAATAAGAGAACTAACTCTGCTTTAGAAATGAAGCTAAGCTGAATAGTACTTTATTGCTGAGAAACAGATAACAACAAAAAAGTAAGGCATTTCCCTAAACTAATCCATTTATTATAAACATAAAGGAACTATTCTTTGTGTTTAGTTGAGAATTATCTAGGACATGTGCAATCTCTTCAAAACCCAGGACATCTGCAATACTTTCAAAGTCAAGAAGTTCAATTCTGTAAAAATACTATTGCTATACTTACGAAGCTGGTCGGTCTTGTCTGAGGTCAATAGTGAAGACAACTGCATCTTCGCCAGCAGACAGGAACGTACAGGGAGAGTCTGGTTCCAGGGCCAACTGAAGGAGAAAAAAGAGAAAGGATAACGTTTCTAAAAAATTAAAATTAAAGGTTGTCTAGTTCATTCCTTTATATTTATGAAGGGCTGCATTTAAAGTGTCTCAGCAAGACAAATATCTACCTTTTTTGGTTGTAAAATGCCAGGAAAGAAAGTAATTTAATAAGCCCATTCTCTCTTGTGCGTGAATTACTTACAGCTTGCTTATTCTATACACATCAAAAGGACAGGTGATTTGCTACCTTACCTACGTCTCCAGGGGATCTGAAGAGTGACACCAAAGGAAAACACTGCCAGCAGGGCTCATTCTCAAAATCAACGCCACACCCTCAGGTGGGGAGAGAAATGGCACCCAAGTTTCATTCTCTATAGCTTAGTTCTAAAAGTCAGTTATCTAACCAGTAGCCTTAAGAATCAAAGAAATAGCTAATTTTTACATTTGTTAAGTTATCTGGGCAAGAAAAGCATACTTCAGGTCCACCTATATATTTGTGTAGGGTTTGTAAAAAGAGAGGATCATCTTTTCATGGCATGGAAGAAGACAGTGCCTACTCTGAGACCAGGCAGCTCTCAGCTCCTCCCTGCCTGCCACCACAACTATCTGGCCTACATTCCTGCTCTAAACAGGCTTCCAGAAATAGCGCTGTTCGTGAGCTGCGTGTTGTGAGCAGGGAGGCTGGGGCTCTCACATGAGAAGCCGACAGCTAGCACCTCTGTTAAAATGCTCCAAATATAAGAAGAGTGAACTTAAAACGCCTGGGAGGCAGAGGGGACCTCAAGGAGCTCCAAACCAACCCCAGCTCAGCTTAGCAGTTAAGGATAGCCAGGTGAATGCTGGATGTGCAAGACTGAGAGATCTCTCAAATACTTGCCTTCTGAGAAGTTTACGGAGACTGCTTTTTCTCCGATCTTATCTGCAAGTCTTAGGACTGAAAGAAATGATGCAGGTGTCCATAACAAAGGGGACCCAATGGACAGAAATACTGGAGGGCCGTGGCTGAGATGCCACAGAAGAGCTAAAATGCACAACCTGGGATGAGGGCTGGCTCACCTTGTGGGACGCGCCCTTGTGCTGGGCCACGCGCTTTGTGTTCTTGCAGCACTGTGTAGCAGACAACTCTGCCACCCGAACCTGTCCATCACGGGCACACATGGCCAGGGTGGAGTCACCACTGTTGGGAAGGAACTTGGCCTAGACGACAATTAAAAAATAGGACAAGAGACACTGAAGGAGTGAACTTGAGAGGTAAAAACGTGAAGACAACCCCAAATCATCCCCTTTTGCTACACAACAGCTGGAAACTTAGACTCCTGCTCTCATACAGCTGGCTCAAGCCCAATTTCTTCCAAGGGTTAAAGGAGAAGAGAAAGAATTTCTAATATAAGAGAGCATTTCTGTTGATTCTGGAAGGTTGAACTGGCATAGGGTAAGTACTCAAGTGAACTAGGACTAACACAGTAAGAAAAAAGATAAGAGAAAAACAAAGAAGAATTTTTCTTGATTCAAGAAGTCAACAAAAATTTGCTACAAAGATAAAGGAAACCAGAGGGGATATTGGGGAAGGAAAGAGAACATGCTAGGGGTAAATGTCTAGTACTATATGATGGATGGGCTGATAAGTAAAACTTTCAGAGAATAAAAATGATAACTTTATCTATCAACGGTTTATTAAGTACCAGGCACGGTTCTAACTGCTTAGCTTCTATTGTTATTTAATCTTCATAACCCTGTACGTTATTAGTCCTATATTAAAGGCAAATAAACTGAAAGACAGAGGTTACATAAACTTGCCCACAATCACACAGCTAGTTAAGGATGTGGGCCGAGATTTAAACTCAGTCGTCTGGTTCAAGAGCCTCTGTTCTTATTTTATATGCCCCTGAGCACAGCATTTAGTGCTTTCCTGATGATTTCCAAACACCCTTCCTATTAAGATGAGGCTTCTAATAGTTTCTATGCTCAAGGAAACAAAAGACTACCATGCGTCTTTCGGTGTACTTAACTCTTCGAAGTCATTATGGGAGCCAAGGTAAGACCCAGTCCCGCCATCTGACTCCTACCACAGCTCACTATCACTCTCACTGCGGCAGCAGCTCAGGTCTGCCTAGTTCACGGCGATGTTCTCAGTCGCCGGTCTGCTCCCTCGCCTCACCTGGAAGACATTGCTCTTGTGGCCGCTCTCGAAGTCCAGCACCGGCTGCCGCCGCACCCAGTCCCACACCACCACCTTCAGATCATCGCTGCCACTGGCCAGCCAGGTGCCGCGCTGGTTAAAGTGCAGGGTGTTGACACAGCCAGTGTGGCCTTCAAGCCCGTGCTGCAGGCGGAAACGCTGCACAAACACTCTCGCCCCACAAGCCTCATGCACAAAGCGGGCACTTGAACCCAGCTCCCGCTCCCGAAGGGCAGGGAGGGCTTGCCAGCGAGGTCGGGGCAGGGCTGATGTCTCTGAGGACACCCAGTCTTCCAGGGCCCGCTCATCGTCTGATGAGTCCTGGTCACGATTGGCCCGCTTGCGCTGTACGCGACGACGAGGATGCTCTTCTTCCTCCTCTTCCTCCTCCTCCTCGTCCTCTGAGCGGTCATGGACCTGGTTTTCCTCATTGATGGAGTAGTGGCCGGTGTCCTCCATGCTGTCAGAGTCCTTGTCTTCACCTGAGCTCTCTGTATCTGTGCCTCGACTCTCTGTGCTGGTGCGGTTGGGGCCGCCATCATCCCCGGTCAAGCTCAAGCTCAGGTCTGAAGCCTCCACTTCAATGCCTGAGGATGTCTCCCTCCCCTCCTCAGCACCAGACATCTCCTCTGGACTGCTAGACAGGCTTCCTGAATGTTAGTAAGGAATGGGGAGGGGAGGGGGCAAAATAAGGAAATAAGATAGTGACCAGAAGGATTTCCTCTCCATAGTCTAAACAAATCATCACATCATGAGACCCATAAACCAACACTGGTCAAAAACGTTTTCATTACAAATGCTTATCAAGAGTACCTTCTAAGAAGGAATCCCGAAAAGATTAAAGCCAGAGATACACACAAAGAACTGCAGGACACACAAATGAGAACTATAGGACAACCAAGATTACAATAAATTCTCAAGAAGCAAAGCATTGGCAGATTTTATTAAAGTATGCCTGAGCCTAACTACCTTAGGCCCTGTTTTGCTAGATGGGCATCCATTAGTTACAGCAATTAAACTGAATATAAGGAAAAAGAATAGCCATCCCCAGCATGAGTTGGCTCAAAAAGAATAGTTCATCACATTCTAGGTCTGCCATACTGGTATCTAGGTCTGCCATACTGGTAGTTATAAAATACCTGGGTCACTTTGAGCAATATAATCCCCAACAGTCAGACACTGAACTCTTCTATCTAACAGCCAAATTATATACCAGTGAACACTCGGGCAATGTTCTAGAGTCTACAGGGCTACAACTTCCAAACTAAGGTCAAGATGTAAAGAAACGAGGGGCAAATGAGAATTTTAAACACTGCTTATGGCCTCCTTTCCTCCCTGACTAAAAACTGCATCTTGCCAGAAGTAAAGGCCATTAGGAAAGGCTGACCAGCTACGTGTGACTCTGGGATAAGCTAGTCAACTCCACTACCACACTGATGGTTTAAGGATTCAAAGTGGGAATATCTTCTTGCTTACTCGTAAGAGCCGTAATTTCTGAGGCTCTCTGAAGCAATGAAATCTCTTTTCAATGAACTCTTAGACAAAGTGTATTATGGAAAACAGATAAACACATATATTTTTGGCTCAAGTAGTGACGAAACGTTGGAAGACGCATAAACATCTGTTTTCAAAAAGCACTTCAACCAAAAGTACAGTGTGAAAATGGCTAGGAACTGAAAGGAGAAGTGCGGCAATCTGCTCCCAGGAACTACATTTGCTGAGGCTCCTGTGTGCAGTAAGAAAGGTTAACAAGTCATTTTTGAAATGAAATTGGGTTTGAGATTGGGAGTGGTGAGAAAGGATAAAATTTCACACCCATCACTTCTGTGGAGAAGAAAAAAATAATACATCCAACCTCCTAGCACATACTGTTAAAATTATGAATTAACAAACCAAGATGATTTTGGTGGCCTTACCACTTTAAGGGCCAGAGCACATCACAAACTCAGTAAGAGGACCCTAACAGTCAATAACCAGATACAGCTAAGAGATGGCAATTTTTTTCTATAAAAAGCCTGATAATAAAAATTTTAGACTTCACAGGCACAAGTACTCAACTCCATGTTATACCACAAAAGCAACCATAAATACTAAGTAAATAAATAGGGCATGACTGAATTCCAATAAACTACGAAAATTGCAGCCTGCAGGCCATAATTTGCAATCCCTGATCTAGCTAATGGCCCAACTCCAATTCTATATCTCAAACCCCTCTAAGAATCCTGTGTCTTTCAACTAAGCCCAGTGAAAATTCTTAATCACTCTCCTTTACAGAAAATAAACGAGCAGAAGTGGTAAGAAAAGAACAAAAGGGGTAGAAAAACAGCATGCTGAAAATCTCCCCTTCCCTTACTAAACATCTCATTGCTCTACCAATTACATCAACTAGAATTTCGCCTGTAATCTTAAACTACAAGGTGCTAGGGAATACTGGACTCTGTACTGTCCAACCATAACTATTCTGAAGGGCTCTCTCTAATTTGGGAGTTGGCTCCGAGTTGATGCACTGGTCAAATAATCCAGGTGGCAGCTATATTCTATTAGAATATTGATACTCTGCCTTCAAATCTGCCCTAGACCCAATGACGTAATAGTTTTTCCAAAGAAAAGAAAAAGAAATGAAGAAAAAGGAAGAAAGAAAAAAGCCCTAATCCAGTTATTTATAACTATCTCTTATCTAATCTATTGAACCATGATCTACCATGGAAAGAGATCTCTCCTTATAACTGGGGAGTCTTGCCTTCCCAAAAACTACCTTGGTTCCACCACCAATTAGACCTTCTTTTCCTCCTTTATTAACAGCATCTCCTAGGCTTTGTCCACCCTTACAAACTTTCAGAATTCCAAACCACTTGACCTCTTAGAAGACAACTCCATTACTGATCTTCTGAAAACAATCAAGACAAAAGCTGAAGGAACAAAAGTACCAGAAACAGAAAGGTATTTCCTGTGTACTTCTAACATTCAAAACAGCACAGGGTGAGTTCAATCCCTCCCTTAAAACCCAGGTCTCCATTCTCTTTGCAGTCAACAGCAAAAATAGCTTCACCTTCATTTAGGTCCCTTACCATTAGCTAAGTCTGTTTTGCCATCTGTGCTGCTCCCTTTGCTGGACATCTTGAATGATATTTACTGTAGCCAGCCTGGATTGAGGAGAGGAAGAAAATGGAAAAATTAGGAAACAATCTGGGAAAGATGATAAAAAGCACAAGGAGATTTAACGATGTACAGCCTTTGTCGTTTTCATAAAAATGATTTTTTGGTGCATGCTCAACAGGTGAAAATTATGTCAGATATCATCCCCCTATGTCTAAATTCCATAAAGGGACGTATCTTTGGGAGGCCAACCGCCATCTCTTTACCTTAACAAGTAACTGGCAGTGGTTTTTGAGATGGGGGAAGAGGAACTGAAATAAATCCTGGAACAGCAGGTCTGTATCAAGTGACAGGTATTACAAGCAAGCAGTCTTAATACAAAAAAGTTAGCTTCAGCACTACCCTCTTAGGCAAAAATCTTGTTGTAAATATTCATCATATGTATCCACAAAGTCTATAAAACACTTGTCTCCACAACATGAAGAGGAGGGTCAGAATGAGTATCTTTTACATACAAAACAGCCGAGACAGAAAACCCTGAGCTCTTGGGACAGCACCTTGAGCCGGTCACTCAGACGCCTAGTTCAAACTTACAGGCACAGGTACAAACTAAGGATCATGAAAAACAGAGTCAAATTAGAACGCGGGAGCACTCTACCCCTGAAAAAGAACCTAAAAGCTTTTCTTTCCCTTACGACTAGTCAGTCAGTCACCAAATGCAAAGATGGAGAAGCAAAGAGCAACATTTCCATTAAAACCATCTCAGTCCATTTCATAAAATGCAAACACTATTTCACCTAGTTCCACCAACTTTCACCAGATTTGTCTGTTTAGCAAGGCCCTAACTAGGAACTGGTATACCTAACTTTATTCCTTTTATATCCCTTTAATACAGTAATTATTTTTTCAGGGCCTCACTCCCACCTCAAGCAAATTCCAAAGAGCAAAGAATATTATTCAGACCAGAATTTTGTTAGGCCCTTTCAGTGCCTTGGACAAAAGGCACTGGTAAAAGACAAAGTATGATTATGACTCCAGCCCTTGTACCCAGGCACACAGGCCTCTCATCTTTCAACAGCCCTTTCATTCCCATAACAATTATCCCAGAAGCAGCCCCATCCTGATCCTTACCCCCTACTCTCTCTACAGAAATCCAAGTTGCTTCAAAAAAAAAAAAAAGTATCCTCTGCCAAGAGACAGCTGCCCAAAACTTGTTCACATTAGGCCAGGATGAGGCAGTAGAAATAATCCAAGGACAGGACTGAGGCTGAATTTGAAGGAGGGACACCTGGAAGGGTGATGATGAAAGACAATGTCAACAAAACACAGATCTGTGAAGCCACATAAAGGAAAACAGCAGAGCTATTTGCAGAGCAGGCTGTTTCATTCCTCCTACTTCAATGATGTGTTTTTGTACAGTGTTCTCCTCACACAACACTTGTTTTTTCCGCTCAGTTGTCCTTGTGTACATTCTTTGGTAACTCAGCAGTGTCTTCTTCCCCATGTAGGGCTTAAATTAATCACATTAATTGCAAAGTCTATGGAGCAGGGAAAAATAGCTGTACTACTTTAAAATTAAAACCTAAGGTCATCAATGTACCTTATGGTCAACTGCTAACAGAGCTGTTTTTTCATCTCAAGAATCCAAACTGTCAACCACTCCATACTTCCCACCTCACTAATACCCACTCCTAGAGAAGTATTAAAGCAGCTCCAGAGACCTTATCTCAAAACTCAATTTCATCAGCTTCTACAGAAGCCCAGACTGCTTGAACTTCAGTCTCAAAACGGCTCCAGAAAACATCTGCTGGGACAGAGGAGCCAAATGCCTGATGCTCACCTAGCGCTGAGAACCACTTCTCAGAGAAGGAGAGCCAGGGGTTCATCCTATACCCAGAAGCTGCAGAGAACGTCTGCCTTTTGGGAAACTGGTTTACGGTTCTTGCAAGGAGGGATCTTTTCTTTGAAGAAAAATGCTGACAGAATTTACTCCTAAATTCAGAAACAGAACATAGTCTATGTCAACTCTGTTTAATCACTGAGCTGACAGCTTCTGAAGATCACATTTTAGGGGCCACAGGGTCTAGCGAAACTAGTCATAGGCTGAAAATTAGAAGTGCAGGGTTCTAGTACTAGCTACGTGTACTAACAGACTTTGTGACAGGACTTTGGATGTGCTGCTTAATCTTCTCTGGGCTTCATCCTCTTCTTTTGTAAAATAGTGTTAGTAATTACAGAGATGGTGCAGTTAAGCAGAATTATATGTTAGAACTTTCTGCAGAGGATGTTCTTAGAGCAGTGATCTCAAAACTGATCATGAACTTCTATCAGTGAAAACTCTGCACATGAACCCACATTTAATCAATTCACATTAATTATTGAGCTTGATTTTTCTAGAAAAAATTAAAAATTTCAATATTCTTTCCCTGTACACTACTGGATCATCTTCCATACCCCATGTGAAGTAAAGGGAAAGTCAGTCGTGTCTGACTCTTTGTGACCCTGTGGATTATACAGTCCACTGAATTCTCCAGGCCAGAATACTGGAGTGAGTAGCCTTTCCCTTCTCCAGGGGATCGTCCCAACCCAGGGATCGAAGCCAAGTCTCCCACATTGCAGGCGGATTCTTTACCAGCTGAGCCACAAGGGAAGCCCTCCATTATCCATGGGGTACATACATTCCCAATCTGGTGGACTGCTTCTCTAAAAAGCCAAGACATGATGACAGTGATAAAAATTACAATTACTTTTGAGATGAGTTGTTATTGTATAATTGTCTGTCAAAATGAAACTTAAAACTATACCAGAAATTAGAGTAAGTGCCCAAATTGAGGCAGGCTCAAGTGCTATGACTGTTCTCTAGGTCTTAAGTATATGAGTCACTCGAGAATTTCTACCATCACCAAAAAATGCAATCTTATTTTATAATCTGAGTTTGGGGGCCATATCTGACCCAAATGTAAATTACTGTTATTCTTTAATGCACTCCATTCCCAACAAATCCACTGTTTTTACCTTGATCCTTTTCCATGTAAAATCCAGTCCAGAGCAAAACAATCTGAGTTTGGAAGAACTCACTGCCCCAGGTAGCTGGGGCAATTAGTTAGACTAGCTCTACTGCCTGTACTCTAAAAATAACCATAACCCCTGCCAAAGTGAAGGTGAAAGAGTAAACTATTGGGGGATGGTGAAAAAGACCCAGGTGTCATTTTAATTTCTACCTAAGAAATTCTAATGGCTGAGATTTTTCCTGTCTTAAAAAGGCCTTAAAATTTTGACCAGATACATGGCAAAATACTAAAAATCAAGAAGAGGGGGAGTTCATACAGGATGTAAGAGTAGTCTGTGGAAGAAGCACCAAACATCTCTTGTTTAAAACCACTGGGGCTGCTTTCTTATCCTAACACTGATGCAAGAGTTATACAAGAGACCAGGTACACTAGAACAACAGGACATCCAAATGTAAAAAAAGAAACTCGATTTGTACACTGAGCAATATACAAAAACTAACTCAAAATGAATCACAGACTTAAATGTAAAAGCTAAAACAATACAGCTTCCAGAAGAAAACAACGTAGATAATCTTTGTGACATGGGGGTAGGCAAACATTTCTCAAGACAGGGCAAAAATGCACAAACCATTAAAGAAGCAGTTAATTAACTGGATATATCAAAATTAAAAATCTACTCTTCAACAGACTGTTAAGAGATGAAAAGATGAGCTATGGACTGGAAGAAAATACCTGCAAAAGATATATTTGACAGCAAGGGGAACATATTTACAGAGTCTCACAACTAAATAACCATCACTTGAAAAAGATGATCAACATTAGGAAAATACAAATGAAAACCACAGTGAGAATCCTCTACACACCTATTAAAATAGCTGAAATTTTAAAAATAATACTAATGAAAGTTTTATCAGGTGCTAACAAAGAGTAGAGTAACTAAACTCTCACACACCGCTCAGAGAAATGTAAAACGGTAGTAGGTTGCTTTGGAAAATGGTTGGTTTGGCAGTTTTTTAAATAAAGTTAAACATACACTTACCATACAACCCAGGAATCCTACCCAGGTACATACTAAAGAAAAATGAAACTAAGAATGAAGATCCATCTAAAAATCTAAATGTAAATGTTTTAAGTGACTTTACTTAGATCCATCAAAAACTAAAAAGTGTTTTATCAGCTAGGTCATGGATAAACAAACTATGGTCTATCACACAATTGACTACTTCTGAGCAATAAAAAGAATGAACTACTGATACACACACAACATGAATGGATCCCAAATGTTATGCTACGTGAAAGAAGCAAGGCTCAGCTATATAATACTACTTCATTAATAGGACATTCTGGAAAAGATAAACTACAGGGACAGAGAGTCATTGCTGGGATCTGGGGAAAAGGAACTAACAACGGGCAAGAGAAAAACTTCTTGGAAAGATGAAAATGTTGTGTGCCTTCATCACAGCGGTGTTGCATGACTATGCATTTGTTAGAATTCATAGGGTAGGTCAGTGAAACAAAGGGTAAATTTTACTGTACGTAAATTATCAATCAATCTGGCCAGAAAAGAGAAAGGGAGGGAGGGGGAGGAGATTCATCCAAAGTGTTAAATGACAAGATACAACCCAACAATTAAAAATACTAGACTCTTGAGCCTGTGATTATTAACAGAAGCTACCTAACAGTGGTCAATAGGTCACAATAAATGAGAGCAAAACGTCAGGTCTTCTTGCCTGAAAATTAAAACATGGAAGAATTTTTGTTGCAAACAAAGCTGCCTTATCAGAAACCCATTAACGGTAAGATAAATCCTGAATTCATAAAACTCTTCAACCCTATTGTCTAGGTGACAACTAAGACTATCAGAAGCTTAAAGCAGTCCAAAGTAGTTATAGTAGTTGTACTATTAATTTGTATACATATGCCTTCTACCTTGAGAGACATTTCAAAAATTTCTCTCAAGTTCACTTTAATCCCTTTGGAGTCTAGGGTCTATGGAAAATGGTCTGGTAACTCTACTTCAGTTTCACCTTCTAAACAATATTACTGTTCCCGACCCCTTTACTAAGACCTGAACTTAGAGTTACATAACCCCAGCATTCTCTTGGGTCCATCCAGCTGTCTCATTTGGCATGTCTCACTCTGCAACTTAAGTTCCCAACTCTCTTACAGAGACACCCATGTTTAAACGAGACAAGGTCTCAGAATTTCCTCTGAAAGTGAAAGGTGACGGTAGAATCTACTTCAATTATTAGTAAGACAGAGATCTGAGAGCCACACAGTCCCTGGTTCCCCTTGGGAGGACAGATGTCCATACCATTCATGACTGAACAGCTGTTCAGGGTTGATCTCCATCCAAAGTACAAATTTGCTTTTCAGTCTTGGGTCCCCACAGCCCATCTGGAATCAACCAGCACTACTTTCTCCATACCCAGTTTTTGCTTTCAAACTGAAATGACTCATTTAAATTCATTCTCCTTACCTTACTACTCTTCTACTTTAGGATAAACACTTCTCCAAGTCAACCTTCCCAAACTCCAGCTGTCAGCCCCACTCTGACAGTACAGTGTTTATTAATCAGACAGAGAATCTTAGGCACTGAAATTCAAAGAAGGACCCCAAGGAAGCTGAAATTCATACTATATACAACGTGTTTAGAGGGGGGCAAGCCTTTAGTTCTGGGCTATGCTCTATTAAACTAGTTGGAGGTGTTATTAATAAATACACTATACTGTCTCCTCTGGTAAGCTGGAATGAAGAGCAGAGACTATAAATGTTTCTGGGATCAGGGAAATTAATCTCTATTCCGACTCTGCAGAAGCAGCGACAGCACTGGGTGACAATACAGCAGCTCGGGACTCCCTTTTTATCTAAATTATAGGCCTCTGGCACCACCCAGTGGCCCATTGGTACTGAGACATGCTAGTAATGCAACAATGTACAAGGCAAGACAGGCGCTACAAATACAAACAAGGCAGTCATGACACCTTGTGTAGCCAATAATCGATTAGGAAAAACAGGTGTACAGCTATGATATAAGAGACGTAAGTGTCAGTACCATTAAAAAAAATAAAAAGATAGGAAAATTCCATGGTGGTCCAGTGGTTAGGACTTTGCTCTTTCACTACCATAGCCCGGTTTAATTCCTGGTTGGGGAACTAAAATCCCAAAAGCCACTTGGTGCAGCCAAAAAATGAAGAAAAAAGAAAGAAAGAAAGAAAGAAAAGATAAATAGAATATTGTCATAGTTCAACAGAATAAGGATTATATTCAGTTTCAGGGAGAAATAGTTCATCAGTTAAGAAGTATGTGTGTGTGTATTAGGCATCAGGAAGATTTGGTTAGAATAATAAGATAGACAGAAAAAGGAGAAACAAGTTTAAAAACTATCAAAGGACTTCCCTGGTAGCACAGTGGATAAGAATCTGCCTGCCAATGCAGGCGACGTGGGTTTGATCCCCAATCAGGGAAGATTCCACATGCTGATGCACAGCTAAGTCTGTGCGCTACAATCTCAGCCTGCACTGCAACAGAGTAACCAGTACACAAATGCTCACCGGTAGCAACGGAGATCCAGTGTAATTAAAAACTGTAACAAATAATTCTTAAAAGACACACATGAAATAATTTTTTAAAAAGCTATCACAAAGTTGCCAAAGTTAGAAGAAAGGAGACCCTGTATTAGGCTGATGGCAGAAGAAATGAAAAGAAGGGGATCAGTGTGAGAAACCCTGTAGAGGCAGAACCGATAGTGTTTGGCTCAATGAGCCAACTGCTTTTCTGTGGAATTACCTCAGGAACTGAGTGAAAATGCTGGTTTTCTCCCTATTCAAGTATCATAAAAGATTCAGCTACCTCTTCAGCTAAGTCCATTAAAATTATTTCCATAAAGAACTTATTAGGTTACCAACTAATCATAATCTGAGCTCTATGTTTAAACAATTAAAAAATGTTTTCATTCTTATTATCATTTGGACAGACCTTTTATACTTTAAATACACTTTTATAAGCAGCACTGAATTCTACTTTTCAGCTCAATTTGCTTCATCACTTAGCAGTGAAGAGCCCTGGTTTTTAAAGACAGCATAGGGTATAATGAAAAGAAAAGGGCTTTGGTGTTACTCACACTTGGGTTTGAATTTTACTTCTACCACCTACCTGTAAGTTTGTTTCTTCTTTTGTAAAATGGGACAATACCATTATCCTGAAAAAATGGTTTAGAGGATCAAACACGGTATTTGCAATTGGCTGTCTACAAGTGTCAGGTATTTATATTATGTTTCTGGCTTCTCATCTCTGGTTCCAGACTGCATTTTCTAGAGAAGCCTAGGCATCTTCACCACTCAACGGTGATCCTCCAGACACACAAATCATGACATAGTTCCAAGTCTATGAAACCTGCTTACCTGCTCTCACTGGTCTTTTTAAGTATTGAGATGGACTTCCCCGTGGTTCAGTGGTTAAGACTCTGGGCTCCCAATGCAGGGGTACAGGTTTGATCCCTGGTCAGGGAACTAGATCCTACACACCACAACTAGGAATTTGCATGCCATGACTAAGACTGGCGCAGCCAAATAAATAAATTAAAAAAAAAAAAAAGAATTCAGAGAGCTCTGTTAATACCTTCCTCTGAGCACACTCATGCTCTATGAACTAGGGTAAAACAATAAACCCAAGAGCCCACCACATCAAGTCTCTTTAAGTTCTCCTGCCTTTTGAACTGTCAGAAGATAGCCAAGGTAAAACCTTCAAAGCAGTCATCACGATGATGAGGAGGAACATAAGGAGTCCTCTATCAACCATACTAAAAACAAGGAACTCTACTTCTCCACTGGAATGAATGCCTTCTCTCCCTGTTGGCAATACCAAATGCCCTGTGTTTATATAGTTTATTGACTTTAATTCTACTAACAGTATTTCAGAGTATGTTAGGAATGTGCTAAGTGCTATCACCAGCAGCAGCAGAGCTAAGGAACTTTTTATAATAACATTTAAGCCCATCTACCTCAATTTAAATAATTTTAAGGAAAATAACTTTTTAGGAAATTTCATTGCGTTTCTATAAAATGTTTTATATTCAAACATTTGTTACTAACATTATTAAACATAGTGTTACTATGAAATGATTTGTATTTACATCAGAATCCAGTCCCCATTACCTGTTTTTGCCTTTCACATTTCAAATTTTTCTTAATTTGTTCAAAAGGATACCAGAGAGATAAAAGGGTACAACTTAAAACAATAAGGAGAGGCTAAAAACATCAAGAAGTGCCCTCCGATCTGAATGAAACTAGAGGCAGAGTATAATGTAGGTCCTGAGTAAGGATAAAAACATACCTGAAAATGTGGCAGTGCTTAAACACCAGAGGAATATAGCCTCTTGGCCACTAGAGGTAAATCCCATAATAGCTTTCCAGAAGCTGGCTAACAACAAAAAGACCCGTGAGGCAACACGGACGCTTCACATTAGAACCCGCCCAGACCTCCTTAAATAGTATCCTCAGAGGATAAGACGGAGCAGGCAAAGGCACCCCACTCCAGTGTTCCTGCCTGGAGAATCCCAGGGACGGGGGAGCCTCGTGGGCTGCCGTCTTTGAGGTCGCACAGAGTCGGACACGACTGAAGCGACTTAGCAGCAGCAGCAGCAGAGGATAAGAGGAAATATTTAACCTCTTAGATAACGATGAAAATGTTTGCAATAACCCAATCCAAGACATACTACATTTCATTAACAAGACGTCATCTTTGTCAAGTTAATCACTTATATGCCCTATTTGCATGTTCAGGGCAGCTTTAGTTCACTGGCTTATCTTGGGCATATACGTTCCTTGGGTAAAGGTAATACTTGAGAAACTGAGCTTCTGGCCCAGAAACAATGTTCTGTAGAGGTAGAAATTTAAACAATGCTACATAAAGAAGTGACAAATCCATAAGATGCATCACACTCTGATTTTTAAAGGCCTTTCAAGACTTTCTTCTCACTCCAAGAATAACTGAATCAGTAAACAAGGACAGGTAGCCCCTTTTTCTGACCAATTTTAAGAGTGATGAAGTTTACTCATGGAAATGAAAGAAGAAAAGTTTTCAGTATTACCGTAAAGCTAATCTAAAATCACTGCCTTTGGGCTCCGAAACTAAGATATGCATAGTCATTATTTCCATGACTGCCACTGATTCAATTCCTTCAGCTGCCTGGGTTCCAAATAGGTGAGGGTAAATAACAGATTATCTTGGCTCACCAATAATCTGCTTTAAAAAAAAAAAATTAATTCAATCTTAAACACTCTAACACCAGTGTGATGCAATAAAAAGCTGTTTGGATAACTCTTTTATAGAAAATCTAAACATTTACTAGACATGTTTAGAGTAACTTTTCCACAGTACAAACAATCCAGAAATAAACCTATCTACTGAAAACAAAGGTCAATCAGTCACTTCATTATCTAAAAGCCTTTAACTCATCTGATAGAACACAGGACCTAGAGCATGAAACTTTGAAGACCTCAGTCTCCCACAACAAGGCACACTTCTATAGAATGTCTTCTCCTAGAGTATGTGAAATGCCAGTACTTTTAAAACGTAACAAAAAGGCATTTCTTTCAAGTTTTCTCTGAAGACACATTTCTGTCTTAGATTGATCCTAATCAAAGCTAAGGATCACAGAGACTGATTCTTATACATTTAATAAGTTACTGTATAAAATGCCCTGTCAGGTTGGTGGTGGGAACTAAGATAATTAAGCATAACTACCCTCCTACTGCAGCCACGGTAGGAAATACTTCCTAGCAAGATGCAACAATTCTTATGCAACACCCTGAAATATAAAATATCCTCAGAAATACACAAATTTTAGAATTGTGGTAAACAGACTAAAAATACTGATACTGACTCACTGTACACACAGCTGTCACCTGGAGCATAAAATGTGAAGACCCTCCTGGTAGTGGTGACGGGAGGAGGTTCTCACTCAGCACATACAGTAATAAGCAACAAAGTTATGGCTCTTTCAACATATTTCCTTTTCTCCTCCCATACCTGCTCCTGCCCTACTCAACACAGAACTCTAGATCTCAAAAAAAGCACAAATAATAAAATGCACGCTTCACCCCAAGAGTTTTTAACCTTTCAAGAGAGAGCATTTAGGCCCTAGATGGTAGTAATGAAAGTTGGTTAACTTTAAGTTGATCACTAGCTTGAATGGATACAGTTGCTTTCATCGCAATGTTATCAACATTTTCTTAATTTTCATGTGCCCTTACCTCTCTCAAAAAAATGTGCAACAAAAGCCAACAAGAGAAGGTTAAAAACTTTTCATCTCTGCTGACATATTAAGATGGCCAAGTTGGGGAGATGAAATAAACACTGCATTCCTAACTTCCTAGCCCCGATTCACTTCAAAAAGAAAGAAGACTTTTTCATGGTCCAGAGTTGGTTTTTTTTTGGCCATGGGGATCCTAGTTCCCTGACCAGGGATCAAACCCAAACTCCCTGCAGTGGAAGTGCAGAGTCTTAACCACTGGACCACCAGGGAAGTTCCTCATGGTCTAGTCCTTTGATAAGCTACTGATGAGGATCACTGCAGAGCCCAACAGCTTGGAAAAAAATGTATTCTTCCTGTGGCAAAAACAAAAAGGCAGAAATGGTAGCTGGAGCTGAGGTGGTGAGCAACACTGAATCAGGAAGGGAAGGCAGTATACTTATGTAAACTCTGATTAGGTGTGCTAAAAGGGAGACCAAGAGGTAGGAGTAAAGAATAAAGGAAACCTACTGATGCTTAGTTTAAGAATGAATTTAGAAATACACATACATCAATATCTAATATTCCTGCTGTTCTCTGGTCTTGAACTCCCACCAGAATGATCTGAATCATGATCAAAAGACAACCCTAGGTGGGTACCTTCAAAAAACACATCTAAGCTGGCCAATTAAAAATGAATCTGAAAAAATAACCAGGAAAATATGTTCAAAAGTAAAATGCAAAGAGGAAACTAACGTAAAACTTATTTAAAGCTATATCAATGATGTGTAAATAAATATTTTTTTAGTGTCTATCTTGTGCTAGGTATAATGTAAGACTTTTATATGAGTTTCTTCACACAATACTGACAACGACTCTAGGACATAAGCTGTATTATTCCACTTAAAGAGATGTGGAAATTAAGAAAAGACTCGAAACAGTTTAAGTGACTTGCCCAAGGTCACATGGCTAATAACTTTTAGAATAGTATTTAAACCCAGACCTATCTAGTTCTACAAACTGTATTTTTCTTTTATCTTACTGATTCACACACATACTGCCAATGACCTTCTTTCAGCTCCTAATAAGCTATTTCTACACAGACCACCATGTGGAATAAAACTCACCAGTGTCACACTCAACCTCGTCCTACTACAAACCATAAACATATTAAGAATCAGCCAGGTCCATCTTCCAGAGCCACTCAGCTCTTCCATCACATCCCATGAAACTCAACCACAGGTACTATTTATTCTCTGCTACCAGGAATCCAAAATCTTTACAAAAATTACATTTACCAGTAGTACGTCCTAACTCCCTCTGTGGAACTGGCCCATGCTGCTGAATGCATAGGGTGATTCCTCTGCTAAATAAAAATTCTTCAGACCAGATATAAAAGAGCACCGCTGTTTTGTGGGGTCTTTTTCCCACTCAAAATTTATCAGTTAAGTCCTGAAAAATCAGAATTCTGAGGTGGATGAACTTAGACACCAACTAAAGGCAGTATTACTCAGGATTCACTAGCTTTTAGTTAAAAGCAGCTAAATGTTCCCCTCTAAATAGCAAGAAATGACAATCCAAAGCCCTGAGAGACAAAGAGAATAGATTTGACACAGGGCTAAAGAGAACTCTGGCAAACTAATTCCCAGCTTTTAACGGGGTAAGAAACACGATCTGCACAAAGGCAAAACACAAGGCAAATGAATAAAGAGGAAGATAGATTCACTTCTAGGCTTAACTGGAGTCATGTGAAGATATGCAGCGACCATTTAGGACAGAAAGTCAAGAAGCCCAGAGTCAATTAAACTTGTAAAAGTAATTTAACCAGAGGTGGAACAAAGCCAAGAACAATACCCCAACTCTTTGGAAACAGTGGTAGGAATTTTACGACTTTAGTGGTCAGCACTTGAGCACCAGGGTAGGGTATGTCTTGAACTCAGGAATTTAAATGCCTTCTACTCCTACTCACCTTTCCTCCTTTATCACTGAAGTAGGGCCAGGCTGAGCTCCTGAGAAAATAGGTCTGTAGATTCACTGAAGGACTGAGAAAAGTTAAAAGTTTAAATGGCAAAGGTGTTTCTTCTACTAAACATAATAAAAAAATTGTAATAAGAAAAATTTTATTAATACATGCTAGTATTTTTCAGACCGCCTCGAACTATTTATAACCACAGACATTTATCTACTAAACAAGTAACTTTCAAACACTGTTACAGAAATGAAATGAGCCAGGCAAGTAATCTCCCAGTTCTGCTAAAATGCAAAACTCATTTGAAAGTAAAACCTGGATCTTTTCAAAGCTAACCCATAACCAAACCTCTCAAGAAGCCACAGAGCAGGGGAGGGGGAAATCCCGGAGAGAACGTGATAGCGCTGATGCCGGTTTGTTTACAGACTCCAGCAACAATCGTATGAGTCAGAAATTCAAACCACCAGATGCTTTCCAACTAACAGGGACCAAACGGGACCGTTCTAGGGTGCCCGGAAAGATTTAGGGGTGAAGGGAGGCAGACTACGAGAATTACATTACAAAGCGGACAGGAAAAGACGGCAACAACTGACTCCCGGGTTCCTGAACCTCGGCCTTCCGTACAAGGTGCTGGGCCCGAGACCTCGAGGTGGGGGAGGGGGCCCCTGCGCGGTGGCCCCGAGGTTACCGGGAACCTCGAGGGGAGCCGCGTCCCCCAGTCTAAAGGTGGGGGGTGGGGGGCGCACACAAATGGGTCACCCGACGAGGCAAGCGGTCCTGCAGGTTGTGGGGCAGGCTCCTGGGGGCAACCCTGGGGCTGACCTGAGGGAAGGGCAGCCAGTCCTCCCAGCGGTGACTCGGGTGATGGGGGAAAGACCCGAGCCCTGGGAGCTTGGGAAAGGAGTCAGACCCATCCTGAAGGGGTCTGGGCCAGGGGAGAGGGGGTCAGGCCAAGCCGGAACAAGACACGGACCGGGGAGGTCAAGGGGGGGGGGGGATGTCCGGCTGGGGCAGTTACAAGCACGGGAGCCGACGGGGCTCGACAGCCCGCTTCCCGTCTTGGGTCATCCTTCTGCCAGCGGCTGCTCCAACTGTTCCGGGCCCAGCCGCCCCGTCCACGGCCGCCACCAACGCCGCCGCCATCTTACACTGGCCAGCGGCCGCCACCACCGCCGCCTCCGCTCTCTGCGCTTGCGCCTGCGCCGCCACGCTTTCCGGCCCCTTTGCGACGCTGCGCTGAAGAAGCCTGAGGGAAGAGTGGTCGCGCGAGCGCGCGGCTCCCAACCCTCCTGGAAGGACGCACAGGGGGCGGGGCTTAAAGGCAACGGCGAACGGAGCGAGGGGCGCGTGCGCATTGCCGAGGAGGGAAAGTTGCTTTGGTAGTTCTGCTGGGGGTTCACTTTCCTCGAGATATTCAAAAGATAGGCGGCCTCCCAGAACTGTGGTGGAAATTAACTTCATTTCTAACAGGCTTGCAGGCAACCTTCTGGACGACCTCTGTTTTCCCCCGTTTTTGAATACTGGGAAAAAGCAGCTGTTTCTAGATTTCTTCTGAAACCCCTTTTCCTTTGAGGACCTTGTTAAGTGGTTTCTATACCTCTGAGAGCTGTTTACCGCTGGGAGCCTCCATTTTTGAAGAAGCCTGAGGTGCAGCTAAGCTATTCAAGAGGCTCTTTCTCTGAAACAGGGTAGTGCGTTGAAGACTCACAAGAATGGGACTGGAGGTATTCACTCTGCCTACTTCTGACACCTGAAGGAAGCGCGCAGACGACCCGTGAAAAGGTTACACCCAGCTGCCAGGCCGGGTTGAGGGGCGTGGGGGCTGGGGGGTGGAGGGTGGGGGGAGTGACCAGAAGGCCAAGATGCGAGGCTCCTTCTACCATCTCTTCGACCGCTACATTCCTATTATGTCATTATTATAATACGTGGACTATTGCAATAGATGCCAAGCTGGTTTGTCTACTTCCATTATTGCCCTACTAGTTAAATAAAGGCAGTCAGAGTGACCTTTTAAAATGTAAGCCAGGTCACTTGCTCAAAAGCTTCCCATAACACAGTAAAAATCAAAATGCTCAAAAGGTTCTCCAAGGAAAGCCCTACATGATACTGCACCTATTTCTCGGATTTCATCTTCTCCCATACTACTTAGCTTTAACCGCTCTAGCCCTTTGGCCTTCTTGTTGTCACTCTTGACCAAAGCATGAAGAGCTCCAGGGCTTTTGCACTTGTTCCTCTTCTTGGAATGTTCACCTACCAGATCCTTACTAGACTTGTTCTGTCCACTTAGTCAGATCTCTACCCAAATACTCCTTCCTCATAGAGACAACTCTTAACCATTCCAGCTAAAATAGTATCCTACACTATCGTCATCTTCTGTCTTTTCACTCTGCATTTTATACCTTTTTTACATATAATATTTAACTTCTAATTATGTATTTGTAATCTATATTGATAGAATGCCTGATGAACTATGGATGGAGGTTCGTGACACTGTACAGGAGACAGGAATCAAGACAATCCCCAAGTATAAGAAATGCTAAAAAGCAAAATGGTTGTCTGAGGAGGCGTTACAAATAGCTGTGAAAAGACCAAAGCAAAAGGAGAAAAGCAAAGCTATACCCATTTGAATGCGGAGTTCCAAAGAATAGCAAGGAGAGATAAGAAAGCTTTCCTCAGTGATCAATGCAAAGAAATAGAGGAAAACAACAGAATGGAAAACACTAGAGATCTCTTCAAGAAAATTAGAGATACCAAGGGAACATTTCATGCAAAGAAGGGCTGAATAAAGGACAGAAATGGTAGGGACCTAACAGAAGCAAAAGATATTAAGAAGAGGTGGCAAGAATACACAGAAGAATTGTACAAAAAAGATCTTCACAACCCAGATAATCACGATGGTGTGATCACTCACCTAGAGCCAGACATCCTGGAATGTGAAGTCAAGTGGGCCTTAGGAAGCAACACTATGAACAAAGCTAGTGGAGGTGATGGAATTCCAGTTGAGTCATTTCAAATCCTGAAAGATGACATTGTGAAAGTGCTGCACTCAGTATGCCAGCAAATTTGGAAAACTCAGCAGTGGCCACAGGACTGGAAAAGGTCAGTTTTCATTCCAGTCCCAAAGAAAGGCAATGCCAAAGAATGCTCAAACTACTGCATGATTGCACTCATCTCACATGCTAGTAAAGTAATGCTTATAATTCTCCAAGCCAGTCTTCAGCAATACATGAACTGTGAACTTCCAGATGTTCAAGCTGGTTTTAGAAAAGGCAGAGGAACCAGAAATCAAATTGCCAGCATTCACTGGATCATTGTAAAACCAAAAGAGTTCCAGAAAAACATCTACTTCTGCTTTATTGACTATGCCAAAGCCTTTGACTGTGTGGCTCACAATAAACTGGAAAATTCTTCAAGATGGGAATACCAGACCACCTGACCTGCCTCTTGAGAAACCTGTATGCAGGTCAGGAAGCAACAGTTAGAAGTGGACATGGAACAACAGGCTGGTTCCAAACAGGAAAAGGAGTACATCAAGGCTGTATGTTGTCACCCTGCTTATTTAACTTTTATGCAGAGGACATCATGAGAAACGCTGGGCCAGAGGAAGCACAAGCTGGAATCAAGACTGCCGGGAGAAATATCAGTAACCTTTGGCATGCAGATGACACTACCCTTATGGCAGAAAGTGAAGAAAAACTACAGAGCCTCTTGATGAAAGTGAAAGAGGAGAGTGAAAAAGTTGGCTTAAAGCTCAACATTCAGAAAACTAAGATCATGGCATCTGGTCTTATCACTTCATGGAAGATAGATGGGGAAACAGTGGAAACAGTGTCAGACTTTATTTTTCTGGGCTCCAGAATCACTGCAGATGGTGATTGCAGCCATGAAATTAAAAGACACTTACTCCTTGGAAGGAAAGTTATGACCAACCTAGACAGCATATTTAAAAGCAGAGACATTACTTTGTCAACAAAGGTCCGTCTAGTCAAGGCTATGGTTTTTCCAGTGGTCATGTATGGATGTGAGAATTGGACTATAAAGAAAGCTGAGCACCGAAGAATGGATGCTTTTGAACTGTAGTGTTGGAGAAGACTCTTGAGAGTTCCTTGGACTTCAAGGAGATCCAACCAGTCCATCCTAAAGGAGATCAGTCCTGGGTGTTCATTGGAAGGACTGATGTTGAAGCTGAAACTCCAATATTTTGGCCACCTGATGCGAAGAGCTAACTCATTGGAAAAGACCCTGATTCTGGGAAAGGTTGAGGGCAGAAGAGGATGACACAGGATGAGATGGCTGGATGGCATCACCAACTCAATGGCCATGGGTTTGGGTGTACTCTGGGAGTTGGTGATGGACAGGGAGGCCTGGCGTGCTGCAGTTCATGGGGTCACAAAGAGTCGGACACGACTGAGCAACTGAACTGAACAATTTATACTACTAGAATATAAGCTCTATGAGGGCAACGGCTACGTCTTTTTCATCTTTATAACCCCACCAGCTAAGACAGCTTAGAACACAAAGTTAACCATCTAATACCTTAACATTTCTTTTCATTCACTCCATCAACTGTTGAATTCCTGCCACATGTAAGGCCTCTTCTAGGTACTGGGGCTGCAGTACCAGTACCAATAAAACCAAGATTCCAACATTCGTGAAACTTACTAGTGCATCGGTTAGGAGTGTAGGGGAGAAGAGGGCCATGCAGACAATACTAAATACTAAATGTAAAGAAAAATAAAGCGGGGTAAAAGTCGGTTACCTAAGTAGGTGTGCTCTTTTACATGTGTGGTTAGGGAAGGCACCTCTGCTGAGGTGACACTTAATAGAGATGAGGGCTTCCCTCATAGCTCAGTTGTATAGAATCTGCCTGCAATGCAGGAGACCCCAGATCAATTCCTGGGTCGGGAAGATTTGCTGGAGAACGGATAGGCTACCCACTCCAGTATTTTTGGGCTTCCCTTGTGGTTCACCTGGTAAAAGAATCTGCCTGCAATGCGGGAGATCTGGTTTCAATCTCTGGGTTGGGAAGATCCCCTGGAGAAGGGAAAGGCTACCCACTCCAGGATTCTGGGTTGGAGAATACCATGGACTGTATATATAGTCCATGGGGTTGCAAACAATCGGACACAACTGAGCAACTTTTACTTCACTTCAAACAACTATCCACATAATGATAACTCCCACATCTTTATTTTCAAACCAGGCTTCTCCTTCAAGCTTTAGACTGACATACCTGACAGCCAATGGCACTTTTTTAAAAAACAGCTTTATTGAGATGAAATTCACATACCATACAATTCGCTCATTTAAAGTGTTCAATTGAATGGCTTTGAGTACATTCACAGATATGTGCAACCATAACCACAGTCAATTTTCAATAATTTTCATCCCCTAAAAACCCCCCACAAAAACCCAGTTTCCTTTAGGTATCACCTCCCACACCTGTCTCCTATCCCCCTCCAACTCTAAGAAACCACTAATCTATTTTCTTTAATTTCTCTATTCTGGACTTTCATATGAATCGAATCATATAATATGTGGTCTTTTGTGACTGGTTTATTTCACTTAGTGTGCTTCCAAAATTCACCCATTGTATAGAATGTAACTACTACTTTTTAAACAAATTTTCCATTGTATACGTTCAACCATTCATCTGTTGATGGACTTTAGTGTTGTTTCTGCCTTTCAGGTATTACAAAAAATGCTGCTATAAAAATGTATACATAAGTTTTTGTTTGGACATATGTTTCATTTCTGTGGTGCATATACTTAGGAATTAAATTGCTGGGTCATATGGTTAACTCTGTGTTTAATCATTTGAGGAACTGACAGAGTGCTTTTTGAAGCTATTGTACCATTTTACTTTCACACCAGCAATGTATAAAGGTTCCAGTTTTTTCCCATCTTTACCAATGTTTAATAACTTTTTGATTCTAGACATCCTAATGGGTTTGAAGTGATTTTTGATTTGCACTTCGCTGATGACTTAACAATGTCAAGCATTTTTTCATGTGTTTATTGCTCATTTTTGTTTTTTTGGTTTTTTTTTTTTTTTGAGAAATGTCTATTCAAGTCCTCTGCTCACTTTTTAAAATAATAGGTTGTTTTCCTTTTAAAAACTCACTCCAATATTGTTGGGCTTCGCTGGTGGCTCAGCCTGCAGTGTGGGAGACCTGGGTTCGATCTCTGGGTTGGGAAGATCCCTGGAGAAGGGAAAGGCTACCCACACCAGTATTCTAGCCTGGAGAATTCCATGGACTAGAGTCCATGGGGTCGCAAAGAGTTGGACACGACCAAGGGACTTTCACTTTTTTTAAAAAAAAATTTATTTACAGCTGTGCTGAATCTTGGTTGCTGTGAGGGCTTTTCTCTAGTTGTGGCGAGTAGGGACTATTCACTAGTTGTGGCGAGTAGGGACTATTCACTAGTTGTGATGTGCAGGCTTCTCATTGCAGTGATGCAGTGGCTTCTCTTGTACTTCACAGGCTCTAAGGCTCCTGGGATTCGGTAGTTGCAGCTCCCAGGCTCCGGAGCATAGGCTCAATAGTTGCGGTACACAGGCTTAGTTGCTCTGCAGCATGTGGGATCTTCCTGGATCAGGAATTGAACACGTGTCTCCAGCACTGGCAGGCGGATTCTTAACCACTGCGCTACCAGGGAAGCCCTCCTTTGCTCATTTTTAAATTGGGTTACTTGTCTTTTTATTATGGAGTTACAAGAGTACATATTTCTTCTAGATACAAATCCCTTCATCAGTTACATGATTTAAAAATATTTTCTCCCATTCTGAGTTGTCTTTGCACTTTTTTGATGGTGTCCTTTGAAGCACAAACTTTTCAATTTTGATGAGGTCCAATTTATCTTTTATTGCTCATGCTTTTGGGGTCCTATATATAATTCTTGGGCTTCCCTGGTAGCTCAGATGGGAAAGAATCTGCCTGCTATGCATGATACCTGGGTTGGAACTGTGGGTTGGGACGATCCCCTGGAGAAGGGAATGGCTACCACTCCAGTATTTTTGCCTGGAGAATTCCATGGACACAGTTATTACTTTTAGCTGTTTGAGTTAATTTTTTTATATGGTGTGAGATAGGGATTGAACTTCTTATTTTTCATGTGGCTATCTAGTTGTCCCAGGGCAATTGTTGAAAAGACTGTTCTTTCTCACTGGATGGTTTTGGTCCCTTTGTAAAACAAATCAGTTAACCATAGATATATAGATTTACTTCTGGAGTCTTAATTCTACTCCACGGCTATCTATGTCTTTTTCTTTGTGCCATCACATTTTTTTAAGATTTTTTTGTTGCACTGGGTTTTGTTGCTGCCTGCAGACTTTCTCTCATTGTAGAGAGCACAGACAGGTTCTAGGTGCTCAGGCTCAGTATGTAGTGTGGCATGTAGAATCTTCCTGGACCAGGGATTGAATCCGTGTCCCCTGCCGTGGCAGGTGGATTCTTAACCACTGGACCACCAGGAAGCCCTCATCACATTGTTCTGATCATCACTGTTTTGTAGTAAGTTTTTCAAGATTATTTTCTTCTTTTGAGTCCACTGTGATTCCATATGAATTTTAGGATTAGTTAGTCAATTTCCACAAAGTAAGCTGGGATTCTCATAGAGATTGCACTGAATATGGAGATTAGGGAGTAGAACAGTTCGCAACTGACAATGGTTCAGCTTACAATTTTTTTTATTTTATGGTGGTGTGTAAGAGATAAACCTTCTGTAAAAACTGTACTTTGACTTTTGATCTTTTCCTGGGCTAGGGAAATGTGGTAGGATATTCTCTCAGGACGTTGGGCAGCAACAGTGAGCCACAGCTCCCAGTCAGCCACACAATCATGAGGGTAAACAACCAATACACTTATAATCATTCTTTTTCACTTTCAGTACAGTATCAATACACTACATGAGATATTCAACACTTTATTATAAAACAGGCTTTGTATTCGATGGTTTCGCCCAACTGCAGGCTAATATAAGTGTTCTGAGCATGTTTAAAGTAGACTAGGCTAACCTATGAGTTTGGTAGGTTACTGTATTAAATGTATTGGCTTAAGATATTTTCAACTTACAATGGGTTTATCATGGTAAGTCGAGGAAGATCTGTAGTGACATTTTAACAATGTACTCCGTGAACATTATTTATCTTTCTTAACAATATTTTGTAGTTTTAACAGTACTTTTGTTAAATTTATTCTTAAGTATTCTTCTCCCTTAATCCCAAGTATTCTTTTTGATGCTTTTGTGAATGGAATTGTTTTCTTAGTCTCACTTTTCTGGACTATTCACTGCAAATCATAGGAATATAACTGATTTCTGTATATTGAACTTTAGTCCTGCACCCTTGCTGAACTCATTAGTTCTATTAGTTTTCTAGCGGATTCCTTAAGATTTCCTTTATCATGCATCTGCAAATACAGTTTTATTTTTCCTTTCCAATCTCAATGTCTTTTCTTTTTCTTGCTTAATTGCCCTGACTAAAACCTCTGGCAAAGTATTGACTAGAAGTGGTTAGAGCTGATATCCTTGTATTGTTCCTGATCCTTAAGTATGATGTTAGCTGTAGATTTTTTGTGTAGTTGTACTTTACCAGATTGAGGATATCCTCTTCTATTCCAGCCAATGACACCTTAATATTCGCAAACTGAACTCAACATTTGCTCTTTGCTCTACTTCTGTCACACTCAAATCTCTCAGTTGACACCACTATTTTCCTGTCTTAGGTTGGAGTCCCTAGAAGCAGAGTCCAAGAAAGGGATTCTGTGCAAGTGGTTTATTGAGGAAGTGCTCTCAAGTAAAACCTGTAACAGTGAGTGAAGCAAGATAGAACAAGAGGAAAAGTTAGGCCAATATACAGGTTCAGCTGTTAAGTTTAGCCTCCACTGGGAACTCTCGCCATATAAATGGTTTATCTGTTCCACCTTGAGGGAAACAACAAAGAATTTTGTACCTTAGTATCATTTGCTGACAACACAATTACTAATTACATATCATCACTGATAATGCAATCCCTATCAGAATCCTGACTGACTTCTGAACAGGAACTAATATCATACCATTGACTGTGATGTTATCTCTGGGAAGGAACAACCTTCCAGGAATTTCCAGAAGTGGCTTTTGTTGGCAGAGAGTGATCCCCAAGAAGATGCAGCAGTGAGCTATTAGCAGCCAACACTCACTTCCTGGTAAAGAGGATCTGGACAGAGTACCAACAATGTCTACTATATGGGGTCCATTTATGTTGTACGTTAAGTTGTCTATATCTAAGCAGTTTCTCCATAAGTCAAGTTAGTCACAATTTCTGGAAACACAAGAGGGGTTGCAGTTGGTCCAGAAATTGCAGATGACATTCATCATCTTCCTTCAATGACACCCATTTCAGATTCATCTCCCTCTTGACTACAATTTTTGTTAGTTTAGATGGCTTACCTCTGGGGTGATCCAGATCTTCATCCCTGAGGGTTCTGGGCCCCTGGAGATCATGCCCTACCAGGCCTTAAGTGTTTAGTTATTTACAGTTAAAATTGAGTATAGGAGAACTAAAAGTTAACCCAGGAATCACATGAGCACCACTTTTCTCTTTGTATTCATAAGTAAAAGTGATCCTAACTCCTCATAACAGAGCTAATTATCCCAGACAGTATGGACTTCTTTTTCTGCCTAATAATTTGCTGACATTAGGAGCCCAAAGTGACGAGATGACAGCCATACCTTTAAGTTTATTAAGATTCTTACACTGTGTCTGGTAGAAACATCTCCACTCTGGGAAACAGGATCTCCAGACACACAGAATTTAAAGTTGCAAGGACAGGAAGTACCAGCGCCTCAAGTGGCTCAGGGAAGTGATACTGAGTTGGGTCACGCCCATCTCCACCCCGGTTCCAGAACCCATAAATTCTACCTTTTGTGGATAAAGCACCCTATTGTGGTCACGTAGGTTTATACTGTATTGTGAAGGACAGCAGCCCATCCTTGCTGGCATCACAAATGCCCTTTCAAAAGGCTATCCACTACTCTACCAGGCCAGAAGCTTCTGGGTAAAAAGGTATTTGATAGGAAGAGTGGGTCTCACTGTCATGTGCCCATGACTGTACTTGCTTTGCCATTAACTGAGTACCTTGTTCCAAGGCATTCTTATGTAGGACCCAATGCCAGCAAATGGCTCAGGGACTTACAGGCAAAGCAAAATACATATTAGTCCTGATCAGAATGTTAAACTATTGTTTTTTCCAGAATGGAAAAGGTTTGATGTAACCAACTTGCCACCAAACGGTGAGCTGTTCTCATTGACAGTGGTACTTAACAAGGGGATCAGCATTGCTCTTTGATGATGACAAGATAGACATTTAGAAACAGCAGAGTTCAATCAGCCTGGGTAAGAAAGGAGTTCATGTTAACAGGCTGAAAAACAGCCTCCATCTCTGCCACCACGGAGATTCTGTTTATAAACACACTATGCACGAACCAAGATAGCTGAAATTGTCCCAACTAAATTATCCTATCCATACAGTTTATCTATTTAATGCCCTTCTGGTGAATACAAGTCCCACTCTCACAGATGCACCCAAACACTCTTTAACAGACCCCATTTTCCGATCTTGCTCCTTTTGGGCCCTTGACCAACCAGACCACTCCACCCACTTCTTTCTCCAAAGTGGATGGTCAAGTAAACTGCCTTAAGTCCTACTCATTGAGAGAATTTCCCCTCATCGCTGGCTCTCAGGATTCAGGACCACTCAGGAAAAGGCTATTAAGAAGCAGCAGTCCTTACTTGTCGTAGTTGGCCCTAACATGATCAAGCTAAGCCACCCACAAACCAGACTTGGACTTTTTCCTCTTCTGTCAAATGGTTGAAGGAATTCTTAAGTTGCCATAGGTATGAGCAAAAAGAGAGGCTTTAGTGCAACAGATATAGGTAATATGAAGGCCTGGGGCCCTTTGTTTAATTTACTTATGCCAAGTTTGCTTGGGCTTCTTCCAAAGAGAATAATTTCCACTGTAAAATATGTTATTGTATCCACTCAATCTTATGACTTGGCATGTCTAACAATAACATGCTATTTATATGGCAGCTGGTCACATAGTCACTTGATATTTTGTGGTCAGACACTGAATTTCTTTCAGGACCTAACAGTATGGCAGGAGATGCTTTGCAATGGTGAAACTTTCTCTACTGCAGAAACAACCACCTTACTCCAGAACCCTAGAGATCTGTGCTGGAATTCTCCTACTGTGGAATGCCAGACAATTCACACATCTTCTCTTACCACAGGCACCTCTAGTACCACAGAACTTTCCAGCTGTTGTGACCCAAGCAGCAGGACTGCTTGTACGGTAGCCTGGACCTGCTGTGGAGGCCGTTGTTGTATTCCCAAGCTCAGACTATGCTGCCTCCAAAACTGTAATATGCCTACCAAGGTATTGTGCTTCTTAGGGTAAAACGCACAAGATACAATAATTTATATTTACCTCAGAAAGGGTCATTGGACACATAGAAACTTAACCAACATGGCAAGGCCCTGCATCTTTTGAAGAATTTATCTTCTACCCTCTGGAGTGTATGTGTCTCAAGAAGGAATCCAGAATAATTGACAGTGTATTCATCAGATCTGATTAGCACATCCTCAATACCTGAGTAGCATAAGCTTAATAAAGCAAGCAAATGGGATATGTTACAGAATATCCAGATTCTTTTGGACTGTACTGTGACAGAGAGAGGGAGAATGAACATAACTCTGTATTAAAACCGAAACATATATTGTTGACCATCAACTGCAACTCCAACTACTTCTGATACTTCTTCCCGACTAGTATTAAAAGAACATTCTCACTTTCTATTAAAAAAAGGCCAAATAGGACAAATTAAGAGCCACATAACTATATCAGAGGCTGTGTCACTCTGCAGTAAATGTGTCCAGCCTCTTACGAGATGGCCCACAAGGCAGTGTTTCTCTCTTGTGGACTCACGTGTTTGCAGGTGAAGAGACTTTTTCTCTCTACAGGCCAGAGATGAAGCTCACCCAATGTAAGATTCGTTGTGTTCAACCAGAACATCAAGTCCTAGTTGTGAGGTCCAGAACAGACCCTACAGTCATAAGGGTCAGGACTACTAACTGTGCGAGTTTACAGCAGTCCATTGTAGCCCACCATATCTTACTCGGTGTTTGCAAGGGCCAGATGGTGAGACTAAACAAGGATATGATGGGGACCAACATCCTTTACCCTTTTTAACTCTTAAAGCATATAACTAGTTCCTGCCATTTTCCCCAGAATGCAATATTACTTATTTACTGTTCTTGGCAGAGGTGGGGGTGTAGTTTTAGGGGGTTCTACTTGGGATTTCTGCCAACTGCCAAGTATGTCCATTCTGATTACCTATGGCAACTGGAAAAATGATTATAGATTTTTGGACCCACTCTGAGACAGACTTGGGCAAGCACTCCATTTATTATCTGATCCCATATTTTCCTACAGTAATTGGGTTGGGATGGGGGTATGCAGGACAGGAGGTGTGTGGCAGTGCTCTAAGTCCCTGGGTTTCAGTGTCAACTCTGACCCTGTATCCTTGTTTTCCAACTAAAAAAATGTGGATAGTCTTCTTTCCTAAGTGTGTGGTTAACTAAGTAAATGATGTAGTCAACTGAGGAGATTTAGTCTGAAAACCGTCTCAAGCCTAGAAACTGGGCACGGAATTGTGACCTTTCATTGAAGTTATTGACCTCAGACTTCTGTTCAACCATTCTTGGTTACTCTTAATTATATGTAAATTGGTTTATCCTCCTTGACTGTCTATCTACGGCCTCTAGGACTCACTTTCCATTAGTCTCCTCCACTCTGACCATGCTGCCCTTATGGAAATTCATTCACTCTGCTTCTGAGAGTTAAGTGTTGCCGTTTGGTCTCTGCTTTCAGAGGCAAATGCTAGGATCCTATCATCCCCACCACTACCAGGGAAAGCAGTTCTTAAACATTCTCTTCCATCAGCCTCTACCCAAAGACAACCCTTCTTAACTTCCCAAACATGCTGGTGACCCCTCCATCAGGGCCTTTCCTTTATACAAAATTTTCCCAAGGCCTTCCTGAGAAACAGTCAGCAGGTGGATTTTCCAGTGAAATATACATTCATTCTTGCATGCATACTTCCACTAAGACTTTTGATCACTTCTCATATGGTCTATCATCTCCACTTGAGTTACTGTGGGCCATCGTTTCTCCTAAGCTCCCCAAAAGCCATCTCAATGACATATTGTAAGTGCCTCATCGGAGAAGGCACTGGCGACCCACTCCAGTACTCTTTCCTGGAAAAATCCCAAGGACGGAGGAGCCTGGTGGGCTGCAGTCCAAGGGGTCGCTAAGAATCGGACACGACTGAGGGACTTCACTTTCACTTTTCACTTTCATGCATTGGAGAAGGAAATGGCAACCCACTCCAGTGTTCTTGCCTGGAGAATCCCAGGGACAGGGGAGCCTGGTGGGCTGCCGTCTATGGGGTCACACAGTCAGACACGACTGAAGTGACTTAGCAGCAGCAGCAGCAGCATGGGATCCTTGGGCTGCAGGTTCAATCCCTGGGTCAAGAAGATCTCCTGGAAGAGGGCATGGCAACCCACTCCAGCATTTTTGTGCCCAGTAAATCCTATGGACAGAGGAGCTTGGCAGGCTACGATCCATGGGGTCACAAAGAGTTAGACACGACTGAGCTGACTTAGTACACACACGGGGCCTTTACCAGGATGTTCCAAAAATCATAGGAAATTGACCCCATTATTACACTATTAACTTGATTCTTAATTCATTAAACCATCTAAACAACCACGAATTTGTTTTCTAATGAACAGAATTTTGGAACAAGGGGGCATTTCCTTTAAAGTCTGACAGCATGAACACTTCATGCACAACTGACTGCTTAAAATGGTTATTTTAAGTAGCAAAAGGAAGGCTAGAAATATATGAGAAACTTCCTTACAGTGACACATTCTTGTTAGAGAAAAAGTTCATTAAAAGCAACACTCACATGGAACAAGTATAGAAATGTATCTATTTGGCTGAGGCAGCTGCGGAGAGACTGAGGAGGGCCCCAGAGCAGAGCTACTCAGGTGGCTGGAAATTTGTACTGATCCGTGAGTAGTTTACCAGTCTGTGACAAGTTAGAAATTCAGGTTTTAGAAACTCTTTAGCATTTTATTTTTTCATATTTATTTATTTAGGCTGTGCCGTGTGGCATGTGGGATCTTAAATCCTTGACCAGGGATCAAACTGGTGCCCTATGCATTGGGAGTGTTGAGCCTTACCCACTAGACTGTCAGGGAAGTCCCTAGCATTCTGACATTGCTGTAATATCTGAATGCATAAGGAGTGGCTTAATCAGGCAGAAGGGACTTGGTCAATTTCGTCAATTTGTCAATTAAGGTCAAACTTATATGGTGCGTAGCCCACAATATGAACTGTGCATATAGAAAACACACTGGTGGACAAAGGACAGGATGCTTGTAAAACAAAATACTTGGTCCTTTACCAAAGGATCTTTACTAGTTTGAGAAAGCCTGCTCTATCTTTCCATGAGCCCTAGAATAGTTCAAATAGTATTTTTGGAACATACAGTAACCTGAGGCCAATCTGTTCATGTTCAATCAAAATGAAAATGAAAATGAATGTCTCAGGAACAAAACTAAGGTGATACCTGTTTAGGTTCCTGGATTAAGCCCTGGCCAGGCCAGCAGAAGTGAGAATGTGTAAAAGAAAGCTGGCACACGGTTCAAGGGGTAGAGCCCATTTGTCCTTCAGTTTTTGGCTAGAGCTTTAAGGAGAGAATTTTGGCCATTCATGTCCTGTGACCATCATCACAAGTCTGCTTGTACTTTCCCATCTCTTGCAGAGGCAAGGAGTCTCAGACTCAGGCCTGGGCTCTTCCCTACTCTAAGGTACAATAGTTGGACCTTACTAAACAGCTTGAGGTCTTAAAAATATTTCCTTCCTCACCAATACCAGAACGTGTGTGGGATCTTGAGGGGAGAAAAGTCTTAACCCAAGGGAAAGCGTCATGTCAGGTGATCAGAGTGCCACAAATCCTAAGTACAAGTTTGCTCTGGTAGTTATTTTCTGAGTGCTGAACCAGGACAGCCAGCCAGTCTGAACCAGAGTATCCACCAACACGTGGCACCTGAGATCTACAGATCCCCTGGCTCCCACAGTGAAAAGCAAGGTCAGCTCCAACAAAAAAAATTTAGAAAACATGTTAATAATACATTACTAACATTAACAGAATAATGTAAAATGTTAAAATACAATACCAATTGATGAAAGGCTTCAAAAACAGAGAAAATGAGGAAAGATGGTCACTTAGTCTGCTCTACCAACTGAGGTGCAGGCTGAGCTGGGAAGAGAAGTGATGGTAGAACCCGGCAATGTTAAGCTAACATACCTCACACAGCAGCTTAGAGAAGCTGAGCAAGATTAGGAAAAGAGTTGGATGAAATACAGGCTACAGTCCTCACTCAGAATATTTATTCGTCAGGAAAAAGGGCCCAGGCTGCATCCCACCCCTCTTTTCCCAAGCTCTGAATGGGCAGCATTTAAAGAAATCAGTGAGAATGTGTAAAAGAAAACTGTGCAACTGGGGAAGAAGAGTCATTCGTTTCTTAGATGTGACAATATAATTATATACGCTTGCCAGCGAGATAGCAGGGCTGGTGAGAGTGGTGGATGGACTAGAACAGGGAAAACAGGACAGGCCGTTTTTTCTCATAGGTTGGGCTCAGAGAAGGGTTGGAATAAAGAGATATTTAAAGTAGAGAGATGAGAGGAGAGGTGGAGGTAAAGGAAGGTCAAGGGCTGAGTTCACCCAGATTTCACAGCATTACAGAAAGAACCAGGGCAGCTGCTTGAGTTCTTAGGCTGGATAGGGAGCTGTGGACTCTGTACCTGGAGAGAGGAGAATTCCAGGGCTTCTCTTTCAACCTGTGATTAGATGCAAAAGCCCCCCACTTACTTTGGAGAATTCAGAACAGTCTGAAGGCTAGAGGGTGTGGTGACAGACCTATGGCCCCAGCCCAGGCTAAGTTTCTCTGCACTCATTCCAAAAGGCCCTGCTTAAGAGAAGTATAGAAATACAGAGTCTTAGGACTCTGTCCCTGCTCCCCAGGTCCAAGAGAGGGAGTAGAGACAAGGCACGAAGACCCCGGGTACAAAAGTGAACATCAATGTGGCTCTGTGTAACATTACTTTGGGAGAGGGAAAAAGGTGCCTGACCCAAAAGTTGCCTTCCTTCACCTGGAAGGCAGCTGGGCCTTTGCTAGCAGCAGAAACCACAATGGAAAGGGTTCACAGTAATGATCTGTAGATCGGGCCTTATTCCTAGAAAGAGAAAAAGCCTCAGCTGGTATGGCACAATCTTGGGTGGGATGACAGATGGCAGTGGGCAGACCACTCCGGTAGACGACACTCCTGCCTCAGTTCTCAGTGGTTCTGCTGACTCCAGACGTTGCCCCATGGCTGGGAATCAGGGAAGAAAGCGTGCTGTGTTTCACATGATCAGACACTGTTCACCATTGGCACCTGGTGGGCCCGATAGATTAAGGGCGTCCAGGTCAAAGTTGAGGCCAGGAGGCTGGAGAAGAGATGAAGGGACTCAGATAACTCCTCCCATTTCAAAAAGTTAGAGCTTTTGAAGGTCTATCCCCAGCAGCCACTATTATTACCTTAGGTGGAATCACTAAAGGTTACAGAATAATGGAAACGTGGGCTCAGATTAAAAGTGTATCAGCATACTTACCATCTCCCCAGCAAGCTCTTTTGGAGGATGGCCCAAATCTTGTAGCTGGAAAATAAAGAAACAGGGACACGAGATAAGACCATGCACGGTGGCCTCCCCTGTGCTCCCGCCTCCACTTTGGTTTGGCAGTGTGGCCTCCCTTCAGGATCCTCCTGCAACGAACACCCAAGCAGACAGCGGCAGCGGGCAGACAGCAAGAGGAGGCCTTACCTGCTGCATGAGATCCAGCACCACCTCAAAACGAGCCTTCTGAGCGGCCTCACTGTCTGTGGGGGTCTCTGCCTCAAACTGCTCACATATTTTGCCCATGACACTGTGTTGTTCCTGATATTTTTCAAATTGCTCTGGAGGTAGAGAGTCTCGGTGAGCCTGCAACCACTCTGGATACTAAGTAAACAGAGAATGGGTGGTGAGAATTAAGTGAACAGCGGATAAATAAGGGTAATAAGATATGAAGAGCACGAAGGGGCCAGAAATAGAGGAGGAGGAAAAACTAAATACGCAAGTTCAGCATGAGAAGTAGCACTGACTTCAATCAGATCACCTGGCTTGGTAGCATTTATGGTCACCAGAGGATGACAAACTTTTTCTGTGACGAGCCAGACAGTAAACATTTGAGGCTTTAAAGGCCACATATGGTTTCAGTCACATATTCCTTCTTTTGTGTTTAAAAACTTTCAAAAGTCTCTCCAGTAACACTATAAACTCTTTGATGGCAGACACCATCATTTAAATTACTCTTAAAATTGTTCACAGCATAAAGTCAGTAAACCATCAGTGAAATCTTGTTGGAGAAATGAATGAAATTGGAATGCAAGAAGGAGTTGATCAGACAACAACAGAGTCTTAGACTAGTTTACAGAAAACTATTAATAGAACTGAAGGATTTCCCCTTCTACCTTAAATATCCTCAGTAAAGTAGCTTTATTCTCTTGGAGACACAACTGCTCCCTAACTCTCCCCCTCCAAACAAATAAACAAAGGAGAAAAAAACAGATGAACTTGTACACTTGAGATACTCTGTCTTTACAGTCTCTAAATAGACAAAGTAGCCCATGGGAGTTGATACAATGAGGAATAGGGAGGAAAGGCATAAACAGAAGTTCACAAACCTTTTCTGTGATTTCCTTCAGTGATGGGTACAGCACATCCTTGGACAGTAGGTTCTGCATGATACTCTGCATGATGGGCAGGATGGTCCCTTCCCCATCCCCTTCGTCCATGCCCAGCCCTTCCATGGCCTTGGTCAGTTCCTCTTCTGACATGCCAGAGTTCTTGAAAGGACAGAAGAGAAATGAGTGAGTATGCCACCCTCTTGGGACACTTAACCAACTTTTCAGGTGGGAAAGAACTATTTAAACATGCCTGTAGGGAAACAGTGAGGCAAGAATAGACTTGAGATGATAGCCAAGAAAGTCTGTCTTTTGAGACTCTGCTGGTTAAGTCTCTGTGAATGGGTCCCTTGTGGTTCCCTATCTCTTCCCCCTCACCTGAAGGTCAGTGGCATTCTTGGCTAGTCCACTTAATGTCTCCTTTAAGCAAGAGGTGAATTCTTGTTGTGAAGTTGCATCACTGCCTAGGAGAGATGAAAAGAGCCAAAGTCACTTAGGATTTTAACTGTTTGTTTGCTTAGGCTGACCTGGTTAACAGCTTGGACATGGAGCATTTATTCGTGAATTACTACACTCAAAATCTTTGAATACTCTACATTTATCTTCATAGTTATTTTCAAAAATCTACATGGACTGTGTCTCAGTTTGTTTTCTACAATGATACCCACATTAACACTGATCTTTAAAATGATCACTTTTCAATAATCTTTTCTGTTACTTTCCAACCTATCTCACCCCTTTCATTAAACAGGGTCTCATTTTTCCTTCCATCTCCTCCCCTATCAATAGCAGTGGTATCAGAACTGCTGTCATCTTTTACAAAAAATTTTGGTGTTGTCAAGGGACAATAACCCAAGAGGTTTGTTCAGATATTTCCCGTTGTTTCCCCTCCTTACCTACTCTCCCAGCAGCCTCTGAAAGCTTTTGGAACTGCTCTACCAGGTGGGGCTCTTCCTCAGCCAACTCTTTCATTGCTTTCTCAAACTCTGCAGTGGCTTGGGAAGCCAGCTCGCTGTCAAACAGTTCCTGGAAAAACCTCTCTTGGGAGGCGAAGAGGGCATCCTGCAGGGGAGAATGTGGGGAAAGTACATCTCTTGGCGCCCCACTGAACGTGGTTTCTGACAGAAGCCACAGGCAGTGGCTCTGGGAGATGCACTGCTTCCCTCCTACCCACCTCCACTGGACATTCTGACTACTTCTCTTTATGAGAACAGCAAAAAGGCATCTGGCCTCTGAGGGAAGGCTATGGACTGGCATTCCCAATCCAACCATTTAAATCTGTTCTCTTCTTAAAGAACTTCCTTGAGATCCCTCTACTCAATCTCAAGTCCCTGTTACACAAGGACTGAGGCCTGCAAGAGCACTCAGCAACGTGAGGCCAAGGCACCCTCCCCAACCCCCCTCTGGCCCACAAGGGCCTGCCCCACCTCTGCTTGGAGCTGCACGCCCATCCCCTCCCCATCCCTTACACGGGTGGAATTTATACTTTGGCAGTGTCTCCTGGCGATCTCTTCTGGGGCCCTGAAGCATCAGGGGCCGTGGTGGTAGGAGGGGGTGCTGGGGAGGGTTTGGCCTTATCGAAATCATCAAGAGCACCTTCAGAGATAAGAGACAGTGTATGTGTTGGTGATGGATGAGAATGCAAGGCTAGAGGGGTTTCTGAGCAAAGCATTAAGAAAACAATCTTTCAAGCTGCCAACTTTCCCAAAATGTTCTCCTGTTTTTGAGTCTCCCTCTCCTGACCCACTCCTCAATAAGCTTTTCCCTCCCCCTCCCCATTACCTAATTTATTATAATCGTAGGGGAAGAAATCTCTTAAGGTGGAAAAAACATCTCTCAAAGCTGTAAGACAACAGTTCATCTACAAAATGCCTCTATGCCATACTTTAATGGTTCCTAAAAATCCCATACAGATACTCAAGGGGAACAGAGAACACAGATGTCCTTAACCCCCAGAACTCACTCTGGAGCACTAAAAGGAATAACCTTTGGCAAGAGAGCAGAAGCCTTAAGATGTTTCACCCAGCTTCCCATGGGTCCTGGTACAAACTGAGGGACTCCATACTATACTCAACTGGAGGGCACTGAACTCTCTTTTCTCTTTCAGTTTAGGTCTCCCTCCCCAGAGTTCCTAGAACTCCCTGTGGCCTCGTCTCTGCAGACTCACACAGTCACTTAGCACTTCTCACCATTTCTGTTCATCTTTCCACCTGCCCACTCTGTGACTGAGCAAGAAACAAAAAATATTCACCTCTACCCTAAAAAGCCTGTATCCTCACCACCACTATATTTGCCAGGCCTAGGGGGAAGACACCAGCCCCACTCTGGGCAAGAAGCCAAACCAGAGAGGAGTGGATGGCAGGGCTGAGGAGGAAAAGTACAGCCAGCCACCTTCTTTCAAGAGTGAACTGTCTTCCCCTGAGGCCGTCTCACCCTGTTTTTCAAACTAATGGGAAGGGTTTGAGCTCTGACATGATGAAAGAACTGGAAAGGGGCCTGGTGGATGAAAGGACTTGGAGAAAGAAAGGAGTGTCTTCTCTGTTAAGGAGGGCAGGACAGTGCCCAGAAGAACGCCCTGCGGGCTTGCTAATAGTTAATGGAAGCAACCCGTGGTTGTTCGGTTCGCTGCCCACCGAGGACGAAACGCTGCTGCCGGCGGGGAGAAAGGCAGACTTCAAGAACTTTCTAATCTAAAGTAAGGGGAGTTTGGAGAGGGATCGTGAAACGTCCTCTGGGTCGGTTTCCCCTCCGGCAGGGGGATCAACAGTGTGGGCCGTTTGGGGAGCCAGAGAGAACGCCTCCATTCCCGCTGCACAGGAAGGAGAGGGTGACCCAGGGATCGTCTCGAGGGTCGCAGTCAGCCTCTCCGCCCCCGTCCAACCTCTGGAGAGCCTCCGCTGCTCCGCCCCAAACATCGCAGGTTTACCTCACTCCCTGAACGGACCCTGACACCCGCCCTCTCCGGGGCTTTCCCATCACGGGCTCTTACTTTCCAGAAGCTCTTCCAGTTCCCGGTCCGCCTCGGCCCGGACTCCACCGTCCCCCTCAGCCGCGGCCATCTTGCCGCCTCCGACTCGCCGTAGGGGGCGGGGCTCCGCGGCGCCGCGCCCCACCCCGCGCCCGCCCCTTCGCCCGCGCAGCCAATGGTGTTGTCGGGCCGGGCCGGGCCGCCATCTTTAAAGGGACGGGCGGCCTCGAGCCCCGCCCCCGCCGGCCCTCTCGTTCCTGCTGGAACGCTGACCTAGCAGAGGTGAGGTGACTCTTCTCTTCTGCCAGTTTTTTTTTCTTTCTTTCCCACTGGCCTGGCTTCCTTTCTTTCAACTTCCCACGTTACCTGGCTGCTTTATTATGTTTTCCAGAGCTGTGGGTATGCCAAATTGGGACACACTGACTACGGAACCCCCAGAAGCTGTGCATTTGTAATCAATAGGGCAGTTACGGCGTACCCAGCTACGGCATGGTAGTTTTCTCTCAAGTCAGTATTTTACTCACATGTCATCTTCTCTGGAATGCCTTCTTTGGCCTCACTAAATAAAACTGCAACCCCTCCCACACACAAACATATAGAAATCCTACCCATTTTCCCTCCATTTCTCTCAACTCTTACCTCTATCTGACATACTGTATGTTTTATTTATTTATCATTTCTATCTCCCCTTAAGCCCTTTGCAATTTAAGCACGATGATAGCAAGGATTTTCATCCGTCATCTTCACTGCTGCATCCCTAGCTCCTGGGCTGGGGATTAAAACTTAGCCATTCATTGTTTACTCTTTGCTCTCTCAGATCCTGAAGAGGCATTTTTCTCTGCAGAATCTACTGGCTGTCTTACATTTCCTGTACCCCATTAAAACTATCAAAGGGCCAAGAACTTAGAACTCGATATTAGTCTAATCAGGTCGGGTAGAAAAACGACTCTTGAACTTTGGATTAAGCAAAAAGCCTCCTGTAGAGTTCCCTTCCCTGACCAGAAAAACATCTACTTGTGCTTTATTGACTACACCAAAGCCTTTGACTCTGTGAATCACAACAAACTGAAAAATTCTTCAGGAGATGGGAATACCAGACCACCTTACCTGCCTCCTGAGAAATCTGTATGCAGGTCAAGAAGCAACAGTTAGAATTGGACATGGAACAACTGGCTGTTTCCAGATCGGGAAAGGAATTCGATTAGGGAACAGCTGTATATTGTCACCCTGTTTATTTAACTTATATGCAGAGTACATCATGAGAAATGCTAGGCTGGAGAAAGCACAAGCTGGAGTCAAGGTTGCGGGCAGAAATATCAATAACCTTTGGCATGCAAATGACACCACCCTTATGGCAGAAAGCGAAGAAGAACTAAAGAGCCTCTTGATGAAAGTGAAAGAGAGTGAAAAAGTTGGCTTAAAACTCAGTGTTCAGAAAACTAAGATAATGCATCCAGTCCGATCATTTCATGGCAAATAGATGAGAAACAATGGAAACAGTGAGAGACTTTATTTTCTTGGGCTCCAGGATCACTGTAGATGGTGACTGCAGCCATGAAATTAAAAGACACTTCCTCCTTGGAAGAAAAGCTATGACCAACCTAGACAGCATATTAAAAAAGCAGAGACATTACTTTGCCACAAAGGTCCATCTAGTCAAAGCTATGGTTTTCCCAGTAGTCGTGTATGGATATGAGAGTTGGAGTATAAAGAAGGCTGAGTGCCGAAGAAGTGATGCTTTTTAACTGTGGTGTTGGAGAAGACTCCTGAGAGTCCCTTGGACTGCAAGGAGATCCAACCAGTCAATCCTAAAGGAGATCAGTCCTGGGTGTTCATTGGAAGGACTGATGCTGAAGCTGAAACTCCAATCCTTTGGCTCCCTGATACGAAGAACTGACTCCTTGGGAAAGACCCTGATGCTGAGAAAGATTGAAGGCAGGAGGAGAAGGGGACGAGAGGATGAGATGGCTGGATATGTCACAGACTCGATGGACATGAGTTTGAGCAAGCTTTGCAAGTTGGTGATGGACAGGGAAGCCTGGCGTGCTGCAGTCCATGGTGTCACAAAGAGTCGGACATGACTGAGTGACTGAACTGAACTGAACTTCCCTCACCTGTAGCCTTTGCTCTACATAGAAGTCAATTGTATGTAGTTGGCGGAGGCTTAGATAAAGACACTCCAGACATCCCTTCCCTCCTCTGGAATTGTTCTATTTACATCTGCCAGAATGCATCAACTGCCTTAGACAAACCTATTTTACCACTTAGAGGGCATCTCCTGTTGTTCAAGATCCTATGTGGGGCACCGTGGAGGACAGATACATCAGGACCAGCCGTTGCTGTTAAGGTAGTTGACTGGGCATTAGGCTGGAGGTAGGAATAGACATACACGCAGTAAGTATGGCCAAGATCATTGTCTTATAAGAATTCAGGATGGAGTATCAAAGTTTAAAAGGGAGAAACTACATCTAAATGAAAAAAGTCACCTCATGCCTTTCATCCTTAGCTTCCTAAACACACGTGAGTACTGTGTCAAGCACCAGATTAGGTACTTACTCTTTCCTCAACATACATGGCACATACTTTTAAAGTCATACCTCTGCAAAACCTGCTGTAACCTTCCAAACACAAGTACTGTAACTTGGGAAAAACGCTCTGAAGTAGAAGTCAGAAGACCTAAACGCGAGTCTCAACTCTGTTATTAAATTGCTTTGTTCAAAACCCTTCTCCACTCTAGGACTCCTATTACAAATATGATTAAAAAAAATGATAAAACATGAAAGCTGAAACTCTAAGGTTTTCACTTCTCAACTTCTGTAATCTGATTCTTCCCTGATTAATCTTTCTCTCCAACAGCTGTAACATCTATTCCAGGTTAATTTTCTCATTCAACTCCAAACTGCTTACATGTTATCTGTCTAATACAACTGTAGTTATAACAAGCACATGTTACAGGTATTTCTGTTGGCTTTACATTAATATAGTAATGTAAGTGTGCTAATAAGGAAAGTATCAGATAGTAAATGAATTAAGATGGAGTTGAAAATAAGCATGAGTGTTCTATTTCTTAACCTTGCTTTACTGTTCTTTATAAATCTGTATCCTGGTTGCACAGGGTCTTTGCTGCTGCGCGCACTCTCTCGTCACGGAGAGCGGGGGCAGCTCTTTGGGTGCATGGCTTCTCTTGTGGCGCACCGGCTCTAGGTGTGCAGGTTCAGTAGTTGTGGTGCTGGGCTTAGCTGCTCCCTGGCATGTGCAGCCTCCTCAGACCAGGGGTTGATCCCGTGTCTCCTGCATTGGCAGGTGGATTCCTATCCACTGTACCACCAGGGAAGTCCATTAAACTTGCTTTACTACCAAAATGCCTAACACTTCATCTCAGTATTTACTCATCTCCTGCCTTTCATGTATAGTAAACACTACTACAAAGGAGTATTTTACAGCCTTTTCTTTGTATCACTCTCTTGATTAAGCACATTTTTGGTTCTCCACTGTTTATTAACCAGCTTCAAATTCTTGTCTGGTATTCAATTATTTCACATTTATCCGTTTTGTTTCCCAGTTGGTGATGGACAGGGAGGCCTCGCATGCTGCAGTCCAGGGGGTGGCGAAGAGTGGGACACGACTAAGCTGAACTAAGATTATGTAAGCTTTGTGAGGATTGTCCACTTTTTTCATATCCCTTAGTTCAGAATGTTTATGCTGATATGCAAAACTAATTTTATAATTTTAAGTTTTAAATTAAAAAAAACTTTTACCAAAATGATCAACTTGCCTAGGTTACAGTAAGAATGTTTATAACTTAAGAAACTGTTATGAAATTAGTATGCAAATTTTTTAGAAGGTAGACTTATTTTGGGGATACTATGTTTAAGAAAACATCTTTTTTAAAAAAAATTTTGAAATGTGAGATCTTAGTTCCTCAACCAGGGATTGAACCTATGCCTTGTAGAGTGGAAGTACAGTCTTAAGCACTGGACCACCACGGAAGTACCAAGAAAGCCTCTTTTAAAGCTAAAAAGATGCAAAGGCCTGTACTCTTTGACATAGGAATCACACAATTCTAGAAGTTCATCATCCAGACTCACTTTCCCCACCTGTACAATATATGTTCAAGATGTTCATTGCACCACTGTTTATAATAGTCAAATATCAATCAGTATATCCATCAATAAAAAGGCAACTTAAAATCCTTAAGTATTATGCTTCTATCTAGATACAATAGGGGGATAGGGAAGAACACGCTGACATCTGCTTGTGTATACATTTAAAAACAAAACCCTCTGGCAGGATTTAAGGATGCTAACAACGGCAGTTACCTGTTGGGGAAGGTGATAGGAACTGGATGGCTGAGGGAAAGCAGAGGAGGAAGACAGTACTGAGCAGCTTCCTAGATTTATTGATTTCCGAACTATATGTAGTTTATTGAAAACATGAATTTGACATGACAGTGTATATTTTAATCAGATACATTATATCACTCTCCCAAAGTAATCTGATTACATGACAAGCAAAATATGTTGTATTATTTACAATGTATTACTGATTAGCAGTAGATGGAAGGTTACAGTCAACACAGAATAGGGAACTACTGGCTTTCTACCATTCTCACAGCAGTTTACTTTAAAAAAAAAATCAGTGGTATTTACTACCTTTGTAATTAAGAATAATTATTGAAGGAAAGATATCTGCTTTGATGGGGCAGCTACATGAAGTAAGGAGGAATGTGAGAGTGTCCAGGAAACAAATGACAAGCCACAAAACTCTCATAAAAATCTACTTTATTTCATGTGAGAAACGAAATACAGGAACAATCTTTGGAAAGAATAAATCAACAAAAAGTGATATGCATTTCTGGGAAAACAAACAGTTTCTTCTCAGACTTTTAAATTTCTGGGCACAGAGAGGCTATATCTGCCTAGGAGTTTAAATGCCCAAGGAAAATGGGGATGGCTAAGAGCTTGCTATGACTGAGTAAAAGATGCTATCTTATTTATTACATCTCATTCCTTTCTAACAAAGTACACGTGGAGAGGGAAAGGTTAAATATTGAAGGAATTTACTATTTAAATGTGCATCACAAATGTTCTTTGAAAGATCTACGCTGGGAAGGCAAGGCTAAGTGTGACCACAACTATAAGTCACCTTAAGATGAGAGGTTCTCAGAGGCAAAAAAAAAAGTCAGGTTTAGACACTTTGATTAGCCATACAAGAAGAGAAAAGGACATTAGATTTTAGGGCAGGGAGAACTAAACACCAGTATGAAGAGTAGTTAAGGAAGAAGGAGCTAGAAGAATATAAAGACTGACTCTGAGGGGAAACATGGTGTTTGACCCTACACAGAGAAAGGGGCCTCAGCGAAACTGCAGGGGGCTGATCCTTAAACCAATCACATCTTTGCCGATCTCTGTCACCTGTGGAAGAAGGGGAAAAAATTAGGGATTTTTGAGGGTGAGAAGCCTAGAGAGTCCACTCCCCGCACTCCTAGTGAGCACAGGAGACTGCTTTGTTATTGCTACTGATTGGTAAGGCGTGCTGGGGAGAAGGTCTACCTTTTTCCAATGTCACTGCCTTAAGGTGTGCGACGGGAACACAGGGAACAAAAGGACCGATATGCCTTCTTTCCCCTCCCCTCAATATTCCAGATTAATTTCTCAAGGACAGTACTTACTGTAGTCACCTTGCAGATCTGACCCTTAAACTCAGGGGAATAGCAGGCCCCGCTGAGCGGACATTTCTCCACTGGCTTTCCGCGGTAGATGGGCCGGTAAGATGCAGCACAGATGTCGAAAGGGTTGTGCATGTCGTAACTGAGCTGACAGGCATCTGTGGGGCTTTTCTCACAGGCAGACAGGATCTTGCGGGTCTGAGGGAGGGAAGGACTGGTTTATTTGAAAGGACTGAAAACTGCACACCACAACTCAAATGACCTCAACACCATGGTTTAGTAGTGTGTCTGATGCAAGATGCAGTTGTACTGAGTGAATACAGAATACGTCCTCCACACAGGTCATATGAAGGAATAACTGCCATTCCTATTGTATCAGGGTTTCTCCTTTTCTATCCCAAAGTGGCCCTATGGAACTAGACTCATAGTGAAGTGAAAGTCGCTCAGTCACGTCCAACTCTTTGCGACCCCATGGACTATACAGTCCATGGAATTCTCCAGGCCAGAAAACTGGAGTGGGTAGCCTTTCCCTTCTCCAGGGGATCTTCCCAACCCAGCGATCGAAGCCAGGTCTCCCACATTGCAGGAGGATTCTTTTACCAGCTGAGCCACAGGGGAAGCCCAACTAGACCCATACTTCTCCACTAAGTCTGAGAATTCTCAGGGTTAGCCATGAAAGGGTTAAAACTGGCTTTCACTAGAAAACACAAGTAATGGGACATGTATATATATGGAGACAACTAGTGTTGGTAAGGAGAAACCTAGAACTTAAGGATAGTTCAGGGCTGATTTTCAGCTACAGAGGAGCTATTCGATGTCACAGGTCATACTCTCACAGCGGAGCCATGTCTGAGTAAGGTATTTGTTTAGTTTCCAGGAAAAAAGGGGTCCTCATGCCACACAGAGGTCCTCTTCCTCTGTACGTAAACAGAGGATGGCGTCTTGGTGGCTCTTGGGTTGAATGCCGTCATACAGTGCTTGGTTTCCAAGACAAGAAGCCTGGTCTTCGACCCCCTCCATGTAGGAGGTCTGGCTGTCCTGGGCTCACTGAAGGAGGTTCCCATCTACCTGCTGAGCCACCTCCGGCTTGGGCCCGAGTTCCAACAGGCGCCGAGCAAAGGTGGCAGCAGTCTTAAAGTTCTTGAGCTTGAAGAAGAGGTTGAGGGCTGTACGCAACACCAGGATCATGTGCACTGGCTGCAGGTTCGAGTGGGTGAAATAGGCTGCCATCTGGAGGACACAAGGAGGAACGTGTGTCAGGCTGACGCTAAAGCTAGGATAGACGGTTTGTAAGTTGTCGCACGTGCATTAAAAACACAACAAAACCACCAAATAAAACCGGACTGGCTATAAAGCAGAGAAAGCTCTGCCTCCTAGTCATAGAGAACTTGTGGATGAAGAAGGAGGATGAGGAAATGCATTCTATTGTCACAGAAACAGGCCCAAATTTCTCTCACTCGCATATTGAGACCTAAAGAATTCAGACTCCACAGAGGCTTTCCAGGTGGCACTAGCGGTAAAGAACCCACCTGCCAGGGAAGCAGAGGTTAGGAGACCCTGGTTTGATCCCTGGGTGGGGAAGATCCCCTGGAGACAGAAATAGCAACCCACTCCAGTATTCTTGTCTGGAGAATCCCACAGAGAAGTCTGGCGGGCTACAGTCCAGAGGGTCGCAAAGAGCTGGACACAACTGAAGTGACTTAATATTCATTCATTCAGAGGGTAAAAGGGAGGATGCCTCTGTACTGCTCAGAGGTCTTACCTCACAGATGCGCTTCTGCTGTTCTAGAGTTTCTTTGGGCAGTTTCTTCCTTTCTATCTCCATGGACAAACCCACAATGTACTCACGGCAAATGGTGATAAGCTGCTGAGCCTGGAGAGGGGACAAAAGAAGCTCATGGTACAGAGGCAAGACCAGGGGGTGCCTAGCACGACGACAAGCAGCTAGACTGCTCTCACCTCTGCAATCTCTTGTTTATTGTCCACAACAAGAAGTGGCACACTGAGTAAAATGGAACGGAACTTCTCCACAGCCTCCTCAAACTTGCCCACTGTGGTGAGCTGGTAGCACAGCTGCAAGCGCTGGATGAGGTCATTCAGCTTCAGGCCCACAGCTGGTACACCGTTCTTAAGCCCTGCATCCTTCCTGAGACAAAAGTAGAAAGAAGACAGGATTAGGAGCCTACCTCAACCTAACTTCTCCTGGAAGCATGATCCCAACAGCCTACAGTGAAAAAAGCCAGGGAAAAGTGGCAAGCCAAAGATCTTTCCTACTAGGAAGCGTCAGCTCTGGGACAATGCTGATATTCCCTGTGGCTACCATCTGAAACACCTACCACAAGCTGGAACAGAGAGAAGCAAGGGGCCTTACCAGTTGCGATTAGGATAGCCATACATGGAAGGCAGGCAGGGCAGAGCCTGATAGGTGGTACGGCCTCGGGCATAGGTCTGCAGGAACAGTTGCTTGTAGGGGCCAAACTGGGTTACCCCTACTTGGTCGTGAAGGAGCTGGAATACAAGAGGAAGGAAACACAAGGATCTGGGCTCTGCTACTTAAAAACTAGTTGACCCTGGGCAAGGTATTTAAGCTCTCTCTACTCGGTTCCTCATCAGTAAATTGTGGCAGGACCAGCCTCACTTAGTAAGGCCCATGCGGCATTCCGGGCAGCGACTGGCAGCGAGTCAGCACTGACTGTCCGTGGCCGCTGCGGCTGCCGCCACCGCACATGGCTCAGTGTTCAGCACACAGACCTGCTCATGAGGGGCGCTGGCTTCCCTGATGTGGGCCAGAGCGGGCTGCAGACCAGTACAAAATGGCGGGGGACCCCTGTAAGAGGTTACTAAGCCATACTGAAAGCAGACAAGAGGAGCACCGAGGGCTCCCATGACACATGCACACCTCTGCCCTTGTGAGCATAATAATTTCCATCTGGTTAAGGTGAGTCGGCCACCCCCTGGGACCCCAGGCACACTCACTGAACACCAGGGTAACTTTAAGACTCACTCGCATGGCTGTTTCAAAAGAGCCGGCCAGGATGTGATCGACTGGAAGCTGAGAGTTATTACACCAGATCTAACAAGGGACAGAAAACCCAACACCAGTGAAATTTTGCTCTTTCTCTTCCCAGCAGTCCTACTCTGTATCTATAACAGAAGACTGTCAATATTCTTTACACATGTAATCAAGTATAGCCACCTCAGAAACACGTATCCCTACAGGGCTGTGTCTCTCTGCTGACCTGAGCTGGGCTGGTTCCCTTGGTTGGGGGCACAAAGAACCCATCCTCAGCCCCACCAGCTGCACCGGGGGGTATATCCTAGGGGAAAAAGAGAAATGAGTCATTTTTTAAGCCATTCAAGCAATTTTTCCTGATCAGTTCAATTCAGTCGCTCAGTTGTGTCCGACTCTTTGTGATCCCATGGATTGCAGCACACCAGGCCTCCCTGTCCATCACCAACTCCCTGTCTACTCAAACTCATGCCCACTGCATTGGTGATGCCATCCAACCATCTCATCCTCTGTCATCCCCTTCTCCCACCTTCAATATTTCCCAGCATCAGGGTCTTTTCAAATGAGTCAGCTCTTCGCATCAGGTGGCCAAAGTATTGGCGCTTCAGCATCAGTCCTTCCAATGAATATTCAGGACTGATTTCCTTTTAGGATGGACTGGTTTGATCTCCTTGCAGTCCAAGGGACTCTCAAGAGTCTTCTCCAACACCACAGTTGAAAAGCATCAATTCTTCAACTGATGCTTCAAAAGCATCAGTTTGTCCTGATTAGATAAATCTAAACAAAACTCTATTTTATTCCCAGCCTCTGCTGGCGAGGGGTGGTGGTTGTGGAAGAAGATTCTCAAAATAGTAGAAATTTCAGTAGCTGTAACAAAAGCTATATACCAAAAGCTCCAGTTCAGACAATAAAGCTTGCTGCCTTTTCATAAGCTGCCACTGCACCACCCTAGTTATGTTCTTCTATCTTTCAAGTGGGAGATAAAGAGCAGACTAGGAAGATCTAGAGCTCCTCCCTTCTGGGGTCCTTAGGTCAGGGGTCGGGGGTAACACAGCTGCTGGCCTCCACAGGGGAAATGGAGAGAACCATACACAGATGAGAATCCACCTACCAGCTCAGGAGGGAGCTCCAGATCTTCTTCCACGTCCCAGCCGCCTCCTTCTTCTTGTCCCTTGCCAAGAGCATCATCCCCCAAGCCGTCTGTAGCCTCCACAAACCCATCTGTGAGGAGAATCCAGGCACAAAATAGACTTGCAACATGATAATTTTAGCCAAAGGCAAAAAAAATGTTGGGATCCCATGGTCTAGAACCCTGCAGAACTGCCCCACAACCCAGTCCCACTCCAAGGAGCCCATCTGCCCAGAACGGTCCTGGCTGAGCAATCCTACCTTCCTCCAGCTGCAGCTCTGCATCCTCTCCCCAGCCCTCAGTGCCAACGGTGTCGATGTCAATGTCAGCAGCCAGCGCGCCTCCCTTCCCTACAGAGGGAAGGGCCAGAAAGGAGCCAGTTATAGTCGGTTAACTCTGAGATATGGCCTCCTCAGCAGGCGAGATGTATCCTTTCGGAAGCAGGTGCCAATGCTTTGTCTATGTACTCCTTTTGTTTATTATTTGTTTTTGGGGTATCTATGTTATGCTAACTTGCAGGTTACCGTAAGTTTCACAGAATGAAGGAACAGAAGAGAAATGATCTGACCTTCCAGCTACCAAAAACTGCCTCTTAAACAATCTTTTACTAACCAGCCTTTGGTACCAATTCTTGGCCTTTCTTCCTGAGATCTTTGCCAGGTTAGCACCACTACTGTGTGTACAGGGCATGAGGACAAAAGTTAGAGGGGAGGATATGGAGGAAAGAGCAGCGCTGGGCACAAAATGCCCAAGGTCTATTTAGTTAGGCTCTTAGTTGCCAAGAAAGAAACTCAGAAGAAACAAATTGGTAGACTTTTCCAAGAAAACAGTGTAAAGGTAAGAGTGGCAGTGGGTATACTCACATGGCAGAATTGAGGTAGCTGAGGTTTGTATCTTAAGATTGTATGTCATGAACGATAAAACACAGAATGGAGAGTATGACTACATATATGGTAAAATCTAAGAAAATACACCAAAGGTTAACAGTGGTTGTTAGAAGCATGAACTAAGAGACCTCTTTCCCTCTTATTTTCTTAATTTTCATGATCTCAGCATGCTTTTAGTTTCTAAAAGACTGTATAATAACTCTGACTGGCATCTCAGTGCTCCATGAGGCGTCGCACAGTAAAAAGAACAGATGGAAAGGACGGAATGGCTAAGGGCACTCTAGAACAGTTTCTCACAAAACAAGCACACAACAAATGTTATGGAAGAAGTGGACATTTACCCTTGCTGGCAATGGAGCCCTCAAAGAACCCTTTGGACACAGTCAGTAAGGGCCAGTTGGTATCCAACGGCATGATAGGCGCAGGTGGCTGAAGCAACTTGGCATTAGGGTCAATGTCTGGGATCTGGAAGGCAGAAGAAGGGTAAAGGCAAACAGCTCTCAGGAACATCGGAGGGGAGGTTATGGAGCTTCCTTTGATCTCAGTGGGAGTGACATTTGTGGGTTTAAATAGTCCCAAGATATCAGAGTTAACCCTGTAATCAGAGACACTTTACATAAAGACTCACTGTCTCCTTCTCTGGGTCAAACGTCTCCTTCAGGCTCTCAGCTTCTTCGTCTAAGCCATGGGTAGCAGCTGTGAGGTAGGCCAGTGACTCTGTGAAGAAAACAGACTTTGTGGTAAAGGTTCATTTCCAAGCGTACCCCCATCAGCAACCTGACGTAAGCCTCAAGTATTCATGTACGCCTCAGGTATTCAAGTCCTGGCATAATCCGCTTCCCTTAAGTGTGGGCTGGACTTGCTGACTCACTTCTAATGAACAGTACGTGGGAGAAATGATGGGATGTCATTTCTGAAATTAGGACACAAAGATATGGCTTCATCTGAGGTGCCCCCACTTGCTCTAAGGGAAACCAGCTGCCATACTGTGAACTGCCCTATGGAAAAGCCTACGTAGCAGAAAACTGACATCTTCCAGCAAACAGCCAGTGAGGACCTAAGGCTTGCCCACAGCCACACAGTGAACGTAGGAGTGGATCCTCCTCCACTTGAGCATTGAGAAGTCTGCAGTCTTGGCCAACTACAGCCTGATGAAAGACAGTGAGCCAGAGGTGCTCAGCTAAGTCGTGCTGCAAACTGAGACAATCAGTGCTTGTTGTCTTAAACTATTGTCTTGGGTAACCAGCTATACAACAATAAATAAATAAAACAGTTGCTTATCCTTGAGATCTATCAGTGTTAACAAGAACCCTGAACTCATTCCTTTCTCTTGTCTTTCACATCCCACATCAGTCCCCTTCAATACATTATGTTGGTTCAACCTTTAAAATATATGCCAAATCTGACCACTGCTCAGCTGTTCACAGGCAGCACCTTGGTCCAAGCCGCATCTCTCACCTTTCTTATTCCCCAATGCATCTCAAGTGCTAGTGCAATGCTTAGTATATACACTGGGTTCTCAAAAAATATCCCTTCAGTATAAAATAAATATATGGGTAAAACCTCCAGACTTGAAGTAACTAATAAAACTCTAATGGCATTCAACCAGCTACATTCACTACAGTATCTGCTCCAGGACCTTCTAAAACCCACTTTGCCCATGCTATTAGACAGACTCTATTCTCTGGCTGTCCCTCCATCTGGCTCTGAAGAAAGTCTTCTGAGCAAGGTAGGAGCATGCGGTCTCTTCTGAAAAACGGGCAATGAAGGAAACCCCCTCACCACTATCCATGAGTGCCCTGCCATAAAGAAAGTCCTTCCCAAGGCCGCCCCCGCCCCATGTGAGTTCTGGACACTTACTCTGCCCACAGTTCTTCAGGATCCGCACCCGCTCGGACACATCTCCCAGGTAGAGGGCATTCTGATAATGGCCACTCATGTCCTTTCGGATCTCAGCTGCACCAAGACAGTAAGAGGCACTAAGTTAGGTATTCTCTCTCAGGTTCTCTCTTGCCTCTATTTGCTGTCTTCCTCCCCACAAGGACCCCTCTTCCCATCCTTAGTTTCTGGGGTCTTACCAATCTTCATCATCTTGCGAAGCTTCTCTAGGTTGCCAGTGATAAGGTACAAGAAGGAAAGTCTGTCAAAGTTTTTGGTGCGCTGGTAACACATCTCTACAATCTGGTGGTTGCCCTGGAGTAAGGCCACCTCTCCCAGCTTCTCCCAGCAGTTCTTGTCATCCAGCGCTTTGGCTGCTTCCAGAGCAATCTAAAGAATCCCCAGGATTCGCGTTAACAAGTTGGCAGTTATTATGACTGAAAACCAGGGTCTGCAGTCAAAATGTCCACCTCTAAATAAATCTCCCAAGCAACTCTTTAGACTTCATTCCACCTAGCTTTGCTTTCAGTAATTCTACTGAAAATTCAATCAACAAATAGGATCCCTTAGGATCCACGGATTGAAGTATCATATCACATTATCCTCCTCCTCAGAAATTTACAACAAAATTAACTTCTTGCAGTTGCTGATTCCATACAGTCAATTCTTGCTTAGCTATCATATTTCCTATCTGCCAGGTCTGAAGAACCATGTGGCTTCTCAGAAGTAATGGAAGAAGTAGTTCAGGACTATTTCTGCCCATTTAAAAATAATGTTTATAGACTCTAGGCCTCAACATCTAGTAAGTGTTCCTTCATCCAAGCAGCCAGGCAGCAAATCAATGTCAAGGGAACAATGAGATTTTTCAAATTCTATGCTATTATGTTTCTATTGTAAAAGTTACTGAATTCAGACTAACTCAGAATGACAACAACAGTAGAAATGCTGTGGCAGAAGCAAAAATGGGCAAATAAGCAACAGGAAGATGTCTCAACAGCTTAAAAATCCTAAAACTGATTACACTGGCTGAAGAAGCAAGCCCAGAATAATGTCTTCCCAAGGCCACCGTAACCCCCTCACCTCCTCTACAACAATATGCAGCTTATAACCCTACTCTCACCTCAATGTTTCCACACTCCAGTGCCAGACTAAAGCGAGTTTTCTCATCCTTAACGAAATGCAGTGCCACTTCAGGATATCCCTTCTTCTGAAGATACGCAATGATAGACTGGCCTACAAGCTTGGCATTCCTCACCATGTGCAGCACCTAGACATTTGGGGTGGGGAAGGCAGGAAAGAGAGATCATCTATAGGAAAAAAGGAGCACTGCCCCTCTCAATGCTCTAGTATGCTTCCTCATTTCATACCTCATCATATTTTCTGTTGATCAGGGCCAGTTTGAACTTGAACTCAGTGGGATCAATGGTGAGCACCCGAGGACGACACTCCCTATCTAGACAGTACACGTTGTTGCCCTTCACCCGTGTGACATAGATAGGTAAATCCAGAGTTCGGATGATCCCATAGTCCCTAAGAATAAGAGTTAAAGAGCACAATTTTCAGCAAATACGTGGTAAATCCAGCCTATAAAGTAAGACAAGTCTAGGACCTAGTCTTTGATCTTCTCATTACCCCTTTCTCAAGTGCCATTTGAACAATGATATAGATGCAAAGTGAGTCAAAAAAGGGCAGAACTAAATGCCAAACTTACTTATTTTATTCTCTTGTGTGAGGTGGGAAAAGGTGGGGCAGACGGTATGATTTCTCTTTATAAGCTAATCCTCTGGGATCTAGAGACACAGCTGTCAAAACCAGACCTGAAAGTTACACATCTTGAGTTCTGATATATAATCGCTAGACCCTGCTGCTACTGCTTAGTCACTTCGGTTGTGTCCGACTCTGTGATGCTAGCGACTGGAGCCTATCAGGCTCCTCTGTCCATGGGATTCTCTAGGCAAGAGTACTGGATTGGGTTGGCATGCCCTCCTCCAGGGGACTTTCTGGACCCAGGGATTGAACCCGGGTCTCCTGCACTGCAGGCAGATTATTTTACCGCTGAGCCACCAGGGAAGCCCCACTAGACCACTATGAACAGATCAAGTCTTCCTTATAAGCTATAAATGAAAGTAGAAGACAGGTCCATGTGAAGACTTCTGACATACAAATAAGTGGTGCAAAGCATGTAATGTTTTAAACTAAATGAAAATTAAAAGCTTACAAATGAAAACTTATAACTATAGCTAACACAATACTTAAAGGATAATTTATAGTGTTAAGCACACACATATTAGAAGAAAACTCAAAAATTAATGAGCTCTATATGTTTAATATTAGGAGAAAGCTAAAAATTAATAAGTATCCATCTCAAAAATTTTTATTGTTCTTTTAAAAGTTAAAACAAAGAATATATTTGGAAGGAAAAAATAAAGCCAATAGTAGAAATTAAGAAATAGAAAACAAAACTACAATAGAGAAGTTCAACTTATTTGAAAATAGCCTAATAACTAAAAATAAAGTGGAAAAGATTTGCGGACCTGCTATGGCAACTCACTCCAGTATTTCTGCCTGGAGAATCCATGCAGCCTGGGGGCTATAGTTCCCAGAGCCACAAACAGTCAGACACAACTGAGAGACTAACACTTTCACTTTCTTATACCAGATGTAAAGACTTACAAAACTATAACACTCAAGACAGTGCAGAATTTGATCACAGATAGACAAAAGACCACAAGAAAACGGATCTTTGCACTTCTGTAAACATGATTCATATATCACAAAGATTGCTCTGCAGAACTCTGGGGAAAAGTTGGTATTTTCAATACATGATGTTGGTACAAAACTGAGTGTTCTTATGAAAAGTAAAGCTGAGCCCACTACACTTTACACCATATACAAAATTTCAACTTCAGGTAGATTATAGACCTAGATGCAAAAGGCGAAACTGAAAGTTGTCATAGGAAAAGGTAAAAGAATGTTCTTAATGATCTTGGAGTCAATAAAGATTTCTTAAATAGGACACAAAACTCGATAGCCATAAGTGACAAGATGCATAAACTCAACTATATTAAGAACTTCTGTTCATTAAAGGATCTCAAAAGAATCAAAAAATATGCAGCAGAATGGGAGATGATATTAGTATTTGCAATACACTGCTGTCACAAAGGACTGATATTCAAATAAATAAAGAACTCCTATAATAAAAGAACAAGGAAAACTTATTTAAATGAAGGATAAAAGCCTTGAACAAAATTGACAGGAAAGAAATACTGATGGATGGCTAAATAAAAAAAAGTTGTCCAATCTCCTTGGGAACCAGATAATAGCAATGTAAAATTACAAAATACATCACATATCTGCCAGTCAAAAATGAGTCTGACAAAGTCAAGTGCTGGCCGGGGTGACAAGGAAATTTTTATACAATGCTGAAGGGGTATGCAAATTGCTAACACCACTCTTTCACATTATTGAGCAAATGTGAAGATAAGCATGTTCTATGACCCAGCAATTCTGCTCGTGGGAAACATCCTAGAGAAATGTATGTGCGTATGAACCAGAGTTCATATAAGAATGTTTAAAAGAACATCGTTCCTAATAGGCAAAACCTAGAAATCACCCAACTATTGGTCTAGCATAGAATCGATAAGCTGTGCTATATTCATATAACAGAATATTATTAAACAATGAAAATAAATAAATTAGAGCTATAACATAGATGAATCTTACAAACAATATATTGAGCAACACAAGCAAAATATGAAATAATATATTCAACATGATTTAATTAATATGAAGTTCAAAAGCAGGCAAAATCAAACCATTACTTTAATGATAAAATAATGGTGGTAAAATTATACACAAAAGCAAGGAAGAAATTATCATAAAAGTCAGAATAATGTTTTCTTTGTGTGGTGAAAGAGAGGGTTGTGATCAATAGGGACCACATGGCAAAGGGAAATGTTCTATTTCTTAACTTGGGTGGCAGTTACACAGATGTTCATTATATAACTGTTTGCTATTTCATAGATTTATAATCTATGTAATTTTCTATATTTATGTCATATTTCACACAATTTTAAAAGAGCTGAAAAAAGAATGTTCTGATGCCTCCAGCACATATATGCCAAACAATGCTTTTCCATAAAGATAGTTCAAGGGGGATTTCAGCATGTCTCTTGAGACAGGATAATGATTTTAAGAAGCCACCCTCTCCTGTTCTGTATCTCAGACATCTAACTCACCCAGTGGCGACAGCATATTTGATGTGGTTGCTTGTGGTGTAGATAAACACCCCACTCTCATCCCAGGCCCCGCTCTTGACACGAATGTTCTCGTGGATGTTACACAGGGCCTCCAGTCTGCGGCCACAGATCACAATGGCTGTTAAGAGGCGGAGGGCGTGAGTGCTCTGCTGGGCAGGGCGAGTGAAGCAGACCGGCGGGCATGGGCGGGGGGGGGGCTTCTAAATCAGGGTGGGCATGATGAAGACTTACCATGTTTGGCCAGCAATGCCACATGGGACATGTCTGCCGACCAGATAACGTATTTCACCTTGGAAATCTTCACAGACGCCAGAGTCCTGGGATGGACAGAAGCGCAAACATGAGTGGGCCTGATTCCTGGTTCCAGGTTATGACTTACCTCCTTTTCATCTCCAAATTAACATAAACCCTAATTTCTTTTTTTTTTAGCATTTAATCAATTTTTTAACACCAAAACCATTTTGTACTGGGGAACAGCTGATTAACAATGTTGTGGCAGTTTCAAGTGAATAGCAAAGGACTCAGCCATAAATACATATGTATCCATTCTCCTCCTAATTTCTTAAAATACCAAATAAGCATTTTTGTATTACAGTTCGGTGACAAGCATTTTGGTACAATCACTGTACACTTTCACCTTCCTCCACTCTCTGACCCTCATTCCCATGTGTTATTAGGAACTTGTATATGTCTATTTTCACCACTGCACCATAAGCTCCTTTAAGGATAGGAAGTATGCCATTCATTCCTATGATCCTATTATTCTAAGTCCCAAGAGCAATCTTTGTTCAGATAAATGCTCTGAAAACAAATTAACAAGCCCCTTGTAATGCCTGTGTGTGTGTGTACAGGATGGAGGGTGATCACAGAGGGAAAAAAGTAGTGAGAAAGAGCCTTGGAATTATAGCACAAAAAGCGGCTAAGCCACAAGTCAAACTCACTTGGGGAAAAAAAGCTCCCACTAACGACTTCCACTCTCCCCCACTATAAACCTGTCTGCTTAGGGACATCTGACAAGTTACCGCTTCTGCTGTACATCAAAGAGCGTGATGGATTCTGCATCTCGAAGCAGGAGGTTGCCTGTGCCAGCATAAAAAATCTCATCGCAGTTAGGCACCTGTACCTTTTTGGTGATCTCATTCTTCAGATTCTTGATCAGAAGCTGAAATGAGTATCAAAGGTGGAGTTAAGAGGAATACGTATAAGATGATGACAGGTGACAATGTCCCTTAGCAATTATTCCTCAGCTTTGATAAACCAAGAATTTTGGGGTTTTTTTTTCTGGCTGTCCAGGTCAATCATCTCTATATGTAGACCACTCTAGCTAAGATCCTCTTGACAGGGTCTTAATAGCCTTTTTTTTTTAACTGAAATATCCTGAGAAGTCCAACTAAAGTCTGAATTCCTTAAACAACCAGAGAGAGAACAGAGCACTTCTGGGGCTTAAATTTTTGTTAAATATTTTCTTGAGAGAGCTTTGCTTAACTTTTTTAGAATCCATTACATTTTAAGTACCCAAGGCGCATGGCTGCAGGATCTTAATTCTCTGACCAGGGACTGAACTCTGGCCCCGGCAGTAAAAGCACCAAGTCCTAACCACTGGACCGCCAGGGACGTCCCAGCTCACCTATTTCAAATTTGATGTTTTTGGCCCCTGTGTTATCGAGAGTGAGTTAAGCTTGGTTCTTAAGCCCAGAGCCACAGTGATCCTCCACCCAATCAAATCAATTTTAAGGCTTTTTTTCCACCAAGGGGTATGGGGTAGAACTAAGGAGAAAGAGAGCTTCCCTGGTGGCTCAGACGGTAAAGAATCTGCCTGCAGTACAGAAAACCTGGGTTCAATCCCTGGGTCAGGAAGATCCCCTGGAGAAGGGAAAGGTTCCCCACTCCTACTGCTTCTTGCCTGGAGAATCCCATGGACAGAGGTGCCTGGCAGGAGTGTAGTCTGTGGGGTCACAAAGGGGACTAACACTTTCACTAGAAAGTAGCCAACACACAAGGAAAACAGCTGCCCAAGGGAGAGTGAGAGAAAAACCATGCTCTTTATTTTGCAATACAGAGGTCACTGCCACCACGCTCCCCAAATTAATTTCCCTTTTCAGTCTTAACTCACCGAATGCATCCGATCTAGGACGGCAAAGCGATTTCGAGCAACCCAAACAGCTGTCAGGCCTGAGGATCGTTTCCCTTCAGGAGCTAAGAAGAACAAAACCAAAGGGCAGGAGCATGCGGTAAGCTACTGGCAGGTGACACAGTCAGGTGCCATGAGGCTGCCAGTCTTGCTGGCTGCCATGTTGGCTCTGCCAGTTCAGCTGCTTCCTAACTAATTCAGCCATAACCTGAGGCTATTGTCAGGGACTTCTCCCCACCAGTCCCCTCCAAACTCCAACCTCTACCCCTGCCAAGCCTCTTTTCTCTAGGCCAAGTGATTTGAGCCAACACCATACACTGGCAGAAAAGGACCACCCATCTAGGGAGACAGCACACTCCATCAAGCTAACGAGCAGGGCCTCTCTGGCCAAGCTGCGGCACAAAGCAAGCAGCCTGTGAGTATCTTGGACCTCCTATCTCAACAACCCAGAGGAGAGACACAGCTCTCTCTCCAGGACCCAGCTGCTCTGCTTCTCTTAACATGCAAATACAGACCTCCTAGTAGAGCCGGGTCAGGCAGAGAGTTCCTAACTAAATCCAGACAGTCCTATGCTGGGCAGAATTTTGCACCAAGTTGTTGCCTCATTAATGTCAATCAATCATTCTTAATACCAGGAAGAAAGTTACAAAATGTTTCTCAGTTTCCAAGTATTTCACTGACTAATGAGAATTCTAAATATGCACTCCAACCTCTGGGAAACTTCAAAGGGGATACACAGAAGGATGCATTAAATACTCTTTTATGGATTAGTATCAGCAGGACACTGGAAAATACACACTGGCCAGCCTTGCCAGGCCACCCCTTAACAGCCAGAGGTCTCGGGCAATTTTAACAACATTAATTATTATCACAACCAACAGTCGCATTTTCTAGGGGCCGGAAAACCACATTATTCAAGCTTTTGCTCTTTCTCTTCCTCCATGCTCCCTATCAATGGGCTGTATCTTTATTCCATTAATAATTATCATCTCCCTCATAAAATGGAAAGGAGAAAATAAAAGTGATTATAAGAGAAAGCAAAAATATTTTAGACTCTATTAACTGTAAATAGATGGGGAAAGGAAGCAAGGGGATAGATAAGCAGGGACCAAATAAAAAAAATTGGTCAGAAATGGCTCAACTGATTAATTGCTAAGGGAGACTTTTGCTTTATGGATACCAAAGACATATAGGTTTTCTCTCTTCTCACCCTGATGACACTTACAGAAGAGGGATCATATTGGCAGCAATAATGACACAGGAGCACCCACAATAGGCAGAACTAGCAAAATATCTCTCAGAATCTGTTGATGGGGTCTAAAGTATCATGAAAGTATGCTATTAAGAGTAGGGATCTGAGGAGCAAGCCTCTGACCTACAAATCAACTGGAAGAAGTACGCTACAGGAAGCATAAATGAGACTCAAATCTATTCTGAGAATGTTTTGTCAGAAAGTGCTAATGGCAAAGACATTAACAAGGGAAGGTGATGATGGAAGAGGCAGGCAGGGTCTCAGCTGGATCCTGGGATCCCTGGTGGGGTGTGGGGCTGTTAACAGCCTCATCGTTTTGACATGCCAAAGGAAGCAAATCGGATCTGGATATGGATGGGAGGGCATAAATCCCTAGTCCCAGGATGAGACATTGCAAGATTGGAACCACATTTTTAAATAAATGAAACTACCAGGGTGAAAGTCATATCAGCTGACAATAAACTAGGATAACATGCTGTGCTGAAAGAGAAAATGGAGAGTGTCTAATAACCAAATTATAAAATATATATATCTAGCTGGAGTAATAAAATGGAGGAGGAACATGAATATTTCACACCATGGTCGCCTCTGATGCAACTGTCAGCAGCACCTGCCAACAGACATGAGTGATGTGGCCATGGCCTGGGGATGGAGTGAAAAACTTGAAGAGAAGAGATGATTTGGGTGAGGAGAGCTAGGAGCAGAGCTGGGTACACAGAGAAAATGCCTACCATCAGGATTCTGGGAGTCGGCGTCCTTGGGGATGGTATACAAGTCATAGGTACTGTTCTCTAAATTGCTGGCTCTCTGTAGAGGAATGGGAGAAACTGAAGTGTTAGTAGGAGTCCCCAAGATACCAGTTTACTCTGACACAGAAAACAGTATCATTACACAGATAGCAATCTGAAACTATACTCTTCACACCCTTCACTCAGAGGACATTTGGGCGCTTCTACAGCTAAAAATTATAGGGCTCACTGCCAGAGAATTCAGCATTCGCATAAGTTTTGTTGCTGTTGTTGGAGTCACCAAGTCATGTCCGACTCTTCACAACTTTTCCTTTTATCTTCCAAAGACATAGTTTCTGAATGAAAGCAAGGACTGCTCTCTATTCCACAAATTAACAGATTAAGAGACCAATATTCCAATGCCCCACCTGAGTAAACTCATCAACTTAAAATCTCTTTGAAGGAAAAAAAAAAGACACTAAAGAAAATTGCCAGGAGGAAAATATGGGACAGTTAGATATTGAAAAAGGACTGGGATCAGAAACTAGAAGTCCCATTAGGAAAAGTAAGTTTTCATTCTTCTGATTTGGCAACCAGGGCACTAAAATTAGAATGTTGTTTTTTTTTCAAAAAAATTGTATGGCAAGAAACGAGGCCCTAAGGTAACAATAATGAAAGGAATGCCTCTCAAAATGAGCTCTAGTATTTTCACCCAAATACAGAGATCAAGATAAGCATCTCCTTTGCATAGGATACAGTCCCAAACATTCTTTCAAATTACTTTTAGTGATTTGGGTGATTCAACTTGATGCTCCATTAAATTTAGAAGTTGTCAACTTTATGACAGATGTAAGTACACAAACCCTGAACATGAGAATTGAAATCTACCTGGTTTGAGCCTTTGTTTACTGTTTCAGCTCTCTCAAAATGACCATTAAATGGTTTCTAAGAAGCCATCAGAGAGCCTCTAAGGGCATGAGAAACAGACCTATGGGAAATGAGGAAATGCTAGGAGGTTTACTTACTGTACATAGCAGGACTGCATTTTCTGCTGGATTGTATGACATACTGAACACTGGAAACTTGGAACCACTAGAGATATGTATACCAAGAAAAGAGAAATTTAGGAAAGAGATATAATGAAAACCGGAAAAAAAGAATTACTCCTGTACTTCCTTCTTATCTAATCTTTACACATATACTTATCACTTTTATAATCAAGAATAAAAAATTAATGAATAATGCATCTATTTCTTCTTCCTTTAAGACTTAGGTACTCCCCTATTTCAGCTTTGAGTGAAGCATTTTTAAAAAGCTCACCTAGTATAAGTCTACTTGTTCAACGGAAGGTATGGTGAACACTCACTGTCGTGAGTGGGGTTGGTTCTTCCTGGGTACAAATTCCTACACATAACTGCAGTGGACACTACAGAGTAACATGATGTGACTTGCTTCAGGCTAGTTTCTCCTGTCCCTTGGAATATTAACATAAACCCATCTTTTTATTGCAGTAATGCTGGAGGGTGGCTGTCAAACCCTCATGCCAAAGCTTGCTATCATGAATGTTTTCAGCATGCTGATACAGCTGGCTTTCCAAGAGGACAGAGCCTTATCCCAGGCACCCCAGAGGTTATCATATCTTCAGAGTTAAGAGTTTCCAGAGACATATATTCTGGTTTAGAGTTGTGTGCATTCTGCCGAAAAGCAAAGAGTTATAGAAAAGAAGTGCCACAAAAGGCTAACAGGTCTGTCACTAAGCTGGGCTGCTCTTGACCAGGAAACCTCCAGTTTTCAAGACACCTGCCAAACTGGCTGGATGATTTCCTTTCCTCAGGATCTTGAATATTCTTAACAAGGGGGCTCCCACTCATCTCAGGACCTTGCCCAACATGCTCCTGGGGATTCTATCTGTGACAGGAGATGAGATCCAAAATGTTGTTAAAAGAACAAGAGTCCACTTTGTAGGGACTGTATCGTAGTAACAGATGAGACAATTTGGAGGGAAGAAATAAGTCCTAATTTACCTCCGCAACTGCATCACAGCTCCATCTTTGGAGCTGTTGAAATCCAACTGACGTAAGAATCGGTCCTTGACATAATGGAGCATATTGCCATGAACAGCATAGGCTGGCCGTTCTCGTTCCAGTTTAAATACAATCATGCCACCATCATGGCCTGGGCCACAGGGAAAGGGAGGAAAGAATTAGCTGCAGGTAAGAAAGAAAACTGCAAACAGGAGATAATGAAGATAATGACTGTGTATGTATGCGACAAACAAAGTTAAGACACTTAAATGCAATCTTCATTTGTCTGCATTTCCACAATTCTTGGGATCTTTATTCAAGTCAACACCTGCAAATGCTTTCCCGATACTCACTCTGTCATACTGGCACACCAGACAAGCCCTCCTTTGTGCTCCCTAACAGCTCTGTACAAACCTCCATCACAGCACTTATCTTGCACTGTAATTGTTTAGGTATATCACCCCCACTATACATTGAGCTCCCTGAAAGCATAAATTACAATAATTTCCATCATTCCCCAGTCTCTATCATATAATGAACATAAAAGGCATATGCTAAACAAATGGATATTAGTTCAAAAAGACTTTCTTGATTCTGTTTTTTTAAAATGTTTCACTTCTCTCTACTAGCATTATTCATCCTTCAGAAAAACTTTCAGTCTTTATCCCCCAAGTGTGCACTTCACACATAAACCAGACCGTGTCACTTTCCTACCCGATACCTTCCAACGGCTTTCCATTCATTCAGGATAAAGTCTTAAATTCTAGTGGCCCACAAGGCAGAGTCCATTCTGCTTTGGTCTTACCTGCTGTTACCTGACCCACTGCTGGCCACTCTGCTCCTCAGCGTGTCAACCCTCTCCCACAGCGCGGTCTTTGTATCTGCTGTTCCTATGTCCATGCATTTGTCGTCCCCCTCACTTTTCTGAGCGGCAGTGCCACACTCCCCCCTCTCTATCCCACCTGCCTTTGCTTAACTTTCCTTTAAAGCAGTTTCCACCGTATGATGTTTCACAGATTCTTTGTTTTATGGGTCTATTTCCCTTCACTACAAATAAAAGTTCCACGACCTCAGGCACAGCACTCCCCAGGGACTGCCCCAGGCCCATCTCAGCCCCAGCCAGCCCACCAAGATGGCCACCGGCCCACACCCCCAGGGACCACGCCCGCCCATGCGCGCTCCAGCTCCAGCCGGCCTGCCAAAGCTGCCAGGTGCAGTCTGCACAGCAGATGCTCTCACACAAGGCCACTCTGTGAAGGCCAGGAGAGGTAGCTGTTTTGCTTAAATTCATAGAAACAAATGCCAGAAGTCATTTTAAATGAAGAGACAAGATGTTCCAAACAAAACAAACCCCAGGAAAATACCCCAATGAAAGAGGTAAGTAATTTACCTGATAAAGAGTTCAAAGAAACAATCATAATAATGCCCACTAAACTTGAGAGAAGAATGAAAGAACTCAGTGATAACTTCAGCAAAGACTCAGAAAATATAAGAAAACCAATCAAAAGTGAATAATACAATAACTGAAAAATTACACTAGAGGGAATCAACAAAGTAGATGAAATAGAAGAACAGACATGCGATCTGTAAGACAGAATAGTGAAAATCAACCAATCAGAACAGCAAAAAAAGTTTTTTTTAAGTGAGGAGACTTAGGGGACTTCTGGGACAACATCAAACATACTGACTTTTGCATTATAGGATTCCCAAAGGAGAGAAAGGAACAGAAAATTTATTTGAATAATACTGACTGAAAACTTCCCTAACCTGCGGAAATAGATATCCAGGGCCAGGAAGCACAGAGATTCCCAAATAAGATGAACCCAAAGAGATCTTCACCATGACATATTTTAATTAAAATGGCAAGAGTTAAAGAGAGAATCTCAAAGGTTGCAAGAGAAAAACAATCATATACAAGGAAAATCCCCTAAGACTATCAGCTGATTTTACAGGCCAGAAAGGAATGGCATGATACATTTAAAGTGCTGAAAGGAAAAGACTTACTACTTATCCAGCAAAGCTATCATTCAGAACTGGAGAGTTTCTCAGACAAGCAAAACCTTAACAGAATTCATCACAACTAAAGCAGCCTTACAAGAAATGTTAAGGTCCCCTTTAAGCAGAAAAGGCCACAACTAGAAATAAGAAGATACCTGACAGGAAAAAATCTCACTGGCAAACGCAAGCAAACTCATAGTAAAAGCAGTGGATCAACCACTTAAAAGGTTAATATGAAGGTTAAACACAGGGAGAACAGCTGACCCTTAAACAATATGGGTTTTAACTGCACTGGCTCACCTCTTTCTTTCACTAAATATGTATGATAATACTATGTAATCATGGTTGGTTAAATCTTCAAATATGGAACCACACACCCCGAGACTCTACTGTAAACTTATACACAAGTTTTAGATTGCACAGATGGTCAGTGCCCCTAACTCCCACACTATTAAAGGGTCAGGTCTAGTACAATCAACTATAATAAATAGTTAAGGGAGGGACTTCCCTGTGTGGTCCAGGGGTTAAGAATCTGCCTTCCACTGCCGGGGATGTGGGTCCAATCCCTGGTCGGGGAGCTAAGATGCCACATGCAGGCTGTGAGATCTAAGCCCCCAAGCCACAACTACTGAGCCTGCATATCACAAGTAGAGAGAAGGCTACACACGGCAACAAAAGATCCTGTGTGCTGCAACTAAGTCCCAACACAGCAATAAATAAATAAAAATTTAAAAAAAAAGTCAAGGGATACACAAAATAAAAATATGACATCAAAAACAAATGAGGTGTGTGTTAAAATGGAGTGCTTTTAGAATCTCTTTGAACTTAAGTGACTATCAGCTTAAAATAAACGTGTACATACAGTTTGATATATATGAACGTTACGGTAACAACAAACAATGGATAGACAACAAATAAAGAGAAACAAATCCATACATACTAACGCTAAAGGAATCCATCAAATTGCAAGGGAAGAAACCAAGAGAACAAGACAGAAACAGAGAAGAACTACAAAAACAACCAGAAAAAAATTAACATAATGCCAATAAGCACAGGCCATGCTGTTCTGTGCTAAGTCGCCTCGGTCGTGTCTGACACTCTGCGATCCCATGGCCTATAGCCCTCCATTCTCCTCCTCTGTCCGTGACATTCTCCAGCCAGGAATACTGGGGTGGACTGCTATGCCCTCCTCCAATCAGCACATACTTATCAATAATTATTTTAAATGTAAATGGACTAAATGTGTCAACCAAAAGACTTAGGGTGGCTGAACGGATTAAAAAAAAAGATAAGATTGATCTATATGCTGCCTACGAGGGACTCACTTCAGGTTTAAAGACACACACAGACCAAAAGCGAAGGGATGGAAAAAGGCATTTCATGCAAATGTGAAAGAAAAGAAAATTGAGACATTGCTCATATTAGACAAAACAGATTTCAAAGCAAAGATCGTATCAAAAGACAAAGGGCATTACATGATGATAAAGGGGTCAATCCAACAAGGGGATATAATATTTGCAAACATTTAAGCACACAACACACAAAAACCTAAATATATAAAGCAAACATTAATAGAAATAAAGGGAGAAACTGACAACACAATAATAGTAGAAGACACTATATTCTACCAACATCAATCAACAGGTCATAGAGACAGAAAATCAATAGGGAAACACTGGTCTTAAATGACACATCAGACCAGACAGAATTAATGGAGAACATTCCATCCAAAACCAACAGAATACATTCTTTTCCATCTGGGAGTTGGTGACGGACAGGGAAGCCTGGCATGCTGCAGTCCATGGGGTTGCAAAGAGTCAGACATGACTGAGCAACTAAGCTGAACTGAATGTTCTTTTCAAGTACACACTGAACATTCTCAAGGACAAACCACAAGCTAGGCCACAAAAAAGGCTCAATACCTTTAAGACTGAAATAATTTCAAGTGACTTATTCAACCACAGAAGTATGAATCTAAAAATCAACTACAAGAAGAAATCTAGATAAAACACAAACACATCAAGACTAAACTATAAGCAACAAACAAAGAAGAAATAAATACTTGGGAGTAAAATGAAATTGGAAACAAAATCTATAGGACACAGCAAAAGCAGCTCTAAGAGGAAGTTCACAGTGAAACAGGTCTATTCCCAAGAAATAAGAAAAATCTCAAGCAATCTAAATGTATTAAAAAGCCCAGAAAATGAAGAATGAGCAAAGGTCAGTGAGTATGAAGAAGAAATGATAAAGATTAGAGCAGAAATAAATGAAATAGAGACAAATAAAGAAAAAAAGGAAGGGAAAAAAATTAAGAATTGACTCTCTGAAAGATAAAATCTACAAACTCTTAGCCAGACTCATCACAAAAAAAGAAAGCCCAAATAAAATTAGAAATGAAAGAGGAAAAATTACAACTGATACCAGAGAAATACAATGGATTATAAGAGAATAACATGCCAACAAATTAGACAACCTAGGGAAAAAAAGGATAAATTCCTAGAAACATATACTCTTCCAAGACTGAGTCATGTAGAAACAGAAAACCTGAATAGACCAAATACTACTAACAAAATTGAATCAGTAATCCACAAACTCCCCCAAAACAAAAGTCCAAGTCCAGGTGGTTTCACAGGTAAATTCTCCCAACATTGAGAGTTAATACCTATCCTTCCCAAATTATTCCAAAGACTGAAGCGGAAAGAACACTTCCAAACTCATTTAATGAGTAAAACATTGCGTTGATACTAAAAGCTGACAAAGACCATAAGAAGCCAAAAACAGGCCAATATCCCTAATGAACAAAGACGCAAAAATCCTTAACAAATTCTTATTAACAAACCAAATACAACAATACATTAAATTATTATAACTCAAAAAGTTCCATAAAGTAAGGGACATTGTTTTATACACTGCTAGAACACCAGCACCCAGACGAGGACTGATGAGCAGTGTGCATCTGCTAAATGGACGAATAACACTCAGCTTCTAGCTCCTCGGTCTGAACCTCGAGAGTCTGGTACTAGTCTCTAAGTCTCTGAACCAAAAAGGAACTAAGAGACTTACCAAAGAGAATGGGCTTTAGGAGAATTCTCTATCATCCTACTATACACTTACTGGAGACATAGTTAATGGAGAATCACTCTCAAGCCTTAAAAACGGAACCAAAGGGAAAAAGAGAAGAAATGGCCCTTACCTGCTGCAAAGAGGTTAAGGTTAGGGTGGGCAGCTAAGACCCAGAAACGATCATGATCCCTGCGGAACGTCTGAACTCCAGTCCTAGGAAAGCAAAAGGTATACAAAGAAAAATATAATTTCCAAGAAAACATCAGCCTATCACATACAAGAGTATTGAGTGGTAGGCCAGCACACTAATAAAAGTAAATCAAGTACAGTAAAGGGGCATATTTTAAATAAAGACAGTCACAAATTCTACCAAAGAACAGAAAGAGGACTTCAAACTGACTTGATTATTTTGATATTAAGACTTCACCCATTCATCAAAACTTTCTACCATACTGTTTTCATTTAATATTCCTTATTTCTGTAGCTATAGAAGAAACTGCTTAAATATAAAGCAGAGAAAGAACACAAGCAGAAATTGCTATTTGATGGAAAATTTGTAAATGATGGCTAATCTCTGGGTCCCTTCAAGTTTTTATAAAATATAATTTGATTTTTCTATACGCAGAGGATGATAAGAAACAAAGTCTTAATCTGATTTTTAAAACGAACAGAGTAAAAGAGAGAAAGGGGCTTTCTGCTGGGTTTAGTCACACACCACTGTAACCCACTTACCGCTTAGACATGTCCCAGACTCGGATACTTTTGTCCTCAGAATTGCTGAGGATCAACTCTTGACGAGGGTGGAAGACAGCACAAGATACATTGTTGTAATGGCCTCGGCAGGTATCAACTTCCCATGCCTTTGATTCTGAGACAAAAGAGAATTAGGTCACCACAATTCCCTACTATAGTAAGTTTGGGATTTTGAATTATAATATCCTTTAACCAAAAGCTAGATACTACAAAATCTTAAGTAGTATCCCACTTCTTTGTAATAGGTCAATTTTCTTCATTTATGACTCTGATCTAAGTATTTCTTTATTTCATTCTGACCCGCCTATCAACTACAGCACCTCTTTTCTGTCATTCTTCATCTCCTGACCCTGCCTTGTCACTAGCTGCCATTATAGAAGCTTCATATGGCAGGAATTTTGTCTGGTTTAGTCATCATTGTATCTTCAGAGCCTTGAACAATGGTTAGTACAGAGTAGGTACTCAATAAATAGCTGCTGAATAAATGGAATTCTTATTAAAATTATATTCATACTCCTCCAAATCAGGATACCAGCAAATGAAAAAAAGGGAACGGGGCAACCGTCATGTTCCCAGGATAAGCATAACAACCTAAGTAGGAAAATGGGTCACTAAATCCAGAACACTTGACTTTTGCAGCTTGCTGGTCAGCAGCAAGTATTTTAGGTATGATAACACTGTTACTGTTTCACTCACCGTTCATACGCCAGATCTTCACTTGACGGTCATCTGCCCCAGATACAATGAGTGGCATAGTGGGGTGAAATGCAGCCCAGTTAACTCCACGATCATGACCCTGTTCCAAAAAAAAAGTGGTTTTGCAAAACCAAAAAAAGTGATTCTCTATATCCAATACTCAAAGCAATGGACCAAAGGACCATGCTCATGGTTATAAAAGATGTCTCTGATTTTTACTCCATGTGAAGATTCAAGGGACTGCTGATCTAAGCTCTGACCTTGAGAGTCACTAAGTACATCAATCTTCCAATAGTGTGCCCAAACTCTCATGGGCATCCCCAAATCCTTCTCCTCCAAATTCAGCTTCATTCACATTTGGGATATACTGCCTTGCTTTGTTACTGGTCAACTATATTTCTCCAACCAGCTATTAGCATCTCACAAATAAAGACCAATTTTATAACTTAATGAAGAAATTCTCAAAGCACGGTCAAGAAACTCTATCCCCAAGAGCTTTTCAGGAAACCCCAGCAACATTAAAAATGATTTTCATAATAATACTAAAACGCTATTTACCCTTTTCACTCTTATTCTCCCACGCGTATAGACTTTTACAGAGGCTACATGACATGTGATGATGTCATTGCTTTGATGGCTAACAGACTATATCCTTACATATCTCACGTTTTTAAAAGTTCTTGGGGCCTCCCTGGTGGTCCAGTGGTTAAGAATCCACCTTGCAATGCAGTGGACACTGGTTCAATCCCTGGTCCAGGAGGATCCCACATGCCACAGGGCAACCAAATCCATGTGACTTTGCACCATAACTATCAAAGCCCTTGTGCCTAGAGCCTACCCATGCTCTGCAACAAGAAGCCCAAACACTGCAACGAGAGAGGAGCCCCTACTTGCCACAACTAGAGAAAAGCCCAAGCATCAAAATGAAGACCCAACACACCCAAAAATACAAATAAATTGAATTTAAAAAAAAATAAATAAAAGTTCTTGGTTTCAATTTCAAATATAGTAAAAACTGACAAATATAATGCACATAAAAACTTTTCGGGGTCCTCAATAAGTTTTAAGAGTATAAAAAGGTTCTCAGACCAAAAAGTTTAAGAACTGCTGACTTTAAGATATCTTTTATAAGATATCTTATAAACCTATTTGTAAGTTTATACTCTGTATTGGAATCACAGATAAAGTACTGTCAAATTAGCAGTATTTTTGAGGTACCATACTGCGGTGAGAAACACCTGGGTTTTGGAGTCAGACAGATACAAGTTCAAAATTCAGTTCTTCAATTTAGTGTGTGTGTGTGTGTGTGTGTGTGTGTGTGTGTGTGTGTGTGTGTGTGTGTGTTTGGAG